>JANIJH010000005.1:7774878-7792025 GCA_024520975.1 Erythroxylum areolatum | reverse complement strand
ATAAGTTGGCTAACCAAACCAGATGATTTGGAATCTTCGGGGCATTCCACTCTGTTCGAGGCTGCAAATTAAAGCACGTGGAACAACAGCAATACAGGATAAGAAACACAACATGTCAACCAATAAAAACTCCATTTGAACCTTTTGAATTAGTATTAGAGATCAAACTATTGCCTTATTTAACTGACACCAATAGACAGTTTATAAGATTGTAGTGGAAAAGCCTGTAATAGATTATGAACTGCACTCTCAAATATGATGTCTGAGTTCATCCCAAAATTTGCTGACCTTGATTAAGAAAAGTCTGGTAACTAAACTTATTTAAAAACTTCAAATAAATCATTGTTACGAGCAGTTTCAAGACGTTAAAGTTTCCAGGAATAAACTAACAGTAGAATGACAAATTACAAATAATGCATACACATTGGTGTCTGGAGGTGCAACCATGAGTGAATCTGGATTCATCAACAATTGCAATTTGAGAAATGAAAGGTGCATTGTAGTGTGTATGGTCCTAATCATAAATTCATGTCCAAGAATCAAATATTTGGGAACCTCAACATCATAAGATATTTTATCCTTAAATCTGTTTTTGACAATAAAATTAATGTATCGTGCAATTGACTATGCATGACAGTAATGAGTAACTAATATATCGACAGAAGAACTTACACTCTGTCTCTGAAGGCGAACCACGACACACAGTGTAGGCTTTCTTCTTATCATGTGAAATGGCCAAACCTGCAAATTGCAGTTGTTTCCTCCCCATTGATGTTCTTGAGCCACAACGTTGATGTAGAGCATTGACATTCACTCGCCCAAATTCCAACTTTGTCAGTTTAAGATGAGAAGTGCCTAAGTTACCTGTAAAGACCAAGCCAGGAGAAAAGAAAAGTCTATAGTTTACTTTCAGGAAAAGATAAGGTAAAAGATCAATACACAGCACCTTGATTGTAGGAGGGCATTAGTTTAATTAGTTTTATCTAGCTAAAAGCAGAAGGAGAACGCCAAACAATGATCTGAAGATTTATGCAGGCAATTGAACGCGTGAAATTAAGCTTTAAATCTGAATGTTTTACTGAGAGAACTATTTAACTTCATGCCACACAAGCAACCAACTTCAAACTATCTTTGAGCTTTTACTTCTGTTACCTAGAAAAAATTCAATAAAAACTTAATGGAGACATCAGATGAAGCTTTCTTAGCAGTTTCCAACCATTGACAACAAATTAAAACAAGAACATTGGCGAAGCCAACATTAACATATTACATCCATGGTAACGTAACAGTTTGAATTTCAAACCAGGAAAGGCATTACAATTATCAAATAAAATTAATAAGCAAAACCTAAAAGCCTGAATCTCGAATTTCACATAACAACTATATGCATTCACCACCCATTCCCACACGTGCAAAGGTGGGAAATTTATCACCTGTCAACAATTAAAATCACCCAGCACATATAAATTCAACAATCAAATTCAACATACAAAAGGAAATATAAAGAGAGATGGACTCACAAGAAGCCATTGAACCTCTGGAAACAAGAGAGAATACAGAAAAGTACAGAGGATTCCAGAACCACCAAAACCCAGTTCAAATCCAATCTTAAAAATGAATTTATGCCAATGGGCACCCTGAAAAATCACTGAATTCCCATTTAGCACTTATATAAGAGCCACATTAGAGAGATGGAGAGACAGCAGCCAGCGACCATTCACTCCCAAAAATGGACAGAAGAGAGTGAATATGCAAACAATTCTCAGTCACTTGACAGCTGTGATTTTCACTTACATTTGGGTCCCACTTCACTTTCCCTTTTGTATTCGAAGTCAGAATTCTGTACAAAACATACTTTCTCAAACAATCAGAATTATTAAAAAAAAAAAGATGAAAAGTGATAATAAGGATTAAATTATTTCTTATGCATTTTTGAAATTGTATTAAAAACAGTTAATAATTATTTTAATATTTAGTATTAAATATTGAAAATAATAATGAAATTTTTTTACTCATATTTAATTATTATATTATATTTTATAAATAATTAATTAAAGTTTTTGAATTTATAAATAATTAATCATAAACTTTTAATGATTTATAAATTTATTAATGTTTAAATAATTATCAATAATTTTTATAATAAGAATAAACATTTGTTATTATAATAAAATAAATTGTAATTATAATTATAATTTTTATAATAAGAATAACTTATTTTATATAAATAAGTTATTAAAATAAATTAAATTTAAAATTACTTAATTCGTAATAATAATGATCAAATGAGATAATTTGATTTGATTTTTAAAATATTGTTTTTCCTAATTAACCATTTTATGATATTTTATTAAGTTGATTTCATCTAACTTAGTAATACCCTCAATTAGAAAGTGTATGTGGTTTATGAAGAGTATTTACAAATTCAAAGTAAAATAAAATGAAATATTATAAAAGAATAAGTCAATACTGACATAATTTATGATCAATGGCTTGTGTGTTTCTAAAGGCATTAATAGAGAAGTAAACACACCTTTTTTTTGTAATTGTAATTAAGTTGATGCCTCCTTTTTGGAAAGAAGGAGAAGAAGAAGAAGAGAATGAAACAGAGATATGTTTATGTATGGCATCAGAACAAAGATCATTGTGGGTGAATGGTCTCAAGTCAAATCCATTAATTTTGACGCCCAAATTAGACAGTTCAGGCCATCTAAAGAGCCTAAAAGTGACATTGTCATAGTAAGAAGTATAAACATCACTGACTTTGGAATATAAGTTTGGACAATAAGGAAACATAAAGTGGGTATTTAAAGTGAAAGCTTATCATTTTGAAGTATAAAGATCAAATCAACAATATCTTGAGTCACAAGCAGATTTTATGAGAAATTAGATCATGTTAAAATGAGTTCAAATAAAAATTAAGGATGTTAAGTTTTAAATAAAAAATGTAAAAATAATATAATATGAATTTTATTTTTATAAACAATTTATTGTATTCTTAATTTCTTGTTTAGGTGAGGTAATTCTAGTTATATATTATTAACACAATTACACCATCATATAGATAATGATGATGATGATGATGATTATTATTATTATTATTATTATTATTATTATTATTATTTATTTGAAGTTTTTTTTAAAGATGTTTATTAGTACATTAAAAAGCATTTCTTCCTTCTATAGAATTTAAATTTTTGATAAAATACTATATGCTTATGAAATGATTTGTATCCTTGCTAGAGTTAACAAGTTGATTTGATGTAGTGAGACTTGTTAGTCTGATATTTGAGATTTTGATGCATTATCAGTCAGCAATTTTGGTAGAGACACGGCCAATGCTAACTATAAGTAGAATCTGGAACAAAAGCATTTGAATTATGTCGATGATTAAACTGTAACATTTAATGATGGTCCTAGAGCTGTGTTAGTAAATTTCTTGACCAGTTTGAGGCATTTACCACCTGGAATGCATTCGGTGCTTGTTGTTGTGTATCCTAATCATGACTGTTCCAAATCAGTATATGCATTATTCAAAAACTTTTTCAGTAATTATAGAAGTGATTCATCTTTCTAATGATTATTATGATGAATACCTTTTTCTTATATATTTATGCAATTCTTAGTTTTATTGAATATTTGAAGGTATTCTTTCCTTTTGACACTGATTAGATGATGAGAGAAGTGTATCATGGAGATCCAACATTGAGTTCCAGTGAAGTGAAATTGTATGATCGTGGTGTCAAGGAAAGTGCTTTTGATTTGCTGTTGAATCATGTAAGAATTCAATAGGGTTTTTGTTTTTAGTTTTTTATTAAAAAAAATAGTTATTGAAAATATTATATTACTAAATGCAATAGTCTTACTTCATTAGTGAGAGTGGAACTATTAAACCTTGTCAATGGATGAAAGTATTAAAGGTACCTGTGACACTGAATCTGCTTTTGGTTAGCTCAAATATAGTTAATTATCTTTTGAGCAAGAACATAGAAATGAGCAATGGTCCAAGTGAAGTAATGTCTCTATCACAGTTACGTAGGAGTGCTCACTTGTAACTCTTTGCTTCATCAAACCCGGCTTAAAAGGATTCTTACAAATCTACTTTACAAGGACAACTTTGTCACCTATCACCTCTTCTTTCCTATCTCAAAAACTTCTTAATCAAATACAGTTAAGGTTGAATTTATTGGTAATATTATGCTTTTCATGAGATAACATATACTAAACCATTGAAGCACTTATTCATCATGCTACTACATAGCAATCAATTTGGTAATCAATTACCTGAGAGAATTCTTAATCCAATGCTCAAACTATATATGGAAATGCAATTTCAAATTTTACATACTAACGGGTTGTTTTCTTTTTATATATATTTTTTGATCTTTTATAATAAGAGTATTTATAGTCTGATTTAGTTTGTAATTACCAATTTAACAAATTAAAAAGGCTTCAAATATAATAGCATCACAAATGATAGTGTGTAAGTGTAGTATGGCTATATTAATCTTACATAAACTAATGTTCTTCCTTGGGGGGAAAAAAAAAACAACAAAAGCACAAGAATCTTTGGATAAAGCCTAGCACAAACTCACAAAGCAATATTGTTAGAGGAGAGACATCAATGATTGCCTTCCCTACCTTTGAAAGATACATGTTATGTCAATAAAGAGAATCCAATGCTATTGAAAACTATTGTTTGACAATAGTTTATATATATATATACATATAAACACACATACATGTTTCAATCTTTCTCTAATGAGGATTAGTTGAATGAATTGAGTGGTGAATGTTACATTAATAGTTTCTTAATTAATTACTATCTCCCACCTATAGTATCTTATGAACAAAAGAAAAGATACATGTATATACATTAAGTAGGAGCTGAAGAATTTCATATTGTACGTACATATTGAAATGATCATTTGAGGGATATAATTACTTCCCTTGAAAGGAAAAAAAATATTAAAAAACATATGCTTATTCACTGCTAACATTAGTAGATAATTTTTTAAAGTTGATTAGAAAATTATATAAGAATAAATAAAATATCTCTTTGGTTCTCAAAAGCATGACTTTCTGAAAAATATAAGAAGATTCAATTATTCATACCTTATCACTTTAAGGGTTGAGGTGTTCCTTTTGACAAAGCTAATTTAACAACTAAGGACAATAGAAAAGAGTAGCAACTCATCTTATTAAATCTTTCACGTTGAACACAAAGATTCTCTTCTGTAGTTAAGCATTCAAATGTTTTTTAAGTATCTTAATTATATTTAGTGTACGATATTAATTATCTTAATTCAATTGTATATGATTAATTATCTCTTCTTAATTAACTTTGTAAAATAATTTGAATATGGTATGTTAAAAAATTATTTCTTTTGTGATTTTCATTTCACAAATATAAAATTTTGATTACATAGTATACAAATTATACATACACAATCGACATACATATGTAAAAATAACTCGAATATGCCATTTAAAAATATTGTTTTTTTTTTGTTTTTGTTTCATAAACATGTATTTTAATTAGAAATGTTATTCCATTCTCTTTTATACACATTAATAATAACAAAGCTAAAGTGAGGAGAAGATCGAGACAGAAAGTATGGATATCTAAACGGTCATTTCAGTCAAACAATAATGAGAAATGGAGAATATTCCTTTAAGAAAACCATGCAGCATACAATAATTAAAGTCTTCCCTGAAGAAACTTAAAAGAGAAAGCCTGAAATCTCTTCTTCTTCTTCTTCTTTTTTTTGCCCTTTCGTTGGCTACAAGAATTGGTACATAATAGATCAGAAACACCGAAGCTACATATTACAGGAAGACTTCCAATGAAGCCCGACAAAATGCCAAAACGGGTTTTTGTAGCCTAACGGGAACGTGGATTCTAACCCATGTTTCATCTCAAGAACGCTATGTAGCAAATGCAAATAAATGAAGAAAAAGTAGTAATCCATCACATCATATTCTTTAATTTAATGTTGTTGCACTGGTACTGCTATGCCTGCCAAAGATAAAGAACAAGAAAACCATTATCATATGATATTCAAATGGAGTGCAAAGCAGCGATATTCAGAGATGATACCTGAAAATGCATGGAGTAGTAGACAAGATGATGTCTAGTATGAAGTTCTGCTGCTCATCTCCCTTGGAGCATTGCATTTGAAGCACTCCGTTCTGCTAGCAAAGTTGTGCTCATTGCATCCCCACCTGTGGAAATAAAGTTTTCATTTGCAGATTGCGAGCGATTATGTGGTTTCGAATCAATCATAAAGTTGTTATGCTCATAAGAATCAGTAAACTGTCACTAAATATTTATCAGTAACCTGATAATTGTATGCTCACGTTAAAGAAAGCAAGTTTAGAACTTATCACTTACCTGGTACAAATCCAATCTCCAGATTTCCATCCAGATCGATTCCCACCACTGCTTCTCGAGCGAAGAATGTCAGAATCAAAGCCTCCAACGCAATCATTATCTTTGTAAACACCACACTTGAAGCAGCTTGACCTACTGGCGAAGTTATGAGCTCCACAGTTGGGGGCGGTGCAGTACCAGTCACCAGGGCGGACATCCGACCCCACGAACCCGTAAGACGTTCCACTCCTACCACCAAAGCCGCCGAAGTCAGCTCCGGTCCTGGAGTCACCGCAACGTTGGCATGAGTCACGCCTCTGAAAGTTCAGGTGCTGGCATGACCTACAGTTCCAATCTCCAGGCCTGCTCATTCTAGCTAGTTTCTGCAAAGACAATAACAACAACATCAAAAGAGCTGTTACCACCAATCTTCATCTTAGCATTGAAGAATCAAGGTTTAGCTAAACTTTTTTAGGGAAACAAGATCATGGAAACGGCTAGTGGCTGTGTATTCAACTTAAATCATAGTTAAGAACCAACCTCTGAGGATGTGAAACGGTTCAGATAAAGAAAACAAAAGAAGGGATATTGAAGATGAAGCTAAATAAACAAGAAGGAGAAGAAGGAGGAGATGGTGTGGGGTGATATAGGAGTGATGCAGGGTTGTTTATATAATACATGTTCAGTCCACAGAGAAACAGAAAAAAGGGGAATAAATGGAAGGCCGTGTAATACGTACTTTTTCTTGTTCTTGCAATATCTTGATAAATGTGGAAAAATGAAAAAAAAATAAAAAATCTAAAGTGGGAAAAAAGAGATAAAGTTAAAAATATTCCAGCTATGATTCCAATAGACATCTCCTTGATTTGGATTGTAGCACAACTTCTTTCTCTTTAGGGTTTCTTGACGTGAAAATTAAGATATGCATGCACAAATTCACTTGCACTCAATTGGGTATCACTAAGAGTTTGCATTACTACTGCATGCCTCTACTTTTAAAAGATGTGCAAAATCATTGCTACTGCTCATTATGCATGTCTTGCCCATCATCTTATCTCATTTGCATGGTGCCCTTTTCATTCTTTCTTCTTTCTTTTGTAATTGTCATGTGCTTATTTTTGTGTGGATTGATTTTTGTAATTTTAAAAGTTTTTATTTATCTCATTATAAAAAATTAATATACCTACTGCATAAGGCTCTCCGTTTTGTGAAAGTCTACAAAAGGTCATATATAATATATGTAACATTTTTTTATATTTTTACAAAGAGATTGCATATTTATGTGATTTGAACATGTAACCATAAGTTACAAAGGAGTAACTGATACCTTGCTTATCTCCTTATAGTATATTTAATTATCATATTTGTTCCCTCTTGTTATAATTTGTTAGTTTTTCATTTATTAATAATTCTATTGACCTGGTACTTTTTGAGGGAATAATAGATTAAAAAATATTGAAATACATGGAGATAGAGAAGATTATATGATAATTAAATAATATTATAAAATAAATAATAAATTTTAAAATATAAGCATTGAAATTAAAAAGAAGGTTAAATTACAAAAGATTTACAATATATCTAACCCAATTTTTAAACTTTTGAATGATATTCTTATTATAATTCAAATAATCAAATTTGTAATATGCCTTGAACTTGATAGTCAAATTAAATGAATTAGATAATTAATTTCAATATGGTGTTGAGTATATAATTGTTACACTATTACAATGGAATCTATTGTCAAATCAAGGATTTTCCTCATGCACATGCCAAAAGTTGAGATTGCCCGTCAAACTTAACCAACAAGAGGTTCAGTTCTTGTAACTTAGAACCAACAATAAGGATCCCACAAAAAGGAAGGTGGATAGATTTTGTCTGCCTACAAGCATAACATGTTCAATCCGCTGAAAAGAGTCAAGCATAAACCCTAGAAAAACCCTTTTGACCAGAGGATATGATGACCTTAAGAGACTCTTACTGTTCTTAGGCAGCAAGGAATCAAACAAGGTATATTGTCTTGCTGTTGGATGGAGCACTTTATGCAATAAATTCTTAAACTCTTCAACAATATACAATTAAAGCTTAAAGCAACCCCACTTGAAATATCCATGGTATCCATGAGAGGTCATGTCTCCTTCACACAATATAGCTTTGAGCATGGTCAAACTCAAAGAAAGTGCATGGATAAATTGATGCTGCTTTGCAGTTTTGAATTCCCTTTTCTCGTACTTTAGTTCCCTGGAATGATGCTTCCAGGATGAGAATATTACCATCCGATTCTTTTAACAATATTTAAGCTATATACACATATAGTAGGATCAATTCCAGTGTTTGGAATCCAAGAAAAGAAAGGAAAATTTACCATATGTGGCTTTTGGTTTGAATTCCAGAATTATCTCTTAGGCTTGAAATTAAGTATACGCATGGTCAATAAGTATACATCTTCAATATTTTCTCAACTTTTGTTGTCTTAACACTTTCTATACTACTCCTATCTGTCTAACAATAACCAGCAGGTAAGAAGAAGTGGAGATATGATATACATACTTGAGATAGAATATCAAGGCAAACACAAGAAGAAAAGGAAAAGAAGACAAGATAAAAGAGAAAGGTACAAATGGCGGGTTTCAATAAAGATAGTTGAAGCTGGAAATGATGGAATAGCAAGTCTTGGAGGTCTCATTTTGACCACCTTTAACCCCTTTTCTTTTCTTCCTTTTCTGCGGCTGCTATTCCAATTTTTGCTCTTTCTCTATAAAATCTCCACCACCTTTAGTTTCTTTCTCTTTCACTAAGGCGTACATTGACATAGAAATGATAACACATTGCATACATAATACACCAAGACCTGGCCTCCATTCTCTTGGAGAAGGGTAAAGGGAAGAGAATTGGCAAACTGTAAAGAAGGAAGTAGTGTGTTGTGTTGGAGAAAAATAAAGAGAAGTGGTGCTGATTCGATTCTCTCATTGGGAAACACGCCCATGGCCATGCATGATCACGACCAACTTCATATTATTATTCTTTCCCTTTTTTCTTTCTCGTCCCTCACCAAACTCTTTGCTTTCTTTTCTTTTGCTCTCTCTATTGTTGTGTGCGCGTGTGTTTTTGGTCACCTTTCACTTTTTTTCTGTTCCTTTTCTCCTCCATTCAGCTCGTGTTTTAGTTTCTTATATCATGTTACTAGCGTGAACGTGATGGTAATTTCTTACAAATTACTGTGGCAACTACGTACTGTAGTGCTATATTTAGTATATAGTTGAATATCTGGTCAATCCTGAACAGGATTCGCAAAACCAAAGATCAGTACTCGACTAGAACTTAAAAGTAATTAAAGCTACCAAAGTACCAAATCCTAAACGAGGAGTGACATGTTTCTTTTTTTTTTTTGTTTAAAAGGAAAAATAACAATACAGATAACAAAACGAAGCTGGGAAAACAGATCCCTGATATGTTCTCTAAAAAAATATTGTGGCACCCAATAGGTGTAGTATCAAAATAAAAAATTCCTATGTCAAAATGTTCGGCATAAGTAGTAAGTCAGTCAACGCATCTGTTGCTTTCTCGATAAATATGTCGATGAACAACAGTTAGTTTCGAGTAAAAAGTTCGAGGATACCCATTACAATAGGATTGAGAGTCCTTGAGCGGTTTCCTAAGGAGCAGAGTATATTACTCACCGCTAAAGAATCCACTTCCAGTTCAATTCAGTGAAAATCCAGATTCTATGCAAGCGAGAGCCTGGTAAATACGTCCTAGAGTTTTGCCGACACCGATGAGCACCAGCCTAGATTTTGTCTGAACCCACCAAGCCAATTGCCTTCACTATCTCTTAAGAGACCACCTACTGTGGCTGAGGATTAGGAATACTTGCAAGCTCCATCTGTGTTTAATTTAACCCATCCTATGAGAGGTTTGCTCCAACCGATGAGTTATTCTTGTCAAAGTTGGTAATTAGTCTCAACTCGGCCTGGTCACACGGTAGACTTGTGAATCTGATCTGTATAAGATATAATGAGATAAGCTGGTAAAAATAGCCAATTAAAATTTTCATCAAAAAGTGGCATATTTCTCCGTGTCCAGGAGAACTAACAAGTCGTTCCAAAGATTATAGACCAATCCTGCCCAAAAACTCTCCGGTGATGTTGCAGTGACATGTTTCTTTACTATATAGCTTTGAGTTCAGACTTCCGTTTCTGTTCTTATGGATGAAGGTGAGCAGAGGACTGCATTACTGAGGGACCAGCCTTCACTCATAAAAATAGAACTTTTAAATATGTATGTTTAATATTTGATATTAAATATTAAAAATGATAATAAATCTTCTATATGATTATTTCATGTCCTATTTTGTAAAAAAAATAATTAAATTTTTTATTTTATAATTCATAATAATCAAAAAGTTATTAACTTTTAAATAATTACGAATAATTTTTATAATAAAATAAAAACTTGATATAACATGAATAAAATAAAATAAATATTAAAAATCAATTATAAAAATACTAATATATAATTTTAATAAATAATAATAATATTATGATAAGAACCAAAATATTCTAATAGTATCTTGACAATATTCCAACATAACATTCTTAACATTAAGAAAAATCTGATTTTAATTTCCCCATCTATCAAAGATTAAAAGTAATATTATTAAATAAAATGATATTATAATTGTTATAATTTTATTAAAATAATATTATTTTGTTTGATTCTACCAAAACGACATCATATTGCAAGCTTAGCTTTACCCGATTCAAGCCTTTCCGGCTGACTCAGGTATGACGCGCTTCAGGACACTTAACATGTTTAAAAATGAACATAAAAGGGTATCACAGCAAAAGTGAAAACTCAAATGCTGCCTGAACTCAACTCTTTCATAATAATGAACTGAAATTCGCAGAGTTGATGATTAACTGCAGAAGTAAAAAAGATGAGGAATGACCCTTGAGTTCTTTTCTCTACAAACCAAGGAAACCTGTAACAGGAATTCCATGCTCTACAAAAAAGCTCACAACAGAACATGTCAACAAAAACGGGACTATAGTACTCGGAGTAGATGCACACGAACCAACTTGATATTGCCATCATAAGTGGTCTTGATCCTTCCAGAATTCCATTCTTGGCATATGTCATACCAAAAGGCAGCTGGGTTTCAAAAGTCTCACCCCTTAGAGCAGATTGGATCATACGGCAAGAACCAGCAATCTTAAGGATTAACACCCTCTGCTTCAGATTTCCAAAGAAAATCACATGTTTGCATTGGTATAATTATTTAAGTACCAAGCGAAAAAGGAAAATGATTTTCTAACACAACTCATATTGGAAATTCTCAGCACTTTTAACACTGTATATTACTTACTAGATGAAGGGAGAAGCCTCGGATACAGATTTATATTAAGATCCTAATCTGCCTCTGCCACCAGATCCAGAAACAGTCCTCATGCCCATGGATTCGGAACCATGAAGGTCTCTCTGACTTGGTGAAGAACTTCCTCGTGTCCAATGAGACACACCTTGACGGGGAGATCTGGAACTCGGCTCACTACCTCTAACTGCCTCAGTCTCCAAAAACTTGGCTTCGTTACTCAGCATTGCTAACTGTCCCAGTACATGCGGATCGCACCAGAAACACTACTTAGGTTTGGGAAACAGAAAAGTATAATCATTCGATAAATCAACAATGGACGCATGTTACATCAATTCTTTTGTGCCAACAGCTGAAGAGGGCTGCTTCAAGTATTTAAAAAGATCAACCTTCAACTCTTAGCAGATATGTCACAATATTAACTAGCTGGAAAGTGTTAAAAGATCGTAAAAAAGGCATTTGAAATGTGCAGAACATATGCTCCCATATAAATTAAAAGCCCAGTGGTTGTGAAGCTTAGGCATATATATGCCTAAGTTCCATGGTAATATCTATTATCTACCAAATGCTAAAAATAAAATAGAATCTTGAAGGCGAAAACCCAAGAATGGTGCCACAAGTTTAGTCCTAGAATTCACAGTTTATCCCTCGGAAGGAATCTCGCAATAAAAGGTAGTTCTCAGGCCTAAATCCTGCAACTTCTTAATTACAAGGTGAAGATCAAACACCATTAGTTTCACCAAACAGCATCATGTTCAAACAAATAAACATTCCATTGAAGAAACAGCATATTTAGTTCTGGTCTATACCCGAAATTCGTTCTCCCTCATGCGATCCTGGAGTGCATTTATGGCAGGACTTAAACTGCATGCATTTGAGAAAAGCATAAAAACAACCTAAAAGAAAGATGGAGGATTAGAAATTGAAAAATGATGGTTAATTGTTCCTAACCAGTATTCCATCAATTTGCACATGGAAGCCTGATACGTAGCAGTGTGGTGAATGAAAGTAAGAGGATGTACTTTTCCATCCCTAAGCAACATGCCGGCAAATTAGAGAAAGTTCAACAGCGCTACCAAGTATAAAATGAGAATTAAAAACAAGTTGCCGCTATCGTAAGTAACACCTTATATTTTGCAACACAGCTTGGTTATATGCTCCTCGCTCTTCTTCATATAAAACTCGTTGCAAATCAGTAAATGATGACAGTGGTGAATCAAGCTTAAGCAATGACGAAGTTGGCAAAACATGGAGTGGAATTTCTTTCCTAATGTATTCTGCACCACTGTTGGCAAAAATTAAACAAGCAATGACAAGAAAGGCTAATTGACTTCTACTGACTTTTGAAAGGGTAAGGCATTATTATGTGTGGATAGAAAACAGTAATAAACTTAACACAAGGAAAAATAGAAAGGAAGCCAAGTTACCATACATACACATATATACCTCATGTCCAAATTAGAGCGATGCATAGCTTCTTGCATGCTTTCGGACATGTCCATGGGGTCCATATCAACGATTGTGCTATCTGTATTACTAGTAAGATAATTTCCTCCAGCATTCTCTCTTCCAACAAAGTTTGCATCAGCATTGGCGAAGAAATTTCCCAATTCTGATGATCTCAAACCAACCTAACCAATCATTTCTACAAACATCACAGAGAATAACCAAAACATGGAAATACTAATCGTTTTCATTTATTGTCTTGCAAAAAATTATGCAGCCAACTGGAGAATCAATTGGAGGGAATGCCTGCACCCACATATACACAATATTTGGTTTGATAGTGCAAGTTAAAGGGAGTTCATGCAAAATAATATGCATAAAGATTTCATTTTGTTATCTCAAATCCTTGGAACAACTTAACTCTGATATGTCCACATTCCAGAAACATAAATGTGATCCTATAGTGCGATTACGAGCTGCTCTATTATTCATGTTCTTGAACCTAAACTGTTTAGTGCGTACAACAGAAACGAAGGACCAAAATGAACAGAAGATGGTAGGCAGCCCATGGTTTCTGAATAACATCTCACTATGATGGCTTACATGAAGCTTTCCTGTGTTTTCTATTCCCCTCTCATTATGAACAAGGACATATTAGACAATTGCCCTGATCTCTCTTTACAAGTTAACGAGCCAATTATATTAACATATTGTCCTGATTGGCTGTCACACATACACAATGACAAGCATAATGATCTACTCTGCATGCTGGATATACTTGGTAAAATTTTGGCTGAAAAAATTAAATCAAGCACCAAACAATAGCAAGACTGACAGAGTGTTAAAAACCTACTAATTTCTTCAGAAGAACAGAAAAGAAATCCTAAGGAAATTAAAGAACCACAAACAGATAGCTAAAATTTAGCGCAACATCTAAGTCTGAGAGTCCACATAACTGAGTAAAATCACAAAAAGGAAAAAGAAAACAAAACATGTGTTCAATTTCCTCATCTTCAATAATATCAACAGCTTTTCATCTTTTTGATAAGATAGGAATACAACTTCAACTTGAAGAATCAAATCCCTACCTTAATAGACCCTGCAGTTCTTGAATCCCCAGTATCTTGTTCAGAGCTGTCCAACCTTCCAGATCCAGACTTCTGAAAAGCACCATCTGAAGAGCTTAAAGATGATTCAACATCTATAATTGAACTTCTGTTTACAGGTGACATAGAAATTGGTCTTGATATGTTATTCTGCTTCCCATCTGATGACTGGAAAGCAATGACTTGGATTCTTCCAATCTGAAATTTTTATCAAGTTTTTACAACTTAGCAGGTAAATAGATTTCCCAGAAGACATCCATTACATAGCATGCACCCCATACAGACCTTATTTACATCTTCGCTAAAGCAAGAAAATATCAGCCCAATGAAACCAGGATCTAGAAGTTGATACATTGCTTGAGTTCGCACATCTGCAGGAGAAAGGGCAGAAGTTAGTCAAAGGTATCCAGTGATAATTGCAGCTAGTTTCAAACATTTAAAAAACAAAATAATAGGATAGCCTACAAGTTAAAGTTTCAACCAATCATATTAAACGATTCCTTAACCAAATTAAGGAAAAATATATCCTAGGTGGAAAATAATGAGTGGTATCTAGAACAAGAAAGCTCCCAGAGATGCAGTGTAACTAACTGCCAAACATTCACACAATGGTGAAAAACATTTACAACTATGTCTTTTCTACCCAAAACATACCCAACGTGCTTTCAGGTGAAAATAATGTTGTGGTAAACGATACATAAATAATTGTCTCGCTTACCCAAAATTTCGGTGCATTCATAAAGTGGTTACAAAATGATAAACATTATTCAGAAGTTGCAACTCAACTTAGTGGTCTACAATACTTACCGACATGAGAAGGAAGAACTGTAATGTGAGGATGCGAGTGGTACCAACCAATCACTCTAGTTGTTCTTCCTGTTGCTGTAGTCATTCTGTGCTATAAAGTTAATTGCAAAACAGTATCGAATCAATTTTGCATGCCTTTTCAAGTAATGCACACTGGTATCAGTCATCACGAAAAATCTTTTTAGCTATACAATAAAAGACTATCTGAAAGTTCAACTCAAGGACATAGATCCCAGTCCTTCCTAAGTCCCAAAATAGGACAAACTGAATCAGAAATCAACTTTTCTGATCCATGTGCCTAACATAAAAACTCATTTGTTAACTAAGTGTTCACTTGTTAGCAACACTTAAACTGATAGATTCATTTGTCATAAGGAAGTGATTTCAAAGTTATAAGCTAGTTTCTTCTGTGAACAACACTTATTTCATTGAAGTTAAAAACAGAGGAGCAATCAAAATCAAAAAAGTCTAAAGGATATCTCAGCTTGAGCTGATGCAGAAGTCAACTGTTCTGGATTTGTCTCTACTCGATCTTTTCGTCGATCAGATCTTGACTGTGGTGATGCTCCCCAAATAAGTGCAGTGACACTCCCGTTCTTTGAGTACTGACATCACCAACGGACAAGAAAGATGGATATCAAATTGACAAAAAATATTCTCCCTTAAAATATGCACAAGCACACTGCACACCCACAAACATTTACGCTGGAGTAACAATTCAACTTCTGCCAGGAAAAGAAAATAAAGATAGATGCGAAAAGTTGCAAAAGGACGTGGAGACAAGAAGAAAGAAGAAAGAAACTAATTTGAAAAATAATTTATATAACAAACAGTCAGCTCCTATGGGACACAACTTCTCAAACACTTTAGCAAGTTGAAACTATCATCCCATTAACCACATTCTAGTATAATGGCAGTATAACGACTACGAACATAAATTTGTCAACTTATGGGTTTCATAGTGAAGCAGCATGAAACCGCGATGGAACGGAAGCTTATGCTTTTACCAAAAACAATTTATATCAACAGAAACAAGGAACTGATAAGAACCCATTTGAAGTAAAAACCAAATGATCACAGAAAATAATAAACACCCATAACTAACTCGAGACATAACCACATAATAACTAAACAAACCCAACAAAACCTATCCAAAAGAATTAAAAAAGCTACAGACTTTTCCCCGACTTTCCAATTCAATCACAATTCAAAAAAGACACGAACTTGAAAGCAATCTTAAAATTATTAACCTCAATATCACCAAGGAGAAGGCCCATAATCTCCTCAGTCTCGGTAGACAAAGCATGGGTGAGACAAGTTAACCAAACATCCTCTGACATCTTCACACCTGTCAAAGACATACTCACAAAACTATGCGTCTCTCTCTCTCTCTATATATATATATATAACTTAACTCTTCAAATCTCTGTGTCTCCCTCCCTCTAAAGAATCCTTAATCAATGGGTTTGGAGATTGTTCCTTGATCTTTGAGATTTCAATCTATCTGGGTTTGTCGCAAGCAATTGATCCGGGAAGAGTTTTGCAATTTTGCTTGCAGGGCTCTGATAAATTACGGTCAATAGTAGAATAGCAGTTTTGGAACTGTACTGATTACCGAATCTGCGGTGAAAGAACAATTAGAATGTAAGCGTCGAAGCTGCTATATTGCTTTATTGGGGTCCCACCATAAGTCCTCATCAGGCTCCATATAAATGAGAAAGCTACACCTTGTGTAACATCTCACCGTCCAATCCTTTTCCGATGGTGATTAGAATTTGTGCTTATTGATACCACTAATCACAAAATCTTTATTTACGTTTCATAAGTAGGTTTGGGGAGTAAGTGCATCTTTGAAGTAAATAAGTAAATTTTTTTACTACAAAAATCGTTTTTTAAAAGAATAGATATCTGACAATAAAATTAAAAAATATATTTTTTAATAGATGTGATTTTTTAACAGTTAAGTTTTTATAAAAGCCTCTCTAATAATTTTTTTGGTAGATTTTTTAGATCAATTAATAATCCTATTTTTAGTCTCTTTTGT
>JANIJH010000005.1:7753236-7772986 GCA_024520975.1 Erythroxylum areolatum | reverse complement strand
GGTAATCAATAACGACAGCCATGTTTACGACGGTTTCTTCTTTCGTCAGGTTCCGTCGGCAAATATAATTTCCGACGGAACTAACCATTTCTCCGATGAAATATTCCGTCGGAGAACGTGAGTTTTCTTGTAGTGAATAAGTAAATATGAACTTAATATTTTTAATATTAATTTTTAAAAATAATTTAAAGCTTTTATATAATATCCTTATCTTTTACTCTTCATTAAATAAATAAATTAGAATAATATGCATAATGTAAAGCATTTTTAAAAGTGGGAAAAATCATTAATACAAGTTTAAAAAAACTTCTTAATTAAATTAGACTCAAATTTTGTTAAGACCATGTGTTACTATTCTCGCCTCATGCAATGAAAGCCAATAAGTTACACCATGTAATTTTAGACCTCTTCAGATTTTATGATCATCGAGATTTTAACTTATACTAATTATGAAGTTTTTTTTTAACTTAAAAGGATAACAAGACAAACAAATCCGACACAACTCAAACTACAAACATCCTATTAGTGTAGTGTTTTACTGTACAAAACTCTTTGCTCTATAACGACCGTCGGAAGTTCCTGAAGTATATGCACGCTTGGGTTGGATAAAACTGCTAGAGGAGTTAGGATATCAGCACATTGATTTCTTTCTCGGTATACATGCTAAAAATGCAACTCCCATACTCGATGGACTAAATCACAAGTACCTGCCACCTAAAAATTATCCTTAAACAAAATTATATTGAAAGAGAAAAGAATATTAATCACCTCTAATTAATCCACTTTAACGATAACGCGTCGATATCCAAATATCCATGCTAATGTAAGGCTCGAGTGGACTCTCCAGAGTTCGGCAACTAGTGATGAACCCCTTTCAATGTTTTGTAGAAATCTACACATCACTGTTCGTAGCAATCCCTAATTAATCCTTCAACAGTAACAATGTTAGACTCTTGTTTAACCACTCCATCTGTATTTAAATTGACTAAATCCTCCTGTGAATTTGGTCTAACCAACTAAATTACCCAAGGCCAAATCCTATGTCTTAAACAAGCTTTAAATATAAACTTTAATAGTTTATGCATGTATCTATTGAAAAGTAAGAAGCATCTATCAGATGTTAGATTGAAGTTCCTCTCGTGTCTGTTTTATTTTATAGATACGATGCTTACAAAAACTCTGCATTATCCATAATGATTCGTATGATAAATGGTGCTGCTGAGTTTTTTAAAATCAGCAGAATTGAAACTCATTAATATTTTATAGACAGTTGATAGAGGTATTTGTACATCAATTTTATTTTATTTTTATAGTATAATTATTAATTATTAGCGAATTAATTATATCTGATTTTATGAATAGTAATTAATAATGCAATCAATGTTTTAAAACTGACACCAAAAGTTATACCGATAAGATAAGAGATTTATGATTTAAATGATTTAACCGAAATTAGACCGTCATAAAACTGACTACATATTAAATAAAATATAAAAATTTGGAAAATAATTGAAAGAATTTTTATTGAAAAATTTAAAGTTTAATTAAACAAAGAACATTGTTAAATAAACACTAATTAATTAATTTTGGTATATAAAAATTTACAAAAATTAATCGAATAATTACTAAATTGATCGATTTTTAATAATAAAAATTATTAAAGTAAATTAAACTGAAAACTTAGATTGTCTAGATTTTTATGATTGAATCACCAAATCCGGTGAATTTTTTAATCCATTAATTCAATCATAAAATTTAAAACAAATTAATTATAAAATTGTGACAGGATTAAACTTAAACAAATAAATTATTGAACTATTCCTACTAATATTTATTAGGACTAACTAATATTATAAATCTAAAGTAAATTATCTTTTGTGGGGTGCCAATCCTTGTTCCTGATACAATATCATCTACTTTAATGAATCAGGAAGTTTTGCCTTCCTGTTTTTCTGATGCTGCTTCAGTTCAAACTGATTCAGTAACAAAAGAACATAGATGATATATTAAAAATTCCAAAGTTTTGCATTTTATTCGAAATAAACTTGGACAGATTGCCAAAAGTAAGATCCAGGCCATCCTTATTGTGCCATGGAACCAACATGTTTTACAAAATCGAAATCACTAAGAACAATAAGCGACTTGACACTCGAACATGTCAAACAACAAATGGTACTGAGAACTATAAGCCATCTTCACAGGAGAGACAGTAGACAAGAGCAAGTTTCCCATGAGAAAGGACTTTTGCCTGCGGAGGAAGTCCTATTCATCCACATTAAGACCTGGTGGTCGGAGATGGGTTGCTTGGGTGGTTGGTGGTGGCAGTGCTGGTGGTGGTGGTGGTGGCAGTGCTGGCAGTGGGGTTGTTATTGTTATTGCTGTTGTCAGGGTTCATTCCAAGGGTGTTCTTCACTGCCTCTGCTGCTCCTTGTGCCATGTTCTTTACTTGTTCTCCAGTCTGTTACCACAGATAAGACTACAATTCCATCAAATCAAACTCTCCTATAGCTGATCCTTAAAACTAATTATGGATTAAAAATCTTCTAAATTTAAAACAAGTTTTTAAAAAATTAAAGAAAAAGATTAAATTATAACAAATATACTTAAATTTAAATATATTTAAATAGGACTCGTGATAAGTGTTCCAGGAAGAAAATGTATAATGCCTGTTGAATGAACTGGGATGCCTGGGATGTGTATGAACTGTCCTGAGAGGCCTGAGATGAGTCAGAACTGTGGTGGGCACTTGGTGCATGTGAAGGTTCTTGAGCTGCATTGCGGGACACCTGCAATCAAGTGTAGATATATTATTATATGATACGGTAAACAATCACTCCAATCCCATTTTGCTGCTCATTTTCATGATCATTTTTCAAGGAAATGATGAAACAATTTGAAGGGTCATCGAAGATCCATCACCTGAGCCTGAGCAGCAGCGGAGTGGCTGAGTTCGTGAGATTGATGGCTTGCCATTTTGCCTTTTTTCGTGTGTTCTTGGAATGAAATGAGAACTTTGTTTGTTGTTGGTACGAAATCAGAAGATGATGGGAGTGAATTTATATTCTGCAAGTGCACTAAACATGGCGTCCCCAAGTAGTAAGCTCTTACCAACAAATGGCATGAAATTTCTGAGGAGGAATGATTCAATGGCATTGCTTGGTCAAGGATTGGTTATATTTCAGGAACAAGTAATAATCACACCATGTCCTAGCTGTTAGGTCCTCCCACTTCACTAGGCACAGATTTGTTCGTTTCAGGAAAAAGGGACGATCTAAATACTTAAATTAATTCTTTAAAAAGTATTTTAGTCAATATTTTAAAATTCAGACTGCAAATTAATCTGTTAAAACAAGATATTTAAAGGTTTAAACGTTAAATTGATATTAAATTATTATAAAATTAATAAATAATAAAAATTAAATTAAATTAAATAACTTAAAATATAATTAGAGAAGGAGACTATTTTTATCCATTAAAAAATAAAATTTTAATTAAAAATAAATTATCAAATGAAAACCAATTACGTTTGTTTTAGTTTATAAAAATTAACTATTTCTAAAAAATCGACAGTTAATTAATAAATTTATCGATTTTTAATAATAAAGGTTATTAAGATAAACTAAAACAAAAAGTTAAATAATTCAAAAATTTTACGGTTGAACTAATGAAACTGGTTTGATTTTGTAATCCTTAATTTTAATTGAAGAGATCGAAAGTTCTAATTTTGATAAAAAAGTTATAATTCACCTTAATTGTAACGAGAGTGATTAATTAGAAAAGGAAGGACATTGGAACATATAAAATTACTTAAATTGAGTTTGTTATTTAAAATAAGCAATTTAAAAATAATTGGTTCATCTCTCCCCTCTCCAGTAATGGTATAACTAATCAATATATAAGAGCTAAAGAAGTACGCTAATTACACATTTACTTACTTTATTAGGGCCTATCAAGGAAGATCATTTTTCAGATATAGGACATCAGGATTAGATCTCCTGTTTCGATGTTTTTATCATATTTTATTAAATTTTATTCATATATTTATATAGACCCTATATAAATATATGGATGAGATTTAATAGAACAGAGTTGAAACATAATAATTGAAACAGAAAATTTGATCCGTAAGATCTCAATTATTTTGTCAACCACAAAAAGACTTCATTTGGTAGTTAAGCTAATTATTTAAGTGGCGCCAAGTGTTTTGGGTAATATTAAATTCACCTTAAGCTAAATTACTTTATTTTATTTTATTAAGCTAAATTCAAACTTTTTTATTTTAAAAATCATCACTTACTTTTTATGATTTTAGTCAACTATTACTGTGCTCCATTCATTATATTTTGTTATTTATTATTTATTTAAAACAAATCAATAATATAATTTTTAAATTCAAATATAACATTATTTTAAATAAAAACTAACAATTTTATATTAAATAAATAAGAATTTTAAATATATGAGAATGAAATAAAAAATTAAATTAAAATTGAGTATAATCGATCTTTAACCTTATATAACTAGGGGTAATAATGGGTCATCCATAGGTCAGTTTAGTCAAATTTTTTAAAATCAAAGTGTAAAATAAGTTTTTTAAATTGGTCCATATTTGAGTTACCTAGATTTAGACCTATCTTAAGTTCAACTTTTTTTAAGCAAAACGACGTCGTTTCACTTAAAATAATTAGGTTTTGAGTCAACTTGGGATGAATTATTAAAAATACTGGTAGTTTTGTTCAAAATAGTTAAGTTTTGAGTAGGCTTAATCATGAGGGGCCAATTGAAAACACTTGGGCCTAAGCCCGAGGGTCATTCTTATATATAACTTAATTTTTTAATTGAATATCTTAAGAATAATTATAAAAAATTATTAATTGACTATATTTATTTTTAAAACATGTTTAGAAATTATTATAATGTTCAAAATTTTAAAATAAGGATTTATAATTAATTGTTACAAATATTTTTAGAACTGCTGTACGAGTATGAAAATTTCTGTTTTATCGACACGTAGTAACAGAAACGACGTGGCGTGACGAGATAGGCTTCAGGACCGACTCCAAACTTCATGGGGAAAAACAACAAACCAACGCAGCAACTATAAGGGCACGTACCATACAAGTGTCAAGCATGCAGGACACTTGTCAACCATGTAACAACTACTAAATCACTATAAAGTAATTGCATGCGATGAGCTTCATCCATCCACGCACAGTACTGAGTCTACAGCTTTATCTGATTCTATCATCTTCAATCTCCAATCGAAACTACTTCTCCAAGTTTAGAGACAGTCGTCGAGCAATGGCGTCCCATGATCAGCACTATAGAGCTGGTGAAGCACACGGCCGAGCTGAGGTATACGTGACATGCTTAGTTTTTATGACATTTCAAGCTTTATATGTTTCGAAGTAAATTAACCAAGTTTCGATCCTATCTATCTTTGACAGGAGGGGACAGAGCAAACGATAGGCACCATGAGTGATAAGGCAAGGGAAGCGAAGGACAAGACATATGAGAAAACCCAAGAAGCCAAAGACAAGACTTCGCAGAAGGCACATGAAGCTAAGCAGACAGCGGAAGAGGATGGAGATACAGCGAGGCAGAAGGCCCATGAAGGGAAAGAGAAGACAAAGGGTGTTTTCCAGCAAACTGGTGAGAAAGTGAAGCACATGGCAGAAGGTGCTAGAGACGCTGTGAAGCACACTTTTGGGATGGGACCTCGTGACGAAGGTGTTCTTGATCCTGACGTTGCTGCCCCTCGTTGCGATGATCCTGCTTATAAGAAGAACGTCACTTCTAGTTACGACGATCCTGCTCTAAAGCACACCACTGGTCATAGAGATACCAAGTAAGAGTCTTACGGGGGTGGGTAAATTATGAGTTCGTTGTGTTGTTGATTTCGTTTTTCAATTATATCCACGTTTGTTCAGAGAACTTCTATCGTTTCCGAGTCTTGGTCTACCTCAGGTCAGCCGCTGTAGCTTGTAGGCCTGTGTAATGTTGTTCATGGGTTCTAAACTTCAGTCATAGAGCATCTTAGGAACTTCGAAAATAAGAAGTGCTATAGTGTATTTAGAGGGATTACAGTTGTAATTTCGACTTCTGTTTGAATCACATTATATGTTTCTCTCCTACTTAACTTCATTATCAACCTGAGTGATTGGACCTTCTTCTTTCTCTGATAAAGGAAGAGGCAACGAATGCCTACCCTAACATAAGGATCAATGTCTGAAACCCCGCTTTGGCAGGAACAAAAGGAGCAGTCTGACCAAGATGATACTCGCGCATCAAGGTCAAGGTGGCTTTGAAAATGGAACATAAAGCAGAGGCAAGACGATGAAAGTCTTCATCTTGAACCCTTGGCCTCACAAAATTTCATTCAAGATGTGACGACATATAAGAACAACAGTTATTTATCAATGCTTAATCCATATAATAAAATTACAAATTTATCGAGAATCAGTAGCTGCAGAACCAGGTTGTTCGGAACTCGTGCTGATTCCGTGTCAAGAATCCTCTGATTCCTATTGTTTGCTGGTCTTCGTTGTTGTCTCAGAAAATATGCTTGTTCGCGTCACCTTTAACAAACATCAGCTTTTTAATTATGTGTTGAATTCGCTTTCAGAAATAAACTACTCGCTCATGTCATCACTTCCTTCAATATCACTAACGTAATCAGCTTCACCAAATGCTGCTTCTTCATTGCTTTCTTGATCGGTTTCCATTGCATCGTCTGATTCCGCTTCGTCGCTTTCGTCATTGTCCTCGTATATTGCTGGGGTTATGTTCTCGTTGTCTCCTGATGTATCATCAACCACCTATAGAAAAGGAGCTTTATATTATCACAAATTACTCAATTACTAACTGAAGCGTCTATCAGTGAAGAACATACCCCAGCGTAAAGGGTGTCTAAGCAGATTGATAATTGAAGAGCTGGTTGGAACGTTGATACTCTGGACTCAATAAGCTGTAACATTTTGAACAAAGATATTACAATGTTTTGATAACGACCAATAGCAATGTCAGTTATCAAGCACGAACTGCTGGAGTAGGTACAGTACTATAGAGGGGCGTTAGGTTCCAAATTCATCATCAGTTATGTACTTAAAAATTAACTATTTCCAGAGACGAAAGTAGTCCATGGTTCATAGTTACTGCCGTGAAGGTTTCTACCCGCACCTGATATAATGAGTTCAAAGCAAGCAAAGAGGACTGCTGGGACATTATTCCACTTGCGTGATGAAGAAGTAGATTTCTTAGCCATGGTAGGGCACATGCCAAAATTGCTCCCCTGCGGGCAAAGGAAGAAGAACTCAGAACTTTCCTGCTTCATTGGTTCCAATAATTTTTTTTTCATTGAAGAGCAAAGTTAAATGTTAAACCAATCAAGTTAATGGCTTCCAAAAAAAAAAAAAAATGCAGCCTTTCCTGCTTCATTCCAATAATTCTTTTCATAGACGAGCAAAGTTGATTTTAAAAGCTGATCAACTTAATTTCTTCAATAAACCCTCTGTGTATGCAGACGCAAACAGTTTTACCAGATAACCTTGTATAGCAACGGATTCTATACCTCGACTGGATTATGGATATTAGAGAATGTAAAAGCTTGATAACATCAGATGCTCTGAGCTGCGAGACTGAATTTGCAATAACCTGTAAAAAGGAACAGTTTATTTCTTTAGGAGAACAATCATATCGATTTTTGAAATACTAAACGTAATTAAGTAGAGAAAAGAAAAGCAAAAAGAATCCAAGTACATAAAGACCCACAACTCAACTGCATGGCACAAAACCATGTTTTAAGGATCCTCCATTACCCATACAACAAAATCTGTTCAGGTAAATAACGAAATTAGATTAACCTTTTCATCTTGGGTGTATAAGCAGTCCAAAAGAAGAGCACGATCATCAGCATGCAGTGCTTGCTTAAGAAGGATGTTGACCGAGTCGGCACTTGGAGTCTTTGCATGAGAAGGAGATTCCTGTTTCTCAAGGCTATCAGCATTATCAATGTTTAGTTGATTTAGACTTGCAAGTTTTTCACCCATCGTTGGCTCATTCATATCATCTTGAACAAGGACTCCATCTATAGCTTCTCCAGGATCTTCATCAAGAGCCACCATCAAGTAAATGCACAAATAAGAGGATTGTTTCCAACTTTTTTATAAGATACAAGGAGTTAAATGAACAATAGACTTCAACTCATTTGATGTATAAATAATGTGAAGTTTCATTGATCCTTTTATTCAAAAACTGGAAGGAAGAAACAATAATTCATTCTCCAAGAATGTAGTTTTAGTGAACCAAATATAGAAACTTCGAATGAATTAAATCATACGGGAACCAGAAAAAGCATGTGAGATTATTTGAATTTAATAGTTGCCACTCTTGGTGAGTAACATGGCTTTTGCTTAAGTAAAAATCAACTTTTCTTTGTTCATATTGTTAGATTACCAGTATCATCTGCATCCTTTGTCGCAACATCCACATCAAACTCTGATGCATCTCGTTTCTTCTTCAATTGCCTATTGGTTGAAGCGACTGTTGATTCTGATTGGAAAGAAACAAAATAATGAAGGCTCAACTAATAATGATCATAATGCTTTAGCAAGGTAGGTCGTCTGCTGAAATACCATTTTCTAGATCAATAGCAGCTTCGTCCCTGGCAGTCACAATAATGTTTTCACCAGTGGAGCTAATATCAACTACACTAAACCGTGGAGAATCAGGCAAACCATAAGCTATAAGAGCTTTCAACTTCCCTTCACCGCTCAGAGCCTGTAACTTGGCAGCAAAGATTGAAGTGTGATGCTTCTTGCCACTAGCATCCTTCTGCTTACCCATTTCAGACTTTTGACTCTTTACAGCGATATTTGTCGGCCTAACCTCATCCTGTGACATGCTCTTGAAATCCCAAACATGCATCGTACCAGTCTGAGAAAGTGCTAAGACCACTACTCCGTGATCTTCTTCTTTTTCCTTATTCTTGCATTCAAGTACTAATGGAGGATGCCCTATTGAAAGTACAGGACCAGCACTCACAATTTTGGAACTCAAATCGCACCACCATACTTTAATATATTTCTCCCTGAAACCAGATGTAATCACCAGCTTCGCATTATTAGTCATGGATATAAGCTGTACAGGACCCTGTAACACCAAGTAATAAACATCTGAACGCTTAAAATTATACACAGAAACTAACCAAATACACAGAGAGGGTTCTAATTTACCAAATCATTCGAAAATTTCAGAACCTCCGTCCCATCTTCCAAGCTTAGAATGCGTGTTCTGTTACTCACAACAGTTAACATTGTCTCATCTGATACAAAAAAGAGAAAGAAAGATCATATATTGAAGACAAACATTAATCCAATATAAGCAACAACATTAAGTCGCTAACCACTGGAAAATGCTGAAGAAGATATGGCCTTTTTTGATGCTCTCCATTCTCTAATCACTTCTCCAGACTCTGAATTCCTCTCAGATGTCATACCATTACTTCCAACAGTATGCAAACTGCGTCCTTTTCTAGCAAAAGCAAGACCAACCACGCCACTACATACAACAATAACATCAACAATCAGAGAGAATATTTTTATCACCAATTCTAATCACCACCAAAATCACAAATCTCCTAACCATAAACAAAGTTAAAAATCATACCCCGGATGGCATGCACTAGATTTCCACTTAGAGACACCAGTGAAAGCATCAACCACACAGAAATCACCCTCCGTTGTGCCAAGGGCTAATAACAAACAACTGCTTCCTTTTTTGCGCTACAAGCTCAACATAAACAAAAATCCAACAGTAAACTTTAAATCAGAACAATTTGAAAATTCAAATGACCCCATCACTAAAAACTGCTAACCTTTTTCCCAACAAAGCTGGATGCTATACATGAATAACCACTAACATCTGATTGCCTCCACTCTAGCATCAAACTTCCATTGCTAGTATTCCAAATCTGCAAAAGAACATATTACAATATTGTTTCACAATTAAATCGACATATACGCATACACACCATGTATATTAATATTCAGAGAGAGAAAGGTGAGAGAAACATATACTTTAATGGCTCCGTCAGGGGACAGAATGGCGAGCAATTCTCCATCAGGAGTGAAGGAAGTGATTAGAGAGTTGAGTTTGTGCTTTTCCATTGCAAAGCACAAATCTTTTCTGTGCGTTCTTGTGATTTTAGAGAGAGAATTCTGACGACAGGAAGGGGACGGTTAGGGTTTTGGGTTTTAAGCGGCAGTTACAATGCGACGACGTCTATAGCAGCATTAAAACAGCGTCGTTTTAGGTCTATCCTAATAATATATTTACACCCGCGTCATTTTGATATTTTTACCCATACGCCCGGTTGAGTCCTCTCCCTCTTCCTCTCCGTCGCCGGTAGCTATCGCCGTTCAATCCCCGCAGCTGCGTCGTTTTATGCTTTGTCTTTGGTGAGCTTATTTCACTTGTTGGTTTTCTCTTATTTTTGGATTCGGTTTTCTGTTTCTTGATCCTTAATTTACTTGGTGATATTCTTCGCCAGCTTATTATAGTTAAATTTATGATTTTGATTTATAACTTTTGCGTGTGTAATTATAGTTTTTCGCTTTTTGCCACAGATTTGTGATGGCGAGATTGTTGTCAAATACGCTTTTCAAGAGTATTTCACTTCTTCCTGCAGCACGATCCAGTATAATTGTAAGAATCAAGTTTCGTGATTTATTCGGATTTTAAAAGCTGTGCAAATAAGTTTGGTGGTATTGTGAAAAGCGTTTCCTTAATGTGGTGTTGTGGTGGGAGTTTAATTAGTAATTTTGTGTTTATGGGTCTCATAGAATTGTTAGTGGGTAATGCTTATTAGTTTGGATAATGTAGAAATTCTTTTCTAAGATGAGTATAAAGAAGTTTGATAAAATTTAGGGCCTTTTCATGTCAATGGCAGAAAGTAGTGAAACTTTAGAGGGAGATTGCGTGCTAATTTATAGCAGATAACTCCATAGTACATATCCAATAAACACAATTAAGAATTGAACTTCATGAAGTCGAATTCCAGAGTTCATGTGGTCTGATATAGGAGGTGCTCATATTGACTGACGGCTTCACCAAGTGATTATGATGTATGTTATTCTAACAAGCAACATCACGGACTAGAAGGAAAATGTTCATGTAAATCATGCGTGAATCTAACTGAGGTTTGCAGTGGTGAAGGAATTGTGTCAGGTTGCTAATCCATCGTGTGAGTCATTATGTAGATCACAACTTCATAATAGCTATGGCTGCATTTGATTTTGTGTAGGTATCTGGATCTTTTTGCCACAATGGCTTCCAATTCTCAACTACTGTTCCAAATGACCCTGATACACATGAAGACTTCCAACCTAACAATAAAGTTGAGAGTGGAACTTCCTTGAAGGATATTGTTGAACAGGTATACTCAAAAACAGTGAATCTATGAATTATTGCCAATCTGATCTATATCTCCTTGTGATCCATAATCATGATGAACTTCTGGTGTAGGATGTCAGGGAGAATCCGGTGATGATTTACATGAAAGGGGTGCCTGATTTTCCTCAGTGTGGATTCAGTGCTTTAGCAGTAAGAGTGCTGAAACATTATAGTAAGTGTCCAAATGTTCGATTAATTGATTCTTACATAGTCATAAGACTAGATTAGTCAGAGTTCAGTTGCTCTAGGTTAGTGATGACTTAGAAGTAAGTTGCGAACATTTTGACAGTTACTTTTTTGTTTATATCCAGTATTCTCCTTTTACATTGGTTTTCAGCTTGGTTGGGTACATTAACTTTATTTGTCCTCTTATCATCATTTGGCCCGTCCAGATGTTCCATTAAGTGCTAGAAACATTTTGGAGAATCCAGAGTTGAAAAACGCTGTAAAAGCCTTCAGGTATGCTCTAATTCTTTGATGTTTTCATTTTGTGATTGTTTTATCTCTTTATCTCATTGTACATGGCTATCAACATATTTTTATGTAATTGCCTTTGGTACCTCTTCATACTCTTTAGGCAAGCTGCAGTGGTAAGCAGCATTATGTATTACTAGCTAGCACTTTGTGCGGATATGTTTTATAAACAAAATCAACAAATAAAGGCAATAATATATTATGAAAGTATAAAATTAATATAAAAGTGTATATTATACAAATAGAGACAATATAATAATATGCTTTTTTCTCCTACTACTGTGATATTTAGGATGTGATTAAATTAACCATAGAGCATTCTTACCTTTGCATAGGATGTCGGTGCAATGACAATCAAGTATGCCAGAAACTTCTCAAACTGCAAATGATTAAAACTCATTAGAAGCCGTATGCATTCTCAATTCTTTGTGTATAGGGAAGGAAAGTAGCTGATATCAATTATTGGAGATTATGAATATTTTTAAAATTTTCCATCAGTAATATCCTGGAGCTTCAATTTATGCATTTATTTGAACATAACATATTATTAATTAATCTTTGTGGCAAATATTTAAAATAAGTATCTTTTGATTCTGAAAATTTTGACAGAATAAAAAACTCAAACTTGGAAGTTATATATATATATTTATTCCCATAGTAAGTTTTCATATTAATTGGCATCAGTATTAGTTATGTTATATCATTGATCCTTAAAAAGAATTAAATCAAATATTACAATACTCTATATTTAAGATACATAATGAATATAGAAAAAGGAGTTACAATAATCTATATTTTAAGAGACTTAAAGAATAGAGAAAATGAGTCCTACATGGCAGAAGCTATTGAGCACCTTTTCGCTGCTTCTACTTTAATAGATATAGTTTAGGATTACACAAGAATAGAGAAAAGGAGTTAGACAAAAGTAGAGGGAAATGAGTCCTATGTGGCAGAAGCCTGCTTCTGATTTAATATATATATATAGATTTTAAGTGAGGTTAATATTGAGATGAGTGTGTTTCCGAGATTTGTACCCTTTAAGGCATAAGATCATCTACCCAGGTTTGTTAATTTAGTTTTGATTTCGCCCGAGTCCCATGTCATGATTTGTTCTTTTGATTGTTGTTGGACTTCATCAAGAATTGACCTTCACTTTTTCAGAGTAAACCTTAGCGGATAGTAGTGACATGTTATCGGTTTCTGCAATATCCTTTGAATTGCTATAAACTTACCCTGCAAGGATACTTTTGTTGTTTATTAGGGATCCACGCTTGTAAGAACATATTTATTGATTGAGGACATGCCATCTGATCTTTGAAACCCTTCATTTCTATACAGCACCTGGCCCACATTCCCACAAATTTTCATCAAGGGGGACTTCATTGGTGGTTCTGATATTATTATGAGTATGCACCAGGTACTCCTCATACCCCTTCTATCTGAAGTAGGCTTTGTTTAATTTGGGAAAGCTGAAAACTATTGAATCACTTTTCTAAATACTGTTCTGCGTTGTGCCGCTAATTTTATTTCATATTTTTCCCTTGCAGAGTGGCGAACTGAAAGAAAAGCTCCAAGACGTTGCAGTTAGCCAGAAGTCTGAATAAGCAAATAGGCGGTGAACCATTAAATGAGTTGATAAATTACTAGAGACCTTTATGTTGTCCTCCTAGATAAGCTGAAAATAATGGGATACGATTTGTAAGGTTCTTTTGTAAGCGGGTTTAGTTTCATCATTTGAAATTTTTGCATGTTTAGTTATCATCTCAGGAACTGGATGCTATAATGACATAGTGAATCTATCTAAGTTTGGCTGAAAAGAGGCACATGTTTGCCTTTGGCACACAAATGAACTCTTATTTATTCTCTGCGTAGAAATGTTTTACTAAGATAAAGAGAAAGAGGAAGTATACAAAACTAAAACAAGGGAACTTTAGATAAATTTGTGAGGCCATTCCAAAGCTCAAGACACTTCCTTACCCTGAATCGATAGCTCAAGTAATGGAAAAAGAACTCTGGGAATCCAAAACTTGATTCCAAGCTCCATTGATAAGCTTATTTTGCTAGATCGTTGCAATTTTACATATCAAAGCAGAAGGCATTCATCACATCGAAACTTGAAAAAGCAAGAGGAGGAAAAGTATGCCAAGTATTTCAAGCAGTTTCACATGAAGTGAGAACACTCATTAGAGCTTCTTACATTGTACAAAGTAGTATGGCAACAAAATAACACATCCTTACTTTCAAAACCCGTAAAAGCCACCCATAGTTGTGCCATATGGGAAATCTGTAGCGGCTGGTTTTGGGCCTTTGCCGGGGTTGAAGCAAGCATATGTTTCCATCTTTGCCAATACTAGCATATGCTCTTCATTCCTCTTATGCCAGTCTTATCCTCAGAAGTGTTGAAATCATCAACTTCTTGTGTCTAACAGCCTAAAACAAAATGCATGCTATTTCCGGGCTATCGTATGACTATGCTTAACAAAAACAAGGCTTACATCAACTGTCGGTGGTTGAACTGCATAAATAGCGAAGCATGTACTCATTAGAAGAGCAAGTATCAGCCAAATCCTGATGTATTCTGGTAATTGCCTTCTGCAAGGATTTCAAAGCAGGAAGCAGATTTCTAGAGTTCTGTTGGATAGAGTTCCCATGAACTTTGCAGAGCTCCTGTAACAAAAGAATATCATAACCTAGAAGTTAAATCTGATACTGGATAAAAGATGATATTCACAATTTAATGACAAGACATTACCTGACACCAATGAAGAATAAACTCCAAATGTGGACAGCTCTCCAAAAGATCAGCAAGTGCATCTATTAACCTCTGCAGATATCGATAAGGTATTGAGGAGGCAACAGCTGGTATATCCATAGGATTAACAGAAAATATGCACTTTTTGATAAGAGAATCCTCATTTAGACGAAGACTGAGAATCAAAGCTCTGTTTAGTTGATCTTCATTTAATGCTTCATCAACCGCCTGCAATCCAACAGAATTACTTAAGAGGGTAGGACAATGTGTTTTGTATATATCAATCACCAAAACAAGTGCTACTTTTAGCATATCACATGCTTAACTCTCCCTCTTTAAGAAAGGTTAGAATGATGATAAGAGTATCCACTAATTAATTCTCGTGTTTGTGGTTCTTTTATGGGACACATACCATCTCTAAGCATAGAAATCCATAAGAACCAAGACGAAAAACAAAATGAAGTACCTCAGGGGTCACATCTATGTCAAGATCCGTGGGATCAAAAATAAAGGAGTCATCAACAGAATAAAGTAGGACTCCCTCTGTTGTTGCAGCTGCAAAACTTCGCCCTGTTGGAGCAATTCTGAGGGATTTTGTCCGAATGATAGGCCTTCCACGGTTGGGCAGTGATCCAGGTAGATCATAGGCCAACTTTCCTTGAGTTTGTTTATCGATTCCTTCTTCTATATCACTGTCCTCATCATCTATTAAATCAAGTGGGCCAGCATCTGTCATTCTTTTCGAGTTCAGGAAGTCAAGCACTCCATCAAGTGAGAGATTGTGAGTTATTTGAAATCGACGGAGCATAACCTGTGTTTTAATATATAAGACCCTAATTACCACTTTGAACATCAAACAGACACAAATTAATGCACTTAAAACTGATGCCTGCAGTATAATCAAGTATCCTTGTTCAATATCCCCATGTATGGCAACAGCTGTGAGCTTTCCAGTAAATGAATGGAATACAACAATTTCAGATCAAGATGATACTTTAACAACTCCTATTGCTCAAAAGAAAAATAAATAAATATTTTATAATAGAAGCATTTTAAACTAACCTGATCAGCCACATCGTACAAACATATGAATTTGCTATTTCCACCAGCTAGTATGTAACTGCCATCAGCAGAATAGCATAAAGTTGTGAAACACTTTCCTGCAGTTGAGTTAGCTGCTGATCTACGATCAGTCATTAGACGCCCTCCAGAAATATCCCTACGGCCCTCAATGGTGTACATCAACACACCATCTATAGGGTCCCAGAAATGAATTTGCCCATCTAAAGTGCTGGAAGCCAGTTGCCTCCCATCTGGACGATAAACCACTGTAAGAACATCGTGAGAGTGAGGAAATGATTCAACAGCACCCTTTCCTTTAAAAACATCCCACAAGCGAACAGTTTTGTCCCATGAAGATGAAGCTAAAACATCCTGCAGATGCAACAGAAAAGTATGTGAATTCTCATGGATCAATAGACATGAAAGCTGCACATCATATGATATGTGAATTCTCATGGATCAATAGACATGAAAGCCGCACATCATATGGTTGGAAACCTATAAACATCAAACCACTAAAAAATGTAATCTGAAAACATGCCTGTCAGTGGCTAGTTACTTGAGTTTCACAGGGCAAAATTAAATCAGTTCCCATTTATGTCTGGGAGTGCAAACAATACAGGTGCAGAAATAACAGGGAGAAATAGTATTTATAGCTCATGCTTAAATATAAAAAGCCAACTGCACAATCATGATATCACTTACAGTGGTAGGAGAGAACATTAGTCCATGCACAGGACCTTCATGACCACTAAGGACATCCAACAACCGGCCTGTCTTCATAGACCAAACAAATACCTATTGCAAATATAGAGAAACTAATCGTCAGGAAAAATCAAATTAAAAAACAGACTCAGTAGCCATCAGCAATGACAGTAAGTACCTCAAATGAATCTAGAGTGCCTGCACAAATTACGTCACCACTTTGATCTGCAGCCAAGGAAACAAATTGCCTTGAAGAAGGAGTGGTAAACGTCCTAAAATTTCGATAGCGGAACAAATCCCATGCACGAACAGTCCCGTCCAGAGATGCGCTCAAGAGACAATGGTTATTCGCCATGAAATGGAGAGCTGTAACAGCATTTGTGTGCTCTGAGAAAGTTACAAAGCAAAAGCCTGATGAAACTGTCCACACCTGTAAAGAACAAGCATTTAACAATTTTACATGACATTATTATTGACCAAAAGAAAGTTCTTCAAGCAGAATAAATGAAGAAGGATGAGACAACAATGGAACAACCAGATATGAAGCTTTAAAAGCAAAATTTACAGGGTACCAATAATATGCTTTTCTTATTGTATAACTGATGAAAATTCCCACCAATAATTGTTAATGCTCCTCCCAGGTAAGTTTACATAAAGCTCAATCCATAACATGATAAGCCAGCCAACTAACGAGTTCCAATCTCTTTCATTCAATCCAAAAAGTGAACAACAATGCTTCTCAAACAACCACAACTTAACTTTGTCGTTGAAGCATCTCTAAACAATTCACTTACCTTCACTTTGTTATCATCAGCTCCGGTGGCCAACAACTGTGAATCGGGAGAATAAGCCAAACAATTCACATCAAAGTAATGACCTTGCTGCTTCAATACATAACTCTCGGACCGCCATTCCCACACAAGTAACTGCCCTAACTTGGCACATCCAAATGTCAACCAATTTCCAATCCCATTAAATGCTGCAGTAGTAATCTTCTCCCTGGAAATTGACAACAAATGCATGCAAACAAAATCCGGCATTTGGTACAACCCAAAAACACCGTTAGAAAACCCCACTACCACCATATCAAGCTCCCTATGGTAATCACAAGCCGACAACTTTGCCGGAGCTTGCATAAAACCATCTTTCCTCAGCAACTCCCACTTCCCCTTATGCAAATACTCCACCTTTTCCTCTAAACCATCTTCCTTTCCATAAAAATCCTTCCTTTTCTTCACATTATTCTGACCATCACATTCCCCATCCCTCTCCGGTGTCTTGGGCGAAGGCGGCTCAGAACTCTCCCCATCAGCTCCATCCACCCTCTCATCAACCCCACTATACCCCCAACTAAAAATGTACGCATCACGAGCCAACGTATAAACCCTGTTAACCTTCTTACTTTTATTATCATAACCAAAGAAGCAACCCATCACGGTATCCCTATGCCCTAGAAACAGAAAGGGTTTATTCAAAATCCCGTCTTTCAATTTCTCAACACAAAACATCCTCGCTGTCAAATCCTTAGACCCAACAAGCAAATACCTACCATCACTATCCCAATCCAAGGCTGTAACTGTCTCTTCACAATCCGCCAACGTCCTAACCAATTCAAAAGCGAAGACTTCCTTACTAAACCGCGGTGATCGCCAAATTTGGACCAACTTCCCGGTGGCCACCGCAATGAACTTGCCATCAGGACTAAATGCAAGGGCGTGTACGGTATGCTTGAAAGTAATCCGATGAAGAACAACGCGGCGAGGGATGTTTATGAATTGGCAGCGGTTGTTCTCGTCGACGGCTAGGAGAAAGACGCCTTCAGGAGAGGCCGCAATGCGGCGGATGTTCGAGGAGGATTGTACCGGTAGGGTTATGGTCTGTGATTTTAAGAGGTCTGTGATCGTAACTCGGTTACCGACCGGGGAAATTAGCCGAGTGTTGTCAATTACCACGGCGTTGCCTCCTCTATAAGAAGCTCCCAACAGATTCTGGAACCTGTAATTCATCACTTGCTTGAAATTTGCACAAAAAATCCACAATTGGAAGCCTAAATGGGTATATTAGGGTTTAAGGGGGTGGTCTAGGGTTTATCATTACCGAGTTCCGTAAGGACGGGGTGGAGGGGTTTGCGAGTCGGAAACCCGACCCGATTAAGAAAGAGAAGTTTGTTATTTAGCTACTAAAAAAGAATTTCGAATGTATTTATCAAAATATAACAAGTATTATTATTTTGGGTAATTTTTTAAATTTATAAAATAATTTTTAATTTTTTAAAAAATTATAAAATAATTTATTGTCATATTATACATGTGTATATATTTTTAACCATTTCTTCACAATTATAATAATTTTAATTTAATTTAATTTATAAATTAATTTAATAATTATTAATAAATATACTTAAATTTAAAAAAATATTTTTAAAATATATAAATTTCAAATAAATTTTGATTTAATAATTAAAAATATATATAATAAATATTATTTTATAAATAATAAATTTTAAATTAGTTATTTTAAAAAATAAAATATTTTTACTAATACATTATTAAAAAATATTAATAAAATTTTAAATAAAAAATTTATTTTTTATTTTTATTTAATTTATAATTATTATTAGTAATAAAAATATTTATTTTATTTTAAAAACAAAAATTAAAAATTCACAATAATTATAAAAGTTGAAATAAATTAAATAACTAATTAAAATTAAAAAAAAAAGAGGAGGAAAAAGAAGTGCAATGAGAGAAGAAGAGTTTAAAACTTTTTGAAAATTTTGCAAAAAAATCTCTATTTTTTAAAATTTTCAATACCGGCCGATATTTTAAATATTAGCGGTACCAACTAGTATTTAAATCTGGTACAACCGACCTCGGTACTTTACCGATTTTGATCCAATATGGTACTTACCAACCGGTATCCAAAACATTCATTATAAGCTCTTTACTAGTTCTTCAAAATTTCCATCTCATTAAATTGTATACATTATGTAACATCCCGTCACCGATGGGAAGGTTATATTGGTAAATTAAGGCAGGATAGGATATTACCACATAATATTGACTGAGCATCCTTTTGACCTCTAATTTTGGAGGCCATGAGTCTTTGCACATGCACACATATAGGTACATGCATTCATGACTTTTCCTGGCATTTGATTTTGAATATGATATGAATTGTGATTTGAGAGATAATTAGATTTGATTGTGATTTATTAGAAATTTTCGAATAATTGGGTCTGAATAGTTGATTTGGAAATATTTTAGAGTGACTGTTAATTGATTGTGAACCTTAGAAATTTTTCTG
>JANIJH010000005.1:7724129-7753136 GCA_024520975.1 Erythroxylum areolatum | reverse complement strand
TTGATTGAAATGTTTTTGTGTAAGATTGGGCCCAAGTTGTTTATTGATTTCTGCACATGTGAGTGTTTTCAATGAAAAAAAAAATGTCATACGGAGTATTTGAACGGTTTTGACTGCTTTAGCGTACCACCCTCGTAAGACACGGGCTCAGATATCACCATCGATATCGGGTTCGGGTCTTGCGGGAGTGGGATGCTACACATTAGAGTTCTCTTCGTGCACAAAGTTTCCCGGATCTTTCAGTTATAAAGAAATAATCTTACAAGTTGTTTTGAGGTTCACTTGTAAATTATATAAAAGATATTAAAATAACCAATTCTTTAAAATATCTTATATTATGATTTACACAATTCATACTATAATAATTAGTATATTATAAAATAAATTCTTTTAAATTACCAAATCCTTAAAATTTCTTGTATTATAATTTACACAATTCATACTATAATAATTAGTATATTATAAAATAAATACTTTTCTAGCTGATCATAGCTCCTCCATACATTACACTAAAGCTAGATATGGACTGTCTTGTATTTGGACAAGTTCTCCAATCATTATCTGTGTAGCATTTTAGATGTGTTTCCTTCAGCATTTTGGACAATCTGCCTTGTGTTTGGACAAGTTCCCCAATCATTATCTGTGTAGCATTTTAGGTGTGTTTCCTTCAGCATTTAGGACAATCATTGTCTTGTGTTCCTTTCAAGTATCTGACTATTTTCAAGGCAACTTGTCAATATATCTTGGCTGATTTGCTCGTGAATTAAGATAAGATATGAATTGAACAATTAAGGTCAAGTCTTGTAAAAGGTGAGGTATATCATTTTTTCGATAAGCTTTTTGTAGGTTGTTGGATCATCCAAGAAATCCTTTTCCATTTGTCTCAATTCATAACTTGGTTTAATGGGTATTGAACTCAGTTTTGCACCTAACAATCTGCATTGTTCCACAAGATCTAAGGTATAATTCTTTTTTAACACATATGATTAGTTTGCATTCTATATGATTAGTTGCTCCCTGCTTCTCCCCCTTCACTTCATAGCCTTGAGGTAATTTCATATACACATCTTCAAGCAATTCACCATTTAAAAACACATTATTAATGTCAAGTTGCTGCAACTTCCAGCCATGTGTTTGTAGCTAGAGTGTTGAATAGTCATACGATGGTTTATTTAATAACTGGACTGAAGGTTTCAATGTAGTCAAAATCAACCTTTTGATTAAAACCTTTTGCTATAAGTCTTGCTTTGAAATCGTTGAATTGTTTCGTCTGAGTTTAACTTCGTCTTATACACCCATTTACAACCACTGACGTTCTATCCAAATGAAAGGCATACAATGTCCCAGGTATTATTTTCTTCTAAAGCATGTAGCTCTTCATCCATTGCTCTTCTCTAATGCTCTACATACACAACTTCGTGATAGTGAGTGGGTTCGTGTAAGGTTGTAAATGTAGATACAAAAGAATCGTCGTTCTTTAAGAGCTTAGATGTTGTGAGAAAATTGGACATGGAGTGTTGTAACACTCCATTCCCAACTGACATATACACATGTGTCCATCGGATACACGTGTACATACCTGTCAGAACTGACATGTTAACTATCTCACCTTCACTGTACATAGTATGGCATCATACATTAAACCATCAATCACACATTTTCTAAACCCAAAATGTTATCACATTATATCAAAATCTATAATTTACATTGTTTCATATAATACAATACTATTCATGTTTTACAATATTATCCTATAAGCATAAACAACTCAGTACACACCAAATACAATAAACATGAACGAAACAACTAAGTCCTCAATCTCAGCTGACTGATCTCTGAGCCAAATCTGACTGTAATAATTATACAAAATATGCTTCTATGGAGTATTAGAAGCTAAGTCGTCTCACTCTCAAACCTAAAAAGAAACGGTACAATTTTGATAAGTTTTGCGAACTCAGTAAAATAACTATTCTCGATGGTTCACTCATTTCATAATACAAGATCAATTCTAGCACATAATTATACAGTTCATCTCCACTTGACAAGTATCAAATACAATCACAGATAAATCATTTCTCAATCACACAGTTCAATCATATAACAACATTCACACAGTTTTGCAAATCATTCAATGAATTCAAATTATATGCGAACGCTACATGTATGAGACTCACATTTATTTTTATTTTGTTGTGACCGTGTGCTTTTACAATATCTCAAATTACCAAGCTCAGTCAGTTAGTCCGTGACTCAATAATTACAGTGAGGCATAGGTCAAACCACATATGCGGGAGCTTAAAGCTCTTATCAGTAACAGTATCAGTAGTAACATCAGTCACAACTCTTTTGTGTTACATGCATTGGAATAAAGTGCATGCCACAATTCAGTCATCAAATTCAATCACTTTCATTTGCATGTAACATAATAGTATATCAGTCATAATAGCAGTAGTCATCAGACTAGGTCCAGCGTTTAACTTTTCAGTTAAGAATTAGAAAATCATTTAGGCAAATGCATTCACATTCAATTAGCACTTCCAATATCATTCTCATGCATCAAAACGCCTAAGACAAATGTTGTTCAGAATCTAGTACACAATCAACACAATTCAGTATAGTTCAATAAGATCAAAATACAGTTCGATAATGTCCAAAACAATAAGGTGAGATCATCTTAGGTTACTCACGGTATACTCCAAACAGCTATTGCTTTGATGTTCCGGCAATGTCTAGATATTGTCTTTCAATGTGCTCCTCTATACATACAATACATACACATATCACAATATTACACAATTTTGTATTCATTAATATACATTCATATATACTAACTATGTACAATGCATGTTCATGACAATTCCGGATTTCTTATCATTTATTTTGTCACAAAAATCATTCGAATATCCACATTCCACTGATCAAATCAGATTTGTTTAAAAGTACACTTTTGGGTCCATTTTCCACAATTAATTTCATCAGGAAAGTGAAGGAATTTGGTAACGCTTCCTTCTAACAAATTATTCTCCTACATCTTAAGTCTCTATTGATACCAAGATTATTCAATTTTGTTCATTATTCAATGAGTTATGTTTAAAATATCACAGATTATATATATGTGAAATTTTTGCTAACGCTTGATCATGCATTCAAGTTGTACACCTCATATCTTTCAATTCCACTATCCAAAAATTACAAACTTTATACTAATTTAAAGCTAAGAGAATAAGCTACAACTTTGCTGAAGATAGATCAATCTAATTCGGCCTACATCAAATATATTTTATTCAATAACTATAGGACATAATTTCTGTCCCTGGTAATGCTTTAGCTTAAGCTAAGACTCAATTACATGTCAAATTTGAAAATTTTAGAGACAGAATTAAAAGTCGAATTCTTCAAGAAAGTTGTAGACATATATCTCTAGTTTAATTTGAATTAAGAATCAACTTATTTAGAAATCTACAGCTCAAGCTATAATTAGAATATCGAAAAATGTTTATGAAAATTTTCCGGTTCATAACATTCCAATAGACTTCTACATTTTCATCCTATAAATATTTTTTAAATCAATTCAGATAGCTCTAAATTTTTATGGAGAAAAATAAAAATGTCTTAAGAATCCATTGATTCAAGTTTCAAGTCATTTGGAGTTCGGATGGAAAATTTATAGCCAAAAGATTTAGAGCTGTACAATGAAATACTCTAGCTCGTAACCCATACATTCAAACCATCACCTTTTCTCTCTCCAAATTAATAAAACTTAGCTTCTTCTTCTTCTCCTCCTTAACCCAGTTTCTTTTTCTTCCAGATTCTGCTTCCTACACTTCACAACTGAGACGAAGAATTTACGTGCAATTTTCTGGGAAATATTCCATAAGATGAACCTTCAAAACAGGCTATGTCCTGCAACATGGTTGGAAAGTACTGCCTCGTTCAATTTTTATTCTAAGCTTGTTAAAGAACAGACATCAAATATGAGATGTAAGTTAAAACAAGAATGACAAAAATGAAAAACATATATTTCCTCTTTTATTATAAGCGGTTAAAAAATAACTGATGATTTTATTAACCTTAAAAATTGGATAAAGACAAAAAACAACACAATCTTTTCCCGCTCCATGTACAAGGTTTGAAAAAGATAAGATAAGCGAAAACTGAAATTGGATATTATCACTCTCTGTTGCAAGTTTATCTTCATTTAAGTTCAGTATTCAGCAATCAGCGTGCCATGTTGAGATCTTTTTTCTGAGTTTTCTCGAAAAAGTTCATGATTTTTCAAGTGCTGTGAACAATGGATGCTTCTTCACCTGAAACCCCGTCATCTCCTATTCAAGTAAGTCTTGTTTCATCGTAAAGATGTAATCTTTCTCGTTCTTTCTATGATCAGAATGTTTTATTTTGATGTTTGGGAGTCTTTAAGTTGTTGGTTGCGTATTGTTATTGAAAAAAGTTGGTTTCTTTTTTCTGATTAATCTTGAAACTGAAGCATTGGTTGAGAATTTGTTAGAGAAATTCTGTAGTCGTGTTACTTGTGTATATAATTCAAAAGGGACCTGTCGTTTATCTTGCAGGAGTCACCTTTCTTCTCCAACGTTAAAAATCTGACTCCCATATGTTCAGCTGAGGCAGTGCGGTGTTTGCCAATCCCATTCCCTGTTTTCAGATCACCCCGAATAGATATTCAGAGACCGGCTAGTTTCTCACAGAGGTTTTTGTCTTGTGTATTCTTTAATGCAAAAGGAAACGCTGCAACTTTCTGAATTTTTATTCCATATATTGACAGAGAAGAGAAAGAAGTTGAAGGTGCTGATGTTGGCGCAACAAGTAATGTGCTATTGAAGCCTGGACTGTTCTGTTCTGCTGAAACGGAGGTACAGTCATGCTGTCCTTCAGGAAGCGTGGATGATTATCTGGTTGATCCTATCGAGGTAGGCGATCCTACAAACTCTCCTCAAGGCATCAATAAGCCCAATTCCTTGGGGAGTGCTTTCAATAGCCAAAGAGAAACTGTCTCAAAAGCTGATGACGTTCAAGAGGGAGAAGTCTTTCCTCCAAAATCAATGGATTTGGTTCAGAACACGGAATATAAAAGGATTGATGAATGGTTCGATGAGTTCTTGGAGTGTACATCTGGAGCAGTTTGTGATAGTGTCCAATCTGATAAGTTCCTACATTCTTTTCCTGAATCACAAGATGGAACTAAACTCACGACTCAGGTGATCGATGATACATTCAAACTGATGCCTTGTTTACCAGTTAGTACACCAATTGTAGTTCTTATACTTCGAGGAACGACACCATTCAACTTTCCCTAAGATCTGGAACAAGAATTCTTAGTCAATTTCAATTCAGGTTTTCTAAAAGAATAAATATTTTTTTCTAATACAGGCGGTTCGCTTACGTAGATTTATTCAATCCGAAACCAGAAGGGCTATGAATCCGGATGGCGTCTCATTCAGATCTATTACTGGAGGAAACTTTTCTCATGTAGATGATCATCAATACAAAAATCAAGTGGCTGTGAAAGCTAGTTCTACGCCTTCTCAACCTCTGAACAATGCACTGCAGCCATTTCCTTCCCTTGATGGTGCAACATTTGAGCAACAGGCAGCTTGTGAGGGGATAATTTCCACTTCACGAAGCACTGAACTGCTTTACAAATCAGACCAATTGAGCGCCAAGACTAATAGGCAAGTAAAATCGTATTCTTTTTATTTGTTTGACTTTCAATTTTAACTTTTCGTGTTTCCCTCTGAATTGAAAGCCTGACATTCATATCCAGGAAAAGGGCAAAAAGTGAGATCGAGTCCAAACGCTGCAGTTGCAGGAGGTCAAGGTGCTTGAAACTGTAAGTGAAGTGAACTTGTAAATAGTTTGGTGGTTTATTTCAGTTAGCACATGTGAAGCTGTTGCATGTCTTGGTAAATCGTCTAGGTTCACTTGTTAATGAATGATTCAGAGTATGAGCTCGTACATTAAATTGCCAGAAGAGCAGAAGAAGATAAGACACTTTAAGATATCCAGAAATTTCTGAACTGAGATTCATATGCAAGCATTGACTTGCATCTTTCAAAATGTGTAATCTTTTGGTGTGCCAAAAGCATCACTGCCTTCTTGCTTCTTATAAAAATATTCTCTTTGAAGCACTAAAATACCTACCTATCTAGAGAAGTGATGTAGATAAGTGACACAGGATTTTCCGTTAGCTGGTTTTATTCTTGACCCTATACTTCATTCTGAAGCCATTTGTGCTTTTTGCTGCAACTGTAAGCTGTGATTTTAATCATTGTGCAGTTATTGTGAGTGCTTTGCAGCCGGACTTTATTGTCTAGAGAGTTGTACATGTGAAAATTGCTTTAACAGTACTGGATACGAGGACGTAGTAATAGATCACAGACAACAAATTGAAGCCCGCGATCCTCTAGCTTTTACTTCGAAGGTCGTCATTAAGCATGCTATGAACACTCCTGCAGATATGGTAGCAATGTTCATTTCCATTTGCAGTATTTAAGCACGAATGAACGATTACTGGTAGTAATTTGAAGTAAAATTGATTTACAGAAAGATGGAACCTGGTCCACCCCACCCTCAGCCAGGCACAAAAGAGGATGTAACTGCAAGAAGACAAGATGCCTTAAAAGATATTGCGAATGCTATCAGGTTTGCATAAACACGACATTGTTCTTGTAAAATTATGAACTTGGCATTGTTTCCATGAAATTTGGAGTCTGGAAGGGGTAAGATTCGGAATAAAAGGAAAAGCAATTTAATTTTCACTCAAGTTGTGAGTTCACAGTAGGTTTTTGACATAAATTAGTGTCCCAACTCTGATTAAATATTCTACCATATGAAAAGGCTGGAGTTGGATGCTCTGATAGATGCCACTGCGAATGCTGTGACAATTCGTTCGGAAAAAGGGAAGGTGAGTCTTTACTTCTGTTGGGGAATAGACGTTTTATTAAGGTTGCATTCAGCTGTCTAATCTAATCTGTTGCATTAAGCTTGTCTCCTTGTATACTCTTTGTTCAACCATGAAACATCCAACATGAATTTGATTTAGTAAGCAAATGCTTAGGACCAAAGTACTACCTTCTTCATTCGCTTTTTTTTTCTTTTTGTAAGTTTCTGGCAAGCTGAATCCATATGGTGGAATTGCAGAAGAAATGAACTTAGATTCTTTCGATCCGGAGAATCTACCTCACCTAATGCAGGATGCTTCAGAGACTGCAAGTGATTCTGCAGAAGGCAGGAATCGTTATCAGATGTTACCAACATGTGAAGAACTTGCTGACATTGGAGCAGCTGCTGCTTCAGCCTCACAAGATAAAGGGTCTCAATCACGTGAAATTTGCTACCCGTCATCAGTTAGTCCCTACCAGCGGGACCATTCCCCACATGATTTTACACCAAAACTTCATGGAACGAGGAACACAGCCGATTTCGTCTGTGACACTCTTCTGAGCGATATTTTGAAGGACGATGACAGACCAGAGATGCTGAAGGACATTTGTAGTCCATTAACGAGAGTGAAAGCTAGCCCACTAAATCCAAAACAAGTACATTCTCCATATACTCAACCACAGGAACTGCCACGGAGAACCGGAAGTAAGATAAATTTGCCAGCTGTTCCTACCTTCCCTTCTCTTACTCCTTATGGAAAGCTAAAGGATAGGATCAATCAAGTTGATAGCCACCACAAAGATAACACTGACAGACAGTGATAAGCATCAAAACAAGTGGCAGGCAAATTTCTGGCTATTTGAATTCAGTGTCAACCCATAGGTTAGTGCGCTGCTCGTAATTTTTCAGAAGAAAGGGGGAATCTCAGAAGTTTTGATCTGCAAGCATCATTTCCTCAACGATGCTAAAATTTTATCTCTTTTCTGCTCTGGTAGGATTAAGTAAACGGTAGAAGTAGTTTCTGGTCATATAAGCCTAGTTATCGTCGGTTGCAACTAGTTAATAGTTTCAAAACAAGGGTCTGCTTTATCCAGATCACTCAATAATCATGTGTAGTAAGAGTTCCCTCATTATGTTTTTCTTCTGATATGAAATAATGCATCTCTTGTGAGCAATTGTTTGGAACTCATGCTTTTTTAATAAATGTTCTTACCAAGACATGGAAATAGAGAGAGCAGGATGATTAACCGAACTTCAATGTATTGATCAAACTTGACTACAAAATGCTCTGCAAACCGAACTGACTAGACTTGTTACTTATAGATTACTACCAAAATGAAAGGGAAAACACATTGAACTTTTATTCTTCAGGCCAGGCAAGAGAATAAAAGGGAATTAGGAAGGTCAAATTATCTATACCATATACCCATACCCCATTTCAGTACATCTACCTACTTGTACAAATCCATTACTTTTCCTTTTCCCATTATTTGTTTTCCTTGCTCTTCCTCAGTAGCTTTATCTGGATTCTGATCCTCTAATTAAACTATCAACGGGATCCCTCAAGCCCCAGCCTTGAGGCAAGCCAGTTGCGGACCTCATCCATCTCCTTAGGGACTGTGTAATGACCAAGCCTATACACCCAAATAATGTGAATCAGTGAATGCTCTGATGTTTACAGTTGTCAGGTTTGCGCTATTCTGTGCTTACATCAGAAACTAAGTACTTACCCATCATGAGGCTTGAACACGAGATGTCGAAACCCTGCTGCTGTCAATAAGTGTGCAGATTTTTCTCCATAGTTATAGGAAACCACATCATCACCTAAAAAGGGATGGTAATTGCATTAGATGAAAGATAAGATGGAAAGGTGAATTATTTATTTGAGAGACCTCTAAAAGTCATGTTCTGCTAATTTTGAGTCAACTAGCTAGGTAATAATGGTGCAGAAACGCTAGGCTCATTCTAGAAAATTTCTCCTATGATGCAACAAATTCTCAGTAAAGCAATAATATTGTGCATGAGAATGAAAGCCTCAACTGTACTAAGATTTTCGAAGTGCCACAAACGATGATTTTTCGTGTCTGAAAATATAAACTAAGGAAATAATTGAAAGACAAGATAAAAAGAGGTACATACAAGTTCCATGACAAAGCAAAACAGGCAAGGAATCAGCACGCCTCACAGCCTCATGAGATCCTTCTATTTTGTTCTTTAAGCTCCTGCAGGACAATAACCACTTGATTGTAAAAATCTGACGAGTTTTGATACATACACCACTCATAAGGCATGTGGATGAAAATGTAGTTTACCTATTTGAAGGTAATTTATTCCCAAGAGTAAATCATCAAATTAGTTATTTGGGAAATCATTTTAGGCCATACCTTGAACAAGGAAGCCAGCCACTTAGGCCAACAACTGCCCTGAGGTTGACAACATATGGGCTGCCATTCCCATATCGTCCCAAAGCAAAACAAGTCGCCGAGTGAAGAGCCGTGGCAGCACCCATGCTGAATCCTCCAATACCAACTTTGACTGAAAGTGCAACAAGAATCAAACTGCTAATACTTAATTTGTTGAGGTGACAGAAGCTTATCTAGCATGCATGTAAGAAGATTTGAACCTGATTTAACATCTATAATAAAATAACAAGTCTAAGATGTCTAACCTAAAAGCAGATATGGGCAATGGTGCAAGGTTGAGTATGAAGAACAGAATTCCTATTTTCTTACGATAAGTTAAAACACCAGAATCTTCAGTCACTAACTAACTGTAAGGAAACAACTGCTAAATTGATATTATTCTACAACATTTAGTCGATTCGAGATCAACTTGCATGGCACAGACTGAACACGTATAAAATCGTCAGAAGCTCACAACAAGTGAAATTTAGACTTCACTGCCAAGTAGATGCTTCTGACAAACTAAACGTTGAGCATACCATCAGCTGGCTCTGTTGACAATAAGTTTGCAATATGAGCTGCTGAAGCATCCAAACCCTCCAAGTCATCATGAGCTTCTTCAGAAATCTCCGCAACATCAAACCCTATACAGGTTACAAGAGCGATACAGTGAGTCTGTATATAAAAAATAATGATGGAAAGAATGCTTTCCAGTCCTAAAGACTAATTGTGCAGATGTGCAAGTTATTTCACTGAGCAAAGCTAGAGGGCATATATCTTACATGCAGTGCAAGGAAATCCCCCAAGTAATGCTACAGGACGAGTAGGGGCCGTTGGGCAAATCCATTTAATCTACATTGGAAAAGTTAGCAGAAAAATGAGATACTTATGGCCGATAAAATAGAAGCTCACCAGTAATCGAGGATAAAAGAAAATCTCAAATGAGTTTACAAGATGCATCCTTACATTTGGAAGGGGAAGGTTTTCCAGAAGCTGGGACCAGCTGCATTCAAGTACATGATAAATGAGAAACATATATATCTGCAACATTAAATTCCTATGTTCTTCATCAGGACCATAAGCAAACATATTAATCAGCAAAGAAAGAGTATAAAATTGCCAATGGGAGCTCCTATGAATCCAAAATTAAATTGCAGAATGTCAATGTTGTTTTCCTATATCCTTGGACTAAAATGAGCATTTCAAAGGCTAAAAGATGCTGCATAAATATCAGCAAGTTGCTAAATGGTACTAGTTTTAACTCAAATTAAAGGTTCCGGTTCATTCCTTATACTCTAGGATATTGAACTTTTCTGAAATAAAGGACATCCATGACTATTTGGTTGCCAGAATTCAGTGAATTGGCACTACCCTATTCATGAAATGTGACATGCACTACTTTACAATCCATCTCACCCAGTATAAGCTTAGTATAAGATGAGACAATAATAGAAAACGAATAGTAGAATCTTTATAATTTCACGGCTCCCAAAGCTTGCCAAATGGAATTTATTCTAACAAGAATCGCAACAAAAGGAGCCCAACATTTTGAAAAGTTTGACATCACAAGGACCACTTTACTAAAGAAAATGCCAGTATAATGACATTTGCAAGCTCCTATCTTTTTCACATCCTCCAAACCTAAAAGTCCACCATTCCAGCAGAATAGAAGGAAAATGCATAAACTGACAAGTTTAGAATAAATATCAAATGCTGACAATTAATATTTATCCCTCCACTAGTTCAATCAAACTGTTCATGAGATGAAGTTACTGGAAAGATGAATAATTTGGCAATATAGTATATAAGCAGATATTGAGGCATGAAGCCTCCAATGACGGTATGAATGAAACTAGAAATTATAGATTTGAGTCTGCGCCTGAAGTAGGAGTCCTAATGGGTCCTTACAGCAAGAGTTTTTATTGCATACAAAGAAAAATTTGGAACTTAAAACTGAACTTTCAATGAATAAGTAAGTTGCACCTATATGATGAATGACACAATAATGGGGAAGAACACAACTAGAGTACCTTGAGCCATTGTCTCCGAGACCATGTAACCAAACAATAGTAGCCTGGTGCTTCCCTTTTGGCCTCACCACATAAGTCCTCCCAAACTCAAATGATCTTCTAGCAGATCGACTGCCTATATTATCAACAACAGAGTCACTTCCAGATATAAGGATACTAAAGCATAAACGGAAATCTTGCAATATGAACCGAAAAAACTTGTTTAGGAGTTGTAGAAGGCTAATTCACAAAAGAAACCCCCAGATTTACCAAGCTGGCCAGCTCAAATGTAATACAGAAAAGAACTTATAAAACATAAAAGTTTAACAACTAACAAATATATAGGCAACATGCATGTTCAAATGAAGAAAAAGAACAGGACATAGAGTGATGCGAGAAACAAACCAGAACCCATAGAATGATGCTGTTGGTAGCTCATGTCCGTGTTTGAAACCAAACAGCCCAGCTGTTGCAATGAATGAATGAATAAATGAAAGAGGAGATGCTGCAAGGATAAAGAAACCCAGAGATATATTGTCTATTTATAGGATGGAAAAGGAATAAAACAGGTGAATATGCATATTTTCACTATCAAATCTATGTGTAATGCGTACACCAGTTACAAATTGGTGCCAGAAACCACGTAGAAACTTGAAAAAGGAGAAGCATCCATTGAAATGAAATTGTAAAATAAAGAAGGCAAGGGACAAAATAAAAGCAGCAAATCTTTTAACAGCAGAAAGAATCTAGCAGCGCCACCCAGCTAGGAGAGAGAGAGAGAGAGAGAGAGAGGAGGAGTCTCTGGGTTTTGCTACATGGAGGAGAATCTTATGCTTATGGGAAAGGAAGTGCCCAAAAATAAAGCAGCTCACAACTATCAACCACAACAAGAACAGCAGCAAGCAACGGTTGCAGTGATCAACAACAGCTATCAAGAATATTTCTGAAAACTAAGAGAACAATCCAAGTTTGCAAAAGAAAATCTTTTTTCAATCATTTGTTTATGAATTTCTCATGATTGATAGATGCCCATTAACAACAAAGGTTAAAGAATGATGGTTTCAAGTGTCCCATATATCAATCACAAACAAACAAAATCTTCTGTCATAATGGAAGCACTCAATAGCGGAAAGAAATTATGTAAAACTTTACTTTCTTTCCAGAAAAAAGAGAACAATAAAATAAACAGATATTCTTATATTTGCTTTGCAACCTGGAATTTCTTTGTTAAAAAATGGTTGTGAGAAAAAGCATGTGACCTTTTTTTCTTTACTTCCATCCTCTTTCTTGCTTTTTCTGCTTTACCACTATAATAATTTCTTGGATTGCTCAAGTCCCACCAACAAAAGGTTTTGTTTGTTTATGCTCATGTGAGAAGATATATAATGAGGACACAATAAAGCCAAAACTAAATCTTCTGTTAGTGAGTAATACATATCCCAAATGCACATTGTACGCAGGAACTTGTTTGAATGTGTTTATAAAAACTCTACATTCCATTTTGAAGCTACATTATAACAAGCCGAAGTGGTTTAGAAACTACTTCGCAGACCCAAGTTCCTGTCTTGTATTGTAAAATAAAGTGAACTTACCTTCTCAAGAGAATGTCAACTTTCCAGGAACTCTCCACTTTCTAAGAAGTATCTTCGCATAGTTACTTCAACAATCTTCCCATTAATTTGGTTCTTATTAGATTGCCACAAGCCTTAACAACCCAACTTCTCCAATTCATGTCACCCCCATTGTGTTTCTGTCTCTAGCATGTTTGGTAGTGGGAATCTCTAAATGGGGTGTCACTTCAACCAATATGATTAACACCAAGCACGAGATTTTTACACCTTAAGGCAAAATTTATCTTTTTTCCTACCAAATTGTTCTGCCCATACACAACATGCAAGGAACTGGAGTATGACTTGTTTCATGTGATTGGCTACTTAATTTGTAAATAAGGAACAGTGGCATCTATCCTGAAGCTGAGGAAGATAAGTTTTGATATCAAAATCCACCATCAAGTGTTTCCATAGACCAAAGATAGATAGAGCGACAGATTATAGTGTCAAATGTTCTAGCCCACCATCATCACATATCACTTTTGTGGTGACCCTACCCTATAGGATGCAGCCTTAATGCAGGTGGAGAAAAATTTCTGTTTGGTATATCAGATAGTTTTGAGTGCTTTTATAGTTGTATCCAACCCAAGAAGTTTTTGTACAGCAACCTTTTACAGGTGAATTCAAATTTCTTTCCTTCTTCCATAGTTATACAACCCAAGAAGTTTCTGTACAGCAACTTTTTACAGGGTGAAATCAAAATTCTTTCCTTCTTCCACAGTAATATATATACCCACACTAACTTACCTTGATTGAATATTGCTCTGTTATTGTATCTAAATACTGTTCATACTGAATACACTTCAGATTCTACGTACACTTAACAAAAGCTCATGTAATTTTTTAGCAGTTGACCAAACATTTTGCGATTGGTTACAGCCGTAAATGGTAGCATCTGATTTCCTTTTCAGGTCAATATTAGAAGAAATGAAAAAAGAAAGAACTTAGGTGCAACTTTTATGTTTGTCAACTCCTTTCCTTTCCTTACCCCACACATAACAAAGGAAGAATCATATCCCTATTACCAGGGGAAAAAAAAGCAAATATACTTAATCTGGTGGGTTTGTTTAACAGTAGCCATGATATGCTGTTGGCACTAGTGAGTTAATGGAGATTAAAATACTAGCGAATTGTGGACAAATTTACTTAAGTTGGCAATTCAAGTGTTGCAAAGAAACCATTTTGATATAGAACAAGTTGCTCTTTTTTTCTAATTTTTTATAGAAAATGTCATGCAAACCCAAGTACAAAGTTCTGTTTTTTAAGGGTTGCTCGTAAGCTGGCTTCCAAGATTATATAATAAAGTTAAATTTATTGAGGGGACAACAAGGGGGCACAATTTCAAACAATTGTCAATAAAGTGCAATGCAAGGCATCAATCATATAGAAATCTAAGGTAATAACTGTGTGACTAGACATGTGTGAAGGACATGAAAATAGGTTAGGTTTCCCTATGCCCCTCCTGCAATTTAACCCAAGATAATGTAACTAGATATAAAGAATGATTAGGCTTGTTGGGTAGGCTGGTACATATGCAGATTATGAATTGATTTGCAGGAAAAAAGTTGCATGATTACGAAATAGGCTGAGTTGGATCCACCCCTTTTTCTGATTTAAGTTTGACTTAGATTAATAATTACAATTTATACTTTTTCAGACTTTATTTTATTGCAAAATTTTATATTGAATGTGATGATGACATTGATGATAACACTTATACCCATTGCAAGTATTCTCTATAAAATTACAGGACATGGTTTGAATGAAAGTATGGAAAATATAATTTATACCAAGAAGAATCGGAATTGGAAAACAAAAAAATGGTTTCTTGGTAATATTAATAAGTTAGCTTACATAAGCAAATGTAAAGTTAGAGAAAGGGGAGGAAGCATTTAGCTTTAAATGATTTGTTTAAATGTAATACAAATTCTCAATGTTATTCCAGCCCTAATCTATGATTTGATATGAACTTAGAACCACAACCGTAACTTCAAAAACAAAAAAGTGAAAATGATTTTTGGCATGGGATCCTCTTATCCCTGTTCCATGATTCTTACCTATAAAATTTGGGAAAGACAAACCTCGATTTGATGTTTCAGAAGCGTTTGCCTCAAACAAATGAGCATATAGTGTGCTTAAGTGGTTATTTCCAAGCATTTTATGGCAAGTGATGAGATGGGTAAGGCTTGATGCACTACCTGAAATGGAGTTTGTAAGCAGAAATGTTGGAATTTTGTGGAAATCTTTGGTAGGTTTAAAGGAATATGTGATTCACGTACAAGAAGCAAAGGAATTAATTCAAGGGAATAAAAACCTTTTTTGGTGTTGCCTTTTTTTTTATAATTGGTAAGGATTGTGACTAAAAGGATTTTTGAATCAATTCCTTTTCGATTCCTCTCCAGGAAAATTGATTTAGACTGTTGCTTTTTGTTTTATGTCATGGGATGAGAGCAACTGTCATATTCTGATTATGTCACTTGATATGGATGTGTCCATAAAAGAATGACATCTGTCTTCAGTTTCTGTAATCTAATCATCTTCGTTACTGTTTTTGTATCATAATCATATGGTTGAATTCACGTGAAATGTCTGGCGGTGCTAAACATTATGTTCTAATGGTGTCCAGAACTAACGAGAAATAGTTGGATTTTAAGAATACAGTATGATTAAACTCTTAAAAATTACTTATTTAATATATATATAAAAGTCTGTTATAAATACTTTTTAGTTTTTGAATTTAAGTAATTATATTTTGTATCTGTAGAATAGAAGTATTTAAGTATAATTCTAATATGACTATGAATGCCACCAGTTTGTGCATAGAGAACCTGAAAGGCCAATATTGTAAAGCCCAACTTCATTTGGTGGCAAATGCACAATAGAAGTCACTCATCTGTATTAAACCTAAACCTCCAAAAAATTGATAAGCAAATGGATGACAGAATAGGACTTTTATTGATATTTAGTAATAGTCTCAAAGGTTACTACAGGAGTCGAAGCTCCTCAGCCAACAATGGCCCCTCAAGCTTAATAGCTGAGACAGCAGAAAGAAAAAAAAAGTCCTCCTTCTATGCTATTCAATTCCCTTACATATCTTTCCCCTGCCTCGATTAGTTTCTCTCTCCTCTAATAGATTCTAAGAAACTCATTTTCTAACCATTAGCTGACTCATCATTCCCTGGGTCATTAACTTTCTGCTCTACCTTAGTCTTTTTCCTGGAATATTTTAACATGGGTTTGTGGCCCATGTTCTGTTCCTTCCTCCTATTTCTCCTAGAGTAAGTCAACATGGGTTTGTAACCCGTATAGCTATCAATTCTGCCTCTTGTGAAATCTACCTTGTCCTCAAGGTAGAATGAAGGATACTGCTATTTCAACTGTGCAACAGCTATCCAAGAAGCTTCTTCAATCGGTTTCCCTTTCCAAAGCACAAGCCACTCGACAATCTGCTCATAATGCTTTTGGACAGTACGTTTAGCTAGAATTGCATCAGGAGCAATAGACTCGGTTAAATCGACCTCCAGACCGGTTGGCTCGGGCACTTGGTTTCCTATAACCTCTTTAAGCTGAGAAATGTGAAATAACGGGTGAACTCAGGTAGTGTTAAGAAGAGCCAACTTATAGGTCACAGTTCTTACCTTAGCTATTACTTGAAAAAGTCCATAAAATCGGGCTGAAAGCTTAGGACAGATCCGTCATGCGATTGATGTTTGTCTGTGAGGTCTAAGCTTGACATAGACTCAATCTCCTACCTAGTGTTGAACATCTCTACGTTTAGCATCAATCACGGATTTCATGACTTGTTGAGCCCTAGTAAGATGATATTTAAGCTACCTCAAAGCCTTATCTTTATCAACCAACACACAATTTACAGCATCAACAAAAGACTCTCTAAGGAGGAGGTGAGGAATTTTAGGAGGAGGACGACCGTACATCACCTCGAATGGGGTTGTGGCAATTGCGGAGTGAAAAGAAATATTATACCAAAATTCAGCCCAAGAGAGCCAATTATGCCACTGTTTTGGTTGCTTAGAAACAAAATATCGGAGGTAGGTCTCCAGACACTTATTGACCATCTCAGTTTGTACATCCGTTTCCAGATGATAAGAGGTGCTCATTCGAAGAACCGTTCTTTGTAACCTCCAAAGCTCTTTCCAAAAATTACTAACAAAGATTGGATCCCGGTCACTTACAATTGTCTTCGAAATGCCATGTAAACTAACCACTTCCTTAGAAAAACAATCAACTATAGCCTTTACAGTAAAAGGGTGTTTGAGAGGGATAAAATATGCATACTTTGATAATTTGTCCACTACTACCATAATGACCTCAAACTCTTGACTTTTTGGCAATCCCGTTATAAAATCCATCGAAATGTCTTCCTAAACTGAATTGGGAATAGGGAGACGTTGAAGTAACCTAGCAGGGGCAAGGGTTTAATACTTATGTCTTTGGCACACTTCACATTCCTTTACAAACTGCAGGATCTGTTTTCGCATTCCAGCTCAATACAAACAACCGACTATTCGTTTATAGGTCTTAGTAAATCCGAAGTGATCCCCTGTTGGAGTAGAATGGAATTCTTGTAAGAAATCTGGAATGAGGGAGGAGGATTGAGACAAAACTAACCTGTTTCCCTTGAACAACAGCCCTCTCGACAAGTGAAACTTTGTTTCAGAAGGAGGATTAGCTTGGAGTTTCTCCAGAATTTCTGTCAACCATGGATCTCTTTGATACTCTTCTTGCAACTTTGCAGAATCGACCCAATTAGGTGATGAAACAAGGTAGTGAAGTTCTGGTTCCATAGATACACGTGATAAGGTATCTGTTGCCTTGTTTTCTGGTCCCAGCTTATAGAACACTTTAAATTAGAAGCCCATCAGCTTGGACAACCAGTGTTGCTGATCGGGGGTATTTAACCGCTGCTGCAAGAGGTGCTTCAATGTCTTGTGGTCAGTGTATACCTTGAAGGATCTTCCTAAAAGGTGATGCCTCCAATGCTGTATGGCTAGCACTAAAGCCATAATTTCCTTCTCATACACAGATTTGGACACGGTAGTAGCAGATAAGGCTTTGCTGAAATAAGCAATAGGTTTATTTTCCTCCATAAGGACAACCCCCAATCCAAAATCAAAAGCATCACATTCCATAATAAATTCCTCGGAGAAATTCGGTAGAGTGAGGACCGGAAAGGAAATTAAACAATTCTTCAACTTATCAAAGGCTCCTTGAATTTTAGGTTCCCAAGAAAAATTGTTTTTCTTGGTGAGTTCAGTGAGGGGCCAAGCGATCTTCCTATAGTCTTTGATAAACTTTCTGTAATATCCAGTGAGACCAAGAAACCCTCTCACCCCCGTAACCTTCTTAGGTATAGACCAATCTTTAACACATTGGATCTTAACAGGATCCATTGCTACACCTTCAGCTGAAATAACATGTCCTAGATACTCAATAGATTGTTGTCCAAATAAGCATTTCTTCTTATTTGCAAAGAAATGATGTTCAATTAATAGTTGTAGAGCTTATTCCAAGTGGTTGAGGTGTTGTTGCCAACTACTGCTATAGATCAAAATGTCATCAAAAAATACCAACACACTTTTCCTTAAAAATGGTCTAAATATCGAATTCATAGTAGATTAAAAAGTGGATGGGGCATTCATAAGTCCGAAAGGCATAACTAAATATTCGTAATGGCCTTCATGAGTCCGAAAGGCTGTTTTATGAACATCTTCGATCTTAATTCGTATTTGGTGAAAACCGAACTTCAAGTCAATCTTAGAGAAATACTTGGAACTATGCAATTCATCAATAAGCTCATTAATAGTGGGAATTGAAAACTTGTCAGGGATGGTTACCTTGTTTAAGGCACAGTAATCTACATACATTCTCTATGAATCGTCCTTCTTTTTAATTAGAATTATTGAACTGGAGAAGGGGCTGGTGCTGTGTCTGATTGCGCCTAATTCTAGCAATTCCCTGACCTGTTTTTCAATCTCATCCTTATGGTGGTAGGCATACATATAAGGGCGTACACTTACTGGATTGGTTCCATTATATAGAGTAATGGCGTGATCATGATTCCGTGAAGGAGGAAGAACCCTCAGTTCTTGGAACACCAATCGGTTTGCTTGCAGGACAGAAGTTAACTCCTGAATTTGGGTTGGAATTAAGGTAGTACTGATCTCCGAAACTAGCACATTAACCTCACACTCTTGTTGCTCATCCTGAGACTCCATCACAATGGAATGGAGTACCCCTTGCAAGGCAGAAATTTGCTGGGGCTGCATTAAGCCTTGCCCTCTTAATGTGATTACTTCTTTTCCATGTTCAAAACCCCAACTCACTGTCTTCTGCTTGAAATCCACCTTCACCTCTCCTAAAGTCTCCAACCACTCCACACCCAAGATCAGATCTATTCCTCCCAATTGCAAAATATATGCGTCAATTAGTAGCTCCACATTCCCTACTAAAACCACAATTCCTTTACATCGTCCTTTTGAAAAACACTTTGTTCCATTACCCAGTTTCACTCCATATGATTCGGTTGGAGTCACATTCAAACCCAAAGTAGCTACTAATTTTTGTGAAAGATAATTATGACTTGCTTCACTATCTATGAGGAGCAAGATTGGAACTCCAACCAGCTTACCCTCGAATTTGAGGGTCTTAGATTGGACAATCTCTCCATACTTAGCTACTTGACACACCATTTCTCATGCCTCACCAGTTTCGGTCTCCTCTCTGTCCACTACATCTGAAGGAAGCTTTTCTCCCTCGTTGTCCCCTTCCTAAATCAGCAATCTCAAATGCTTGTCAAGGCAAACACGGGTAGGGCTATAGTGTTGTCCTCATTTAAAACATAATCCCTTAAACCTTCGGTCCATCAGCTCCTGATAAGAGAGATTTTGGGTCCCCTTTGGCTGCCCATCTACAGCCCTCTCTACACGGGGTCCGCGTTCAGCTCCACCGGGCAGATGCGTGGATGGTTGAATCAGGTTATGTCTCACGCCGCCCCAACTACGACCACCCTTGGTTGAATTGGTGGACCCAAATTTCTGGACATCCATGGTTCTCCATCCCGTTGTCTGTTTTGAAGTCACCAACGGCGCTGATTTCTGCTCTACTGCACACGCTGTGGATATCATCTTGTAGTGGGAAGAAGGGTCCAAAGCCAAAACTTCCAGCTGTATATCTTCTTTTAGTCCCCTTAAGAAGAGACCTATATATTGATCTTCTGGAAGAGGTGGAACCTGAGCCATCAACATCTCAAAGGTTTCCATATATTCGTCCATGGTGCCCTGCTATGTTAATGCCTTTAACTAGGAAAATGGATTTCCAATATAGTGATCTCCATACTGATCGAACAAAGCTCGTTTGAAAGACTCCCAGTCCAACTCTAGTTTTGACACCAAAAAGACCCTGAACTAGTGCCATGTTATGCCTTCCATGCAAATCTGAGCTAGCTGAACCCGAAGCTCTAGAGGGGTGCCCTGAACGGTGAAGTATACTTCCGCATGAGAGACCCATCCTACTGGATCATCACCTTGGAATGGAGGGAGCTCCACCCTTTTTTCCCTGAGCTGGTACTCCTCCGACAACATGGAGGTGGCGCCGCTTCCTTTCGCAGCCGTCTGTATTGACTTACCACGATCAATGAACCTTGACCTGCCTCTGGTGATCGGTTTTTAGTCTGTCGCTGGAACCCCTCAAGCATTTCTGCGTGCATCGTCGCTAGCACTCTAGAGAGGTCATCGACGCCTTTGTGTAAGTTCCCCAGTTGGACCGTATGGTCCAACAGCTTCGTCTCTACCGCCACCATGCGTGCATCTATTGCTTCCCACTTCTGTGACGCCATTCTCGTTTGCATACAATTGGAGCTCTCAATGAAAGCACCAATGATAAGCAAATGGATGACAGAATAGGACTTTTATTGATATTTAGTAATAGTCTCGAAGGTTATTACAAGAGCTAAAACTCCCCAGTCAACAATGGCCCCTCAAGGTTAATAGCTGAGACAATGGAAAGAAAAAAAAGGTCCCCCCTCTGTGCTACCCGATTCCCTTACATACCCTTCCCCTGCCTCGATTAGTTTCTCTCTCTTCTAATAGATTCTAACAAACTCATTCCCTAACCGTTAGCTGACTCATCATTCCCTGGGTCACTAATTTTTTGCTCTGCCTTAGTCTTTCTCCTAGAATATGTTAACATGGGTTTGTGGTCCATGTTCTGTTCCTTCCTCCTATTTCTCCTAGAGTAAGTCGACATGGATTTGTGACCCGTATAGCTATCAAAAACATAATCCAAAAATGTATGTAAATGTTTGAATTAGGAATGCTAATTGATCAGATACGTCTAAACCCAGCTCAAAGTTTAGTTAATTCAAATCTGATCCGAGCAGAACCCAGTTTGAACTGCTTCGGCAAGATGCATAAGTGGAACTCAACAGTAAAAACAGAAGAATATAATAGGAAATCCAAGGTAAAGGTTCAATGATTCCTTGGAAACTAACATCAAGATGTTCCTTTAAAGAATATAAGTTTAGTTACCAATTATTGGCCATGCATAGGAGCAAAATCTAACAAGATTCACAGTTTTTTCAACAGATAGCCAGCCGTGTCTACATAATCACAAAAAGGACACGCTGCCAGAGCAACAGCTACAAATTTTATTGCAACAGGAAAATTGAGATCTGTGATTAGTGATGATCGTCATCATCACCATGTCCATCTGGAGGTCCACCAGGGCCAACCACCTCCAACTGTCAAATGCCAACAACATCATAATTAGAAAAGTCGAGCTCCAATGAAAGCAGAACTGCAATTTTCTTTGAACTTGAAGCAATGACGTCTATATGAGGATATGATAAGAAAAAATGATTTGTATGCTTAAGACTAAGTTGTTAATTATGGTTTATGGTCAAGCAATCTACATAAGCTGTTAAACATAAAAACAATTTGACGGACTTAGCTGTTAATTATCACAAATTTTGTTAAAAGATCCAAACCTCCTAATCAAATCTCACTTTTGATATCATAAAACACGATCAGTTCTGCGTTCAGTCATCCAATTCCACGTGCACTATGTATGAAGCTAAACTACATAGTACCTATAACAAACATTTAATCAGCTAATATACGGCTAGATAAGCAATACCCAATTTATTGGATTTATTCAGCAAAGAACCTAGCACCTCTTTATCAGATTGAGATTACCCATCTACCTCACTCAATTAGCTCAGGATCTTGGGCAGTGTTTTGAATTTAGAAATTTCTTTTTGTATTTCTAGAACCCAATTTGTCTTGTTTTCAAAATATTTTTGTGATATAAAACTAAAATAAAAACAGAGAATCCATTTTCTTTCTTTTATAGTAAACAAAAAAAGAAAAAGATTTTGGAGATTGTGTAATCCGTCTCACTCACTCAATTAGCTCAGGATCATGGACAGAAAAACATTCATTTGCATGTTAGCATTCAGGTCATGCATACATTAACACAAAATCCTGTTGAATGGCGCCAGACTGTAGAAAACTAGGAAATATCCCCATATAAAAGTCAAGATCTAGCTAATTCCACTCCAGAAAAGGTCAAATTTTGAGCATTTCAATTGTTACCCTCCACTTACCACAAAGTACTGTGAACAGACAGGACATTCATGAGGCCTGCCCTTCTCCAGCCAAAACCAGACAACATCATGTTCATCCTCTATAATTGAAAGGCATCAAACCATGTTAAGTAGATGCAAACAATTGCAAAAGTTTACGTCCTTTAATGTAACATAGAACGCATCAAAGTATATCATGAAAAAAGAATTATAGCAATTTAGAGATTGAATAGGATAACACACCTCCTTCACCTCCAGGACATCCAACTATTCTCTTGTCATAATATGATTGGATAACAGCAGGTGCTTCCTATGAGCACAAAATAACTGAAAAGGGTGAGAAAAGCAAATATACATAGTGCGAGACCATTGCTACACTAAAAACAGAAGACTTATTATAGAAAAGTTTGATAACAATGCAACACCAATCATAAATAGCAGGCAAGTCAAAAGATCTAATGCAAAACCTATTGCTTCAATTAGTAATGTACTTCACTAAGCATGAGTTTAAGAATGCTATTCAACCTGTATTTTTTATAAGTAAATAGAATAACAAATACCTTCCCGCTCTAGTTTGACAATGGATCAAATCCTATTACTCTATGTAGAACCACATTCATTCCTCTCCACAAGTCATTAATTATGATAAATTCGTTAAGTAGCCTCCCAATTCGTCAACTAAGATATTTTTACACAGTCGTCATAAAGCCTAAACAAAAATGGTCTGTGACAAAAGGAATACAAGACAAGTCCCAAGCAGAGACCTCATCAAAACCATAGCTTGAGGGATGCAAATTCAGCAAAAACAAAAATGAAACAAACACTTGAACATTCCCGCAATAAAAGTAACCATACAGCAGTAGATGATAATAGCATAAATGACAAGCAATTATCTACTGGTTAAAACCTAAAATCCTATATCTTAAAAAAGGTATCTTGCGCTAAGAGAAGATTAGCTAAGGGAAAAAAATATAAACGTAAACTAGTTAGACAACAGAGTGGCAAGCAAACAAATGATTCGCACAATGACATAAAATGATTTGATTCTTTGTGAGAGAAAGCACATACCTTTGTGCCAAAAGGACCCTCAGGATGGTCAATGTCAAGAAGTTTCCTTCCCTAACACAAAATAAGATTTTGCAGGTGAGAAAATGCAACCAAGAGAAACATTATGCAGATACTAATTCAAACAGCTCCTTAATTCCATTTTCCTTCAACTTTTTTCTTAATTAAAAGTCTAATAGTGAATAATAATGAATAGAAAAAAAACTCAACCTCAAGCTCGGCTTCAAGCTCCTCCCGCTCGTGTCCAGTAGCAATAGGCAACACATCCTCAACTCTCTTCTTCACTGTAAACCAATCATTTCCGCATCAAAATCGAATCCGTTAGACAAACAACAAGAAATATTATTAGCAGAAGATCTGAAACAGGAGCTTCACAGTACCAGAGTCGTCACTGAAGTATCGATTAAAGAGTGAAGCAGAAGGCGAAGGAGAAGCGATGGATCGAACGACGGAGGCGGCGGAGGAGGTCGATCGGGTAGCGGTGGTGGAGGCGGCAGCGAGGGTTTTGAGGTGTGAAGAGGCAACTCTCCTCCACATCGTAGCGGTTAGCTTTTGTAGTGTAATCTCTTCGCTGTGCCTCTCAGGTCACACCCTGTGTGCGTGCTTTCGTCTCTCGACTCTATTTCCTCTAGCCTCTGTTTTTTGCGCATTGGCCGTGAGGAAAATGAAGAAGGGGTAGTTTTGTGCAAGGAGTGGAATTGACTTGCCACGTCATGATTCTTTTTTGTTTTCTAAATTTAGAGTTATTTTCAATTTTTTGTTTTTTCATATTAAGAAGAATTTTCTGTTTTTTTATTTAGTTTCACCCTGTTTTAAAAAATTATAAAAATTATAAAAGTAGTTTTTGTTTTCTGACTTTGTTTTTTCATAATTTGATTTATTATTATTTAAATATTTAATAAAATATGAATAATTTAATTCAACATTATATTTATATATTTAATAAATTAAAATTAATTATCAATAAAATCATGAATAATTTAATTTTATTTAAATTTTATAATTAAATTCTATATAATTAAATTTAAAATATGTAAATATTCAAATAAATTTTGATTTAATAATTAAAATATATTTCAAATAAATATTCATTTATAAATAAAATTTTAATTTTTAAATTATTTATTTTATTAAAATAACATAATTTTATTAATAATTGATTAATAAATATTATATAAGAGATTAAATAATTTTATTTAATTAAATAATTTTATTTTATTAAATAATTTTATTTTATTAAAAATAATTCATCTTTAAGATTTATCTAAAATGTAATTTTTATCTGCAATAAAAATATAGCTACATTAATATTAACAACCAAATAAGTTTTTGTTTTTAATTGAAAGAAATATAGAAAAAAAAAATTGAAAATTGCAACAGAAAAATGGAAGTAGAACCAAACGACTCAATAATTAATTTCATCAAAATTTAACATAGGTAGAGATGTCAATAGATTGGGCCGAATCGGACCTCATTTATAGTCCGATAAGTTGGTTTGGTCAGCCCGTGGTTAGACAACTCGACTCAAAAAAATGATGTCGTTTTTTAAATTACGGTCAAACTATGAGCTCGGCCAAAATTAACATAAGAATGGTGTGAAACCAAAATGATTTTCTTTTTTATGTGCCAATTTGAGTTTACATTGTATTTAATTTAATCAAGCATAATTTAATTAATCGCATTTATCTAATTAATATAATGAATCAAGTTAAAAAATTATCAATATTGAGTCCAATCCAAACTTAGTTAAATTAGACAAAATTTTAATTTTAATTTTAATTCATTTTTTGAGTAATATAACAAAGGGTTATTTTGTGGTTAAAATAATTTTAAAAGACTTATCTTTATTTTTATTTTCATTGTTTTATATTTTATACCAAAAAAGTCTCCTCTTATATTTTCTTCTTAAGAATATAACATATAAATTGAATTGATTAAATCTGATTTAAATTAATAATTTATTAACAATGAATTTAATTTGATATTGGCATTCATTGCTGTGAAATATCTTATATCACATTGAATCATTACGTTGAGATGCATTGCAGATTTGATACTGTACTAATTTTATTATTTGGTATACTAAAATATATTGAAATGCTACAAAATTAGATCATATTTATAAAGGTTAATTATTAAAAAACTCAAATTTTTGTTAAATTTTTAATTATAATATGAACTTAAAAAAGTAATAATTAAATGCTCAAACTTTCATTTTTTAATTCTAGCATTAATTTTAAAAGGCAGTAATAAGATACTCAAACTTTCAATTTTTTCAATTTTAACTCGAAGTTAATGTTTCTATTAAGTTTTTTAATATGACTTATCACGTATTTCAGAAACTTTAACTTAATATATACATCAGCCATAATTAACATAACAAATGAAGATTAACGGAACGACGTCGTTTAATCACATAACTAAAATTACATCATTGTTTAAAAATAACCTAAATCAAATTACGCAGCTTCGACGACCTTACGCTTTGATTTTAGTTTTTTTTTCTTTTTTTCAATTTATTCTCTCAACACCCTTACTCTTCGATTTTCAGATTATGAAATCCTAACGTTTTCACGTTAAGAACATCATAAGAATGAACTAAAAATGAAGAACTTATTAATATAATACACTGTAATACGAGAGTAGTTTGAGGCGTCAAAAAAACAAATAGAAAACAAATGGTTAAGGGTATCGAAAGAACAACAGAAAACGCCATACTAAAATTGAAGAAAATTGAATATTTGAGCATTTTATTGTCACTTTTTAATATTTGAGTTATAATTAAAAAAATTAAAAATTTGAGTTTTGATTGCTACTTTTTAAGGTTCGAGTTATAATTGAAAATTGACGAAAATTTGGACTTTTTTTATAATTAACCCAATTTATAATATAAAAATTTGAAAAATTATTTATTAAATATAAATACTTATAAAATAAAGTAAGGAAATTATTATGTCTAAAAAATAACATTTTATTATATTTATTTTATTAAATAAAGTTATTGGAACCAAATTTACTGGGCACAAATTGATTTGGTGGCAAATACGCCATTTAAAATTGCATCGTTTTGTGATTACGTAGGCATAACTCTTTATTGAAACAACTGTGAATACTTTTTTTTTTTTTAATGCATGTTCAATTAGCGACTATGTATTCTTTAATGCTAATTCTAAATGAATCGTAGAACCTTTACCTTGAATTTCTAACTAGGTTATCAAGTTTTAACTTGAAAATTAAAATTTCTAAATTTTTTTTTTTTAAAATCTCTTATACTTTCGTTAAAAAATATCTGTGAAACATTCGTGATATAAAGTTCACATATAAACCAATTAATATTACTTATATAAAAAATTTAATTTAACTTTTAATTCTGATTTGAACTAATTAATCCTAATATAGCTAATAATTTGTTACAATTATTTTAAACTATTAATTTAAGTTAAGTTTAAATAGTTTATGATAGATTTAGAAATTAAGTAGGATTTTTACGTCAACAACATTTGGTTGATTCATATATTAAGAACACGTTAAGTATGATTTACTATTATTTTTCAAAAAAATAAAAATTGCATATCACAAAAAAAATTTAAAAAATTAAAGTTGCTTAATTTATAAAAAATTTTATATTTTTATTTTTATTTTTATTCTTAATTAACGCTTTAAAAGTTAATTTTGGAAGTTCATCATTAGTTATTTAAGTTGAATTTTGTTAATTAATTTGTCATTTAACTTATTCACATTGACAAATTTCTCTTGAAATTTTATTTAAATAGTATTTGGGAGTTTCTTACAACATAAATTATTGCGATGTTGCCAAATTCAATTTCTAATGTTTGAATCTCAAATCGCAACTACATCAGTCAAGGAGGGAGGGAAAAGTATGCACAAGCATAGACTGGATAAGAATAACCATTGTAAGAAGGGACCACAATGAGTCTGAACGGGACAGCGATGAGATAGCTTGAGCCCGAGCTTTGCTCGATCGAAGATTGATTGATTGAGTTGAATTATTATTTAAAAGTTTTTTAAAAATATTATCCTTTTGTTATTTTCAAAACTGTCTTAAAAGAAGTCGGGTTTAGATAGTCTTAGCCCGAGCCTAGCTCAACGCTCACGCAGATCCAAAATCTTGACTCACGGTTCAGTCAATCTAGGCTTGACTCATTTGACTTCGGATTAGACCCGAGCTTGAGTCCAATGGCTATGCTTAGCTTCAAGTTGAGTTTTGAGACAACTGAACTCAAATTTAAACCCAACTCGGCTCAGTTAAATATAATTTTTATTTTTTAAGTTTTAAAATAAAATGACATCATTTTTTTCATATTCAACTTGACCCACTCTAAGTCGGACACCCCGGCCAACCCCAAATGGGATCCCGATAATGTTAGGGTTGTTGGAAAAAATACACGAGATCAAATCTACGTACAGCATAATGAATTTAAATTTTTCTATAGGATCAACTTTAACATGATTAAATTAGAAACATAAAACAAGAAATAGACAAAGCTATACGAATCTGTTCTGATTTCTTGATACAATTTTCTGTTTCTCCGAAACTGTCAATTTTACGAGCCGTTCAATCGTCCAACCTCTAATGGTATCCATAGATCTATTCAGAGAAAACTCAAATCGAATTTGAGCGGAAAAATTATAAGAAGTGCTAGTTTCCATTTTTCTAATTTTTCCTTTTTATATGAAAAATATTATTTTTCATATCCTTGGATTTTATTAAAATTACAACTAAAGTCAAACTTTAATTATTATTATTAATAAATCCTTATAAGATCAAATATCACATATTGACCCTTAAAGTTTCTAAAACTTCTCAATTAAGTCCAACTTAATTCAAATTTCACTTTCTCCTTTATAGACCTTTTTATGTGTAACTCATTAGGTTCCGAATATGTTGGTCATGATTATAAATTCTAATTCTAATTCACAATCAGAATCAGAATCAGAATCAGATAAATTAAAACTTCTTCTAATTTATCTTTAATTTCTCAATTAAATAATTTATAATCATAGATCATGATTGATGTCTAGCAACATGTCATGACCATCAAAATATTAGGAATGTCAAGGTGGTTTGACTTAACCTGTCTATGCATGATTATCTTGTATAAATTAATCATTTCTTCATCTAATGTTCCAATTGGAATTGGAGTATGGAATTCGTGTCTACTCTAAATAATCCAATCATGTTTGTTCTTGCTAATTAGTAAATGATTTGTAATTGATATTTGAAAACAACTTTTCCAAATTTCAATTTACTCTAGCCAGAGATTCCCAAAATCATTACTAATCAAGAACAGCAGAACATTCTTCCTAATTACTTTAGGACAACAAATTCTTTATTGATTTACTCAACTATCTCCACATAGTTCATACTATATCCAATAACTACCAAATTGAACTATTCC
>JANIJH010000005.1:7676401-7695736 GCA_024520975.1 Erythroxylum areolatum | reverse complement strand
AATAAAATAAAATAAAATATATTAAATAATTAATAATAATATTTTTATATAATTAATAATAAATTGTATATAATTAACAAAAAAAATTATTAATAAAAGTAGAAAGTATTTAAAAATTATTCTTTAATTGTTTGTATATATTTTATATAAATAAAATAATTTTAAATATAAATCACATAAAATAAAATAAAATATATTAAATAATTAAAAAATAATATTTTAAATAATTAATAATTAATTATACATAATTGATAATGAAATAATAAACCTCTTATAATAATAATTTTAATATAAAGAATATAATAGTCATTTATTAAATATTATATTTCATTTCATCAATTTTTCAAACAACATTATAATATATTATATTATGAATCCTTCCATTCCTCTCAAACAAATTTTCATCATATTACATTTTATTTTATTATAAACATTCTATTTTATTATAAATGAGTCCATTCTATTCTATAATATTATATTATATTTTATTAAGTAACATTCATCCAAACGGTAATTATTGTTCGCTGAAGGTGACATGTGAATGGGGGAAGGCTAAAGACCACGTGGCTGAGAATAATCATTAAGGTAAGGGAAACGTAAGGATTTGTGGAGTTACTATGGTGTATTAACGCTAACACCTTGCTTAGTTTTTAAATACGTATTAAATAAAAATTTAAGTATTTTAAATAATTTATTTAACTTAAAACATGTATTTACTCTTATAGTTAACTGTTTTTTTTTTTACTCATGGAAATGAGATCTAAGATTCTTTATTACGATATTTAAATTGATGTTATCATATTAAAAAAATGGTTTACCAGATGAACCATTATAAAAAATATTTGATAAAATTTTAGAGATGATAATGGACCGATTCATGAGTAGGTCTCACTAATTTTTTGAAATAATTTTTTTAAAATTAAAAATCTAAAATAAAAATTTTGGACTAAATTCAAGTCTAAATTACTCAAGTTCAGACTTATCCAAAACCTAGTGCTTGTTTAAAAAAGTTAAGTCTCAAACTAATGTAAGTCTGATTTGGCTAATTAAAACACTTAAATTTAGGCTCATGAGTCAGCAGATTATCATTACTATTAAATTTGTAATAAAAAGTTAATATCTTCATTATATTTTGTCACAAATTAAATTATTAAGTCAAAAATTTAAATTTTTTAACTTTAAACAAAGCTAAATTTTGATTATAATAAAATTAAAGAATTGATTTGTAGTTAAAAATTAAATTAAATTAATATTTAATTCAATTTTTAAATTATTGTTTCAAATTCAATTTCGTTATTAAAAAAAACTACAAAATTCAGTATTCCTTACTTATACGAACAGGATTCTTAATCTTAACAATCCAAGAGAATACGGACTCCTAAACCAAAACCAATCCTACATTTTTATCTGACTATGACGTGTCGATACCTAATTGGCGGATCAGTTGTTTCCGTAACTGTCAAGAACATCGACACCACAACCGTCGGATCCAATACACTCAAAAAATGAATCCCTAAAAATTATGTGAAATCTTGTTAATAACCGTTCTAAAAAGTTATTAGAAAACAAAATAAGCTCTCGATTCCTCCCACAGAAAAAAAAACCCCTCTAATTTCGATCGGAGTCGTTCTTCTCAAGGTTTGATTCTTTTCGCTGTGTATTCAATTCGTCCCTGTTGTTATATTCAGTGTGATGTTTGCGCTTGAATCTGCTTAAATGTTTGGCTGTTGAGTTTTTATGTTGTGTTTTTTTATTGATTGGTCGCTTTTGGATTCCTGCGGATTTATTCGGTTGTGGTTGATCTGCGTAGAGTTCTTCTTTACGGTGTTTTACGGTATCATTTTTTATCTGAAATATTTAAACTTTTAGATGTGAATATATTTGTGGAATAGTGGTACTGTTGGACGATGTTGATATTGAATCTTTTTTTTTTTTGTGTGTGTGTGGTTTGAAGTTAGTAAGTTTTATTCAGAGGTGTGTATTTTTATTTTTATTATTGTTTTTGAGGATCTTATTTAACTTTGTTATGTGAATTTCTTTGTTTTTGATGGTTTATCCTTTTGCTTTTATGATTGAAGAATCTTTTATTCTAGTTTTTAAGGTTTTATGTGCTGTGTTGTTTTCATTCTTTCAATTTTGTTATAGATTTTGTTTTTTCTGTCTAAAATGTAAATCTGTTCTCTCATAATGTATCTATCTGCAGGTTGTTTAGTTTTTGAGCGGACGATAGCAGAATCATGATGAGATTCCGGAAAGGGACTAAGGTGGAGGTACTGAGCAACAAGGAGGTTTCTATTGGCAGTTGGCTTTGTGGGGAGATAATCTATGGGAATGGGCGCACGTACTGTGTGAAGTATGCTGGTTTTGGTGAGGCTAAAGAGGAGAGGGTTCCAAGGAAGGCGCTCAGGCCTTGCCCCCCCCCTGTGGATGAGGAGATTAAGTGGGCTTGCGGTGATCTTGTTGAAGTGTTTCACAACTTTTGTTGGAAGACAGCTCGAGTAATTCAGATTATGGATGGAGATTACTTTGTTGTTAGGCTACTTGGGAATTTTATGGGATTAAGAGTGCCCAGATCTTATTTAAGGGTTCGACAGTGCTGGCAAAATGGAAAATGGTTGTTGGTTGGTGAGGTAAGTTCTAGTTCTAAATCTCATTTTAGTGCACTTCCCATGATTCTGTGCAATGACCCATGTATTGCCTTGGCAAAGGCCTGGTGCAGTACTGTTTTGCGAGTATCTGCCGCAATCTGATGCTATTACTGTGCTGTAGCATCCCTCAAGGGAACTTGCATAAGCAAGACAGGCGCATGCTACTTGTGTGATGACTTTTCTTTTTAGATGTCCTTTCCTAGTCTTGCCTACACTTTTTTCTTCTAAGATTTCCTTATGAGTTATTTAGATCATATTACCTATTTGTTTTTTTGGTTTTGCTTCAGGGTGCAAGGAATTGTGGCATGCCAGTGACAAAACCACAAGTAAACACTAGGATGAATCAACAGATAGGAGAGGAATGCATGGTTCCATCTACAACATCAAAAAGAAGATCACCAGTTGATGAATTTGAAGTGCACCAAATATCTGCTAAAAGGATGCAAACAATGGAAAATGTCAGTAGCTATCAACGAATTTGTTCAGCACGTCCATCCCAAGCTTTGGATGAGGTAGAAGCTGATCATCTGGATGAGTTATATGGTGAAAATTATAGGAACTCTCCCAGGTATTCTAGAATCACCGAGTTATCAAGAGTGAATTTAGGTAGGGAAAATCATAGTCGGCTTCTAGAACCTGCAATATCTGTGGATAGTTGCAAGTCATCTGTCGGTAGTTGTAGTGTTGTTGGCTATACTTATAAGTTTCCTGTTAACTCTTTGCCATTGCATGATGGAAGTACGGGGGATTACTGTAGTGATGCTGAGTCCTCTTGTTGTCCGAAGATTAAGGATGAAGAATCTTCCCTTTTCTCACCTAAGGAATTGGAATTAGGATCACATAGGACAGATTTCCATGGATATTGTTCTACTATCCGACAATTGTATTCTTCAGGGCCTTTGAGTTGGGAGGATGAAGCAAAATTGACAAATCTGCGCCAGGTACTCTGCATTTCAGATGACGAACATTTGAAGGTAGTAAGAAGTTTGACTTCTTCTGATTTTAGAGTCCTTGTTAGCTGATCCAGGACTCTTAAATGCTTCTCTTGTCCTCTCATCATATACTTCAAAGCCGATTCATCCTTTTTACTTCATGAGGATGTAAATACTCCATTAGATAATCATATGTAACATTTGAAAGTAGTAAGAAATTTGTTTGGTCCTATGCAATTGTACTTTGACCAGCCTTTGTTGAAACAAAAATCATAGTTCATCATTGGCTTATTAGAGAATTTGAGAAACAAGTATCTTACTGTAATTTCTTTTGTTCAATTGGTGTTCTAAGGAAGGAGATTCTGATAGTTCTTTTCTTACACCTGGTGCATGCTCTTCATATCATTCTCACATGTTATCAGCTGCTTATTCTGCAATAGTAGTGGCAATATGGATGTCACATCAATTGTGTTGGTTGACTTCGATACAAGCATCCTCTGAGTTTGCTTTGAACCTATTTTTCTATCCTGTATATTTTATGTCAGTAATTGGAGTTTTAAGTTTGCCAATATGCTGATGTTTCCCCAGAACATCTTATGGCCCATGTTCGAGGCTTGCATTCAATGTTTCTAGAAGTCATGATGATGATGCCTTATGTTTACAGCCATGGTTGGTGTTGACTGTGGGCAACATCAATACTTTTGAGTATCCACGGATTCTACTTTCTGGCTGCCCTGGCCATTGGTATGGTTTCTCTTTTTTCAATTCATACTTTCTTCATAAGTATATCTGGACTTGTTTGTAGGTTATAACTATCACAGTAAGTTACACCAAGTCCAGTTAGAATATATCCACAAACTTTTACATGGAACGTATTAACATGGAAGATCACATTCAAGTTGTGATTTCTTATTGTATAGTTTTCTAGGATTTTTATACTTATTCATGAATTTTTTGGTCTGCTTTTGTTAATTCAGTTGCTTCAACAGTTCAATGCTCAATTATAAAAGTTATGGTCAACATTTGTTCTCCTCAATTTCTTATTTTATTGCTTCAAGACTTTGAATTGAGTTAATTTTCAAAGTTTGGATAATGAGTTAAAAAAGTAAAATTTTTAATGCATTTAGATGCTGATTTAATTGGAAATTTTAAAGTGCGAGTTGTTTAGCTGTAACATGTTATTTATAGATGGATGAGTCTCTTCTGGCCTCAATTGAGCATGGAAACTTTTCCTGGATGTTATCTAATCTCGGCGAAGTTTCCTGGATGTTATCTAAGCTTGGCATATCAACAAAGATGCTGAAGTCCAAATTGGGAAGGTATCTTCTGTTGGTTGACACTAATTTTTGTTCATCATCTCCATTTTGGTGTTGAGTCATGTGGGGATGACGACATGGGAAATAAGAGCATCGAGTGAGGTTGTTTTGTGTCCTTTGGATCAGAAACAACCATCTCTTGAGCCAAGATTTTCCCAAATTATAATATTCCGCATACTCACATTCTTCTTCTGGCCTCATTGTGCTGGTTAACCTATTGGCAGCACTTTAGGCATCAATGACAAGTCGGAGTCTGAGATTGCAGCAACTGTACTGTGCAATGACGTTCTGCAGATCCATGGCGGTTTTTATTGGATTATTTTTCTGTTGTATTCATGAAGATGTAATCAACATCTTGGACCAGTGGGTATGTTCAAGTTTTTACATAACTTCTATTTTGGTACCATCTCCAACTATACAACTGAATATCCAAGTGAAATTGCACATTACATCATCTACATTGCTGACTTATGTTTTAAAAATTTAATTAACAGTATTAACACACTTAGATCTCATGACCAATTTCTGTTGGCTGTACGCTGGATCTCCTCCCTTTTTCTTTTTCAAGTTTGAGATATTCTATGGTTAATTTTATTTTGTTTTTTACTCGGAAAAATGAAGTATAAGCCACCGCACCAATAGCTAACAGTGTCCAAGTGGAATAGCATCTCAGATTAGATTAATCCTCATAAAACTCATCAACCATAGTTGGAAATTATTGTTCAACTGCAGACTGCATTTGAATGTTATGTCCATAATTAGCTTCCCCAAATAATTATGCAAAATATACAATCAGATAAGCTAAAAACAGCTACCAATACCGGCAGTTGAACTGTTACACGGCATAACATAAAATAGCATTATGCCTTCAGCTTTGGTCATTGGATAAATGTTTTTGTTTTAGAGTTGTGGGTCATGCTAGTGTAGCTCTTTTGCCCTTTGCATCCCTTGACTGCATACATGTAATGGGTCAGTATTTATGTTAATAAGATTAGGGGTGAAATATAGGTGTGTAGGGGAGAGAGGAAGTGGACCTGAGCACCGGCGGATCTCTTCAAATCCAAGAACTGGCTATAGATGTCGTATAGTCTCTGTTTCTCTGATTCGGAGACTGACGGTCTTGCTTTTGAAGCAACAGACTTCAAAAGAGCATCGGTAATGGTTGGCGACTTTTCAGGCTTACTGCTATCTGCATTACTAAGAAATTCGTGAACTGCGGCAAGCTGCGCATCTGAGAGAAGAGCTTGTAAATCGGCTCCACTAAATCCTTCTGTCATATATGCTATGGCTTCCAAGTCAACATCGGAGGCCAGAGGGAGCTGCATTTAATGGACATAAAGATTCAAAGTAGCAGGAATTAACACAAGACATTATCACATCAAACAAAATATGACCCAGAACCTTGGCAGATAAATTGCATGTTGAGTTTTTTTTTTTTTTTCAAGATGTGAACTTCTTGTTTCCACTGAACAGGAATAAATCGACTTTTAGCACAGAAATGAGACTTATCTACTTTATTAGCTAAAGCATATGGGGTGAAATCATCTTTAGTTTTTTGTGTATGCACGTGTTTCCACTCTTTTTAAATAAGTCTGGTGATTAGCAAGTGATTGCACAAAGTAGCTCTATAAAGAGGTGTTCTTAAACCATATACACTGTTTGACATTAGAATCGGATGTTTAATTTTCTAATGGAGTTCCTGGAATGCCTTCTCATGAAGGATTTATTCTCCTTCAGCCAATTATAGAATCTCGAAACAGACACCGAATTTTAAGGAAAACACGGATGGAAGATGAGCAGCAAAATGCCAATAATACTAACCTTTTTAGAAAGAACTGAAAGGATATCCAGTCTCTCCCGTGGAGAAGGAAAATCACAGAAAAGAAGGCGATCTAGCCTTCCAGGCCTTAACAGTGCAGCATCCAGTAGGTCAGGTCTACTGCTTGTTAAAATTCCATATCCACACAAAACCATAAAAAAAAGGCAGTCAATAAAAGGAAGCACAAGGACAAAGAAATGGAAAGTGCACAGAGAAATAAAACTATATGGAGAAGCTCAGGAGTAGGACATCCACTTAACAAAGCTCATTTTGCATAGGAAAGTAATGACCTTGTCAAACATAGCTTTTGGCACTATGTTCATAAAATCAAGGATGTGAATCAAGTTGTTAGATTCTACTTTTTCTCTCCTTCTCTTTCTCTTTCAACATCCCAATCCTTTTCTTTAGTTCTTTATTCTCTTTTCAAAGTGGTATTCTCTGATCTAATGTTCTTTAGTGATCTTTGTAATCCAAAGAAAGGTTGCAGCATGGACAACCTTATCTTTCCCATGTAAATGAACAACAAACAAATAAATAAAGGGAAATCTGGAAAATGAGATGGCAAACCTGAACAATGACCACTAGAAGAATCTGAAGGTAATATGAAACTATTCTAAAATTGAACCAACCTTGTTGCAGCAAACACAAAAACGCCAGTCAAAACTTCTACGCCATCCAATTCGGTCAAAAACTAGGAAATGGACAAATAATGCGATGAGATGTTACTCTCAAGAAGAACATATGATTAAACAAACACAAACGAAAAAACTTACTTGGTTGACAACACGGTCAGTTACTCCCGTATTATCATGCCCTCTTTTTGGGGCAATAGAATCAAATTCATCGAAAAAAAGAATGCAAGGTGCTGCAGCAGCTGCCTTTGAGAAAATATCACGAACCTGTAGGGAAAGCATGAATCACCAGCTGACAGTGTACATTTTAACTTCATAGTAAACAATACTACAAGAAATTGCTGTAGAGAAAAAACTTGCTACATACACAATAATGCCCATCACTAAGTGCTACAAACTAAACTACATCAATTGCATAAAAAAATCAAACGGAACTCCTCAATTTACTGATAAATAATGGAATTGAAACCCTAAAGCCTTTCTGTTTAGTCACCCAACAAAAGGTAAGACATCTCTTCAAGCTTGCCCCAAAATGAAGTATATCGTATTTCAACCATATAAACTCATACTCTTTGGTTCCTTTTTTTCTTGTCTAAAAGTTTGGGGGGTTGGGGCTGGTTGAAAGAGTGTTTAATTGTTCTCTTACTGCTTGCTCAGAAGCACCAATGTACTTGTTCAACAGCTCGGGACCTTTCACAGATATAAATCGCAAAGAACAAGCAGCAGCTGCAGCACCAACAATATGAGTCTTGCCACAACCAGGGGGGCCATATAACAGAACATTTGATCGCAACCTTAATGGAGCTTGCACAAAGATATTTGGAAACTTTGATGGCAATTCAATCATCTGGCATTCAAATTAATCAGTTAAGCTGCTGCACAAAAATTAATCTTCAAATATAGTTTAAAAGCGGCATAGGGATGTGATATGAAAAGTGTAAACACACCTCTTTGATAGCATTCCTTATATCACTCAGGCCACCAACATCATCCCATCCAGAGTGGCCACTCTCAGGAGCAGACTTAGTAATATCACGCATAGCAACAGGAAGGAACTCATGCATTGCTCGAGCAAAGTCATCCCTGATTAATGTGGGTATTTCATCCTTTTGGAAACTCAAAGGACCCGGCAAAAAGCGACCAATGGCAGAGTGTACAGCTCGGTCAACCAAAATTTCCTGATAGAATGAAATCACTATTTTAGTATTTCAATTCGGTAAAGCCCACAGTACTTCCTACTATTGTGGGAGTTATTGATCTCTCCCAACTTTGCTCTCAAATGAAGTGAGTTATCTTCTTACGTAGACAATGAATTAATGTTAACACCAAACATTCTACCATGCATCTTCACCAACATACAATTCTAACAAAATCTAGCGAATAAGTTTAACAAAACATGTTTTTTATGACTTGCATCTGGTCATGTAACAGATATTCAATGTGGTTAACTATTGGGCTTTCCTCCCTGTATTATTGTAGCCAATGACCAAGAATCTTAAAGACCTACAAAATGGCCCTCACCGTTCCATATCTTAAAGATCTTACAAAATGGTTAACTATTGCCATTCTATCTTAACTCATCTGGAAATATCAGAATAATACATTTTCAACCCTCGCTTAAACAATATAAACATGCAAAGAAGACATTCGATTAAGACAAATGCACCCCTGTTTGCGTGGTTTTCTTTTCCCAAAGGCAGAGCTGGAAAAAAGAGAGAGAAAGAGCGAGAGAAAAGGCAGTATTTGCGTTTAGAATCAGGAGGTGGAAAATACCAGATCATATGCATCATATCCTTCACATTTTGAAGCTATATCTTGTAAGATGTCATCAGAACATTGTAGCAAACGTCTCTGGATTTCGTGCTTTAGTATAGCACAGCGTTCTGCAGCAGCAGGAGCAGGTAGCTGCACATGAAAGTCAAACCTTCCTGGGACAATGGAAAACATAGAGCCAAAGTGAATATGAAAAGTAGGGGGAAAGGAAAACAGCCATAATACATCTACTAATATTTTTGAACAAGACGAAATAAACCTGATGAGCTCAATGACTGTGGAATACTATCTAGACTCTGCACAGAAGCTATGAAGGCAATGGGGCCAATTCCGCATGAGCTCTTACGCTTTTCCTGTCCATATAACAGCAATGATATAACAATGGAATTCAGGAAAAAAAAACTAGCGTTGATCTTCAGTATTGCATTTGGGACAAGAAAGTGTTCAACATTCATGGCATCACCAGGAAGTTATGGCAGGTTCCTTTGAGGAAAAAAAAAGAAGATACGATGAAGCAGTATACCAAATACTTTCATCTATTAGGCCTAATACTGTACCATTCCTTAACGATTGTGCTTGAAGAGGTCATCTAATCACCGAGGCTTTCTTTTATCAACATTAGCTATCATGTACATCCAGAAATAAATTATTGAAAACCAGTTCTCTGGAATCATATTTTCAGGAGATAGACATAATTAAGCATATGTTAATGATAAATTATTTGTAAGAACAACATATCCATCACTTCACAACTCTAGGAAAATAAGAAAACAGTCACAAGTAACAACTTTAGTAATTTATTACTAGAGATGCAGATAAACTTTTACCCCATATTCATCCATAATGTCTGCTAGGAAATTTGTGAGTGCAACCACGGAACTCGAAGATTGAGATCTTTCTGAGTCCGAAGAAGATGGAACAATGCTATCAAGATCATCAAAGACAATGAGAGAAGGAGCATGGTCCAGAGCTTCAGAAATGTAAGCAGAAAGTGCTTGCCGAATGGCTAATCCATTTTCTAAAGCAAGTCTAGAGCAGTCAACAAATACTCTGCAAGCACAGAATGTGTAAGTTGTAACATGTACTAACTTGGCCCCTAGCCTTATGCAATTTGTTTACCAAAAAACAGTAGCATTAGAGTTGTCAAAACATTTAAAGATTAAAAAATAGTGTGCAAATACAATATCTTACGTGTGTGCTAAGACATCTTTATGCTCTTGAAGGGATTTTGCAGCTGCTTTTGCTAAAATGCTCTTTCCAGAACCCTAATACACAAGCAAAGGTCAACATAAAAAAAAATAGATCATTAATACTGGGACATAGGACTAACTGGCAATCATTGTCAAGGGTAGCAAGCTGCAGAAACAAAAGACAGCCACATTCTTCCTTGCAATTGTATTTTCTTTTGGACAAGAATCAAGAAGCATCCTTAAATCGCTGGAAAACTAATTCAAATGTCATGTTGAAATTTTAGTTTGAATAGGGATATACTTCAATCCGCACATGTTAGACCTACAACATGTAGCACAGGTAAATTGGCAGAGGTAACATACTATATAGACGGTAGTTGCAAAACATTTCAACAAACTACTAATTCAAACAGATGAACTTACATGGGGTCCATATATAGGAACATGTCCAGGTAGGGGAAGATTCCATCTACTGAACCACATTTCAGAGGCAGGAGATAACAACACATTGATTCCTGAATGACCATAAGAATTGCAAGTGGAGGAACTCAATATATTTGTTAAGAATTAAAATCTAACTGGACATTTTGTGATGAACACACATTAGCAGCAGGCAATTAACATTAAATAGGAGTCAACATTAAAAAGGAAGTACCTACTATTAATCACATCTTTTGCAGCTGTACCCATCCAACTCAAAGAAGATATGCTTGAGTTGAATTCTTTGATGGAGGTTCTCTCTTTGGGAGAATAAAGAAATACAGGGTCACCCAATTTAAATTTTGCAAACAAATATTTACCCCCTACATTTGCCTTCCCATTTTCATCAAAAACAATTGTATATGCATGACATTCATTATGAGGAGATTCCTCAGAAATAGTTAGTATGTAGGAAAATTCCACAGGAGCTCCGGTGGCCTTAAGTGGATGTTCTGAAAGTCCGTTTGCCTTAGGAATCCTATCAGTCTCAAAGTTGTATCCTTTCACTTCAAAGTGAAGCAAGGTTTCGGTTCCTAAAGTTAAGGTATTAACAACTGACCCAGTAACTGAAGCAATAGCCTTAAGTTGTGCAAGAAACCATAGCTCAGCAAGTCTTGTTAATCCTTTTCTACTGGTAGGCTGAGATGCGGTTTCTTCATCTCCTTTACCAGAAGGGCCATATGAAAGAGCAGTAACAATTTTTTCATGGATTGAAAAATCTCCTGCATCAATATAAGCATCTGAGCTAGGTTTCAAAAGTCGATTTTTTGGTTTTCCAAATCTATTATTATCAGGCACTTCCAAGCCATTCTTGTCAACAACCTCATCCTGTCCAAGCATCTTAAAGTAGCAAGGAGAAAGTGAAAGTAAGGCCAAATCCTCCTTTGGATAGGTGGTGCATTCCTTCAAGTAAACCCCTGCAGTAAGGGGGTTATCTCAGTCCAAAACATTCACTATTTAGATGAAAATAATTTGTAAAAGACTGTTAATGTTCAACATATTAATGTTAGATGCATTTAAAAGGTAAATTCAATTCATTTATGTTATCCAGAGTAAAAAATGGTAGACTAATACAAATAAGACAGTTCTTCAAATGCTTGGGAGAAGTAACCTACATGAATACAGGCTTGCTCTTAAATACAACCGAAGAGACCGAGCAATCATCAAATGGCCTCTAGCTACTGAATCTGATAATAAAAGAGTCACAACTACTTGACGAGGTTCTTTTTTGTCAGAAAATTTTCCACTGCTAGCATCTGCAGAACTTGAAGTGTTTTTCATCCTCAACGTGTCACTTTCAGGAGCTTTAACACTTTCTCTCGATGATAACCTCGGAATAATTTTAACCAAGAGAAGAAAATCTAATGAAAATTTTTTTGCTGTTTCAGGATGGACATAACCAACAGATGTGAGCGCCACATTAAGTTCAAGGCCTTTGACATCAGTTTTGTGAAATAATCTTCCATCTGAATCTTGAAGACGCAACAGGACCTTCAAAGGATTCTTTTCCATACTAGCTTCTTTCTTTATTTCCTTTTTCCGTGGCTTTGGAGCAACAGAGAATTTAGTTCCATCCACAAGTTGCACTGAAAGCAATCTCATTGTTGAGTGTCAAGAAACAGCTGACCCAAAATCTTAAACTGATGGGTGAGCGATCCAAAGCAAAAAAAGTGAACTAAAATAGAAAATCTATTGAGCCAAAGAAAGTATACAAAAGATCTATCTTGCAGATGCAAACAATTAATTTTAACTAAAATCAGGCTTCAGCAACCGTCATTTAGGCAGTTTACATGAGTTGTATAAGAGTAGCAACATTGTAGACATCATCTTACCCACCGCTTCCACGGGAGATGTTGAAACCACAAGGAACGTAACGACCGTACGCCCATGCAACCACAAAGGAAATCTCATTCCTTCATGAACAATCCTGATCTTCACTCCCATTAATCATAACAACAAAACACAAAAACAAAAAGGAAGAAACCAGATCACTCACAACGTAATAACAAGTACTTTAAAACAATATGTATCAAGTCATACTCACATAACCGAACAAAAACAGTAAAATTTAAGTCAACAACCTGCTTCAAAATCGCCGCCTCGGCTTGCTCTGCGTTAAGTTCTAGAACTTCCCAATCATCCTCGCTATTAGGCTCGACAGTCACCAACGCGGCACTCGTGACCCCGGAAAGTACTCGAATTCGCACTCTCACGCAATCCGGCAGCGAGATGCACTCGGCGAATTGCCGAGCGACCTAGCGAAGCCAAACAAACGGAAAAAAGATCAATCAACAATCGCGACCACGCAAAAAAACCAGCAAGCGTGTCTTACCTCGATAGATGAGGAAGCTGACGTGGCTCCGGACCAGGCGACAGTCCAGCGGAGTCCGTCGTCGTCTGTGGAACGGAGCTCGAGAGAGAGGACTTGAGAGGCGAGAGCAGGGCGTGAAGATTGGAGTGTTTGGATGAGAACGAGAGGAAGAGATACGAAGCAGTCTTCGATTCCAGAGACGTGCATTACTTGAAACTCCATAGCTATAAATTACAGAGAGCAAAGCATCAGTTAACGAGTGGAAGATGAGCAGAAGACAGACATGAAGTGATTGAATTATCAGTTTCCCGAGGTTTTGAATGCTGACGAGATATATATATATATCGGAAGAGAATAAATGGATAAAAGAAAAGTAATTGTAGAATACTGTATTTTATTGTTATATTTGCGTTTCGAGTCCGAACTAATGGACCTCGTTGACTTTTTTTAGTTAAATAATATTAACAAAATAAAAAGAAAGATTACATGTCACGGTGCCAAACAACCAGAGAAGAAACGACACCGTTCGATACCAAAGTAAGCACAAAAACGACAACGTTTAAGGTAAAATATAAAGATACATTGTTGATACTTAATTGGAAAAAATGACCTAAAATCAAATATTCTCGTATTCCCTCTTTCCCCATTGGAGTTAGAGGTGTCTGCACTCACCACCATGTCAAGATAACAAAGGGAGATAACCAAGGTCTTGAATGAGCGAATGCTTAATGTTATTAAGATCATAGTTGACCCAACACATTCAGCCTTTATCCCTAGTCGGTATATGATGGATAATGTGTTTCTTGCTCAGGAGTTGATACACGGGTATACCCGCAACCGAATATCACCAAAATGTATGATAAAAGCTGATATAACCAAAGCATATGACTCGGTGGAGTGACAGTTTCTTCAGACTATGAAGGTGTGTTTGGGATTCCCTTCTCAATTTGTTGGATGGGTTTTAAATGTGCCTATATTGGAGATATATGACGTGTCATTAGGTTGTGGCTAGGGTTGAACCGTTCGATGTCTACTCTAAGCAGGGCTATCAGATGGATCCGGAAGGACTTTGTTGGGGTTGGGCTGAGAAGTAAAGCTATTAGATTGGGTTTCATGTGCTCCATTTACACAATATTGAGGATTCGTAATTTGATCCAGTTGGAGTCTGCCACGATTACCTGTTCGGCTGTGATCTAACATCCTGTACGGATTATATCCTAGAGACTGCTTTACATTTTGACTGACGGATACATGGTCAAACTAGCTGTAAAATTCTAAGGTGTTGTGATGAATTGAGGTATATTGTCTCCACTTTGTTATGTGCTATTGGTTGTATAGGAGGGCATTGTAGTTGCTTAAATATGTTATGTTGTATTGAAGACAAATGTATGTATTCTGTTCTGTGTTACTGGCTGTATAGAAGGGATGGGAATTATGTACTGGGTTATGCTCCGGCTTGTAGCCTACAATCTGTAAATTGACAACCCGATTGTACGAAGATTGGGAAGAAGTTGATGGAACTCCACATGCCCCTGGAGGTGGTTAAGTTGGCCCCGACCTTTGCAGGTGGTAGCTGCCCTTCCTTCAGATCCCTTCTTCTACTAGCCTCCCTAAGGGGTCCATGTGCATGTAGGATGGTTGCTTTGATTGTGTAAGCTGATTTTGATATAGCTAAATTTGCACATTTAGGATGTAACGGGATCAAAGAGAGTGAACTTTGAATGTACCATTTTATTAGTTGTTGTCTTCCTTAGACTTTTGATGTGTGGATGCCTTGTAAAGGGTTCTGGGTGTAATGGGATAAGGGCATTCATGTACATATGTTTTGTAATGTTCCCGTTAGTCCTACAGATAGCTATGCTTGTATTGCAGGTTTGACACCAAGATACGGGCAGCCTGATGCTTTTGTTATGGGGATTTTGGGAAAATTTACTGTTTTTTTACTGGCCTCGCTGGTTGTAAAGGGGATGTTGGGGCTCATATTGTGTGTATAATTTTTGGACAATTAGGGATGCTTTGTTTTAGCAAATATGAGTTAGAGGAAGAATTATGTCTCTGAAGTATTTGGAATGAAATGGGCGGTAACTCCAGCCGATGTATGTAGAGATGTGTTGTGAAGGTTGCCGTTACTTACCTGTGGGTTTGTCACTGGTTATGATTATGAGCTTTTAAGAGCAGCAAGTATATTGTAGCTCCATGAAGGACTGATGCAGCTGTGGTATATAGGAACGGCAGGGAATGTTGGGAACCTGCTGAATATAAGATATGCTTGTGTTGTAGTATTTAAATGAGGCTGATAGTGGACTACACTCTGACTTGGGGTATGCCCCAATGAAATTTTGTATACTCAATTTTTGTGCAATATACATTTTACATTGCATTGAAACAAAACAAATGGAGCTTTGAGACAGTCAGATGGGGAAAACTAAGTAAAAGTAAGCAAATCTTCCTTATCCATGCTTCTGTTTTTTATATTTGGCCCTTAAGACTGGCCGATATAAAAGATTGACCTTTTTTTTCTTGTCTCTTCATGTACTATTTGACTAATAAGATTCACAAACTAATAAGTTTTTATAAACTAAAATAAATAAATTAAAATTTATTTAATAATCTTCTTTTTCAATTAAATTTTATTTTTTATATGTAAGGATAGCGTTTTTTAATGAATTTTCAAATTCTTTAATTTTATTCAATTTTTAATTATTTTATAACAATCTTACACTAGTTGAATTTTTTAACTTTAAAATTCTTATTTTACCTGTTTAACTTTTGGTCTAAATTTTTTAAAAAATTGGGTATTCTTATTTTTATTTTGCAATAAGAAAATTCTTATTAAGAATGAAAATGGACTTCTCCAACTTATAAGCGAGTTGAGTGTGAGTTGATTAATTATTATCCCTACCTTCTTGAAGGAATAGGTTCGAAATTCCTCACCCATCCCTTTGGAATCTAACGCTTATTCTTTATACACTTACCCTTGTTATAGTATCGAATTAAACCATGTGTCGTACTACATTTTTACAACGATTAAGCACATAAAAGGTACAGGAATGGAAACCCTTTTCTTTATTTGTCTGTTCTCACCTTATCCTTTTCTCAAACATACAAAGAAATCAATGGTATACAAAAGCTAAATCATGGACTAGTTAATTCATTAGAACACGCCTTGGATTGCGAACACTAACCAACCTTACATCATCTATTACCGGACCACATAGAGAGCCCGAGAAATCACTCGTCATCGTGTAGAATGTGCTCAGGAACATAACTCTGGTGTGATCTGAGACCGCCTTGAATCGAAGATTGGCAGGTACGAACCCTCCTTTGCCTTTTGACAAGTAAGGGATCTTAGCTTGGTCCTTACCAGCATATACCTCTACTCCCAAACTTCCCACGCATGAATTGTTCGCGTCACCAACGTTGAAGCTGAGAAAGTAGGTCTTGCCAGGGATAGTTCTAACAACCTGTGCCAAAGCACTCTCTTTGCCTGCCAGAAGTTCCACTGCTCTTTTGCCCCCTGGAACAGAGAAGTGATCACGGTCTATGTACTTCACGGCCTTAAGTGACTCAACAATCCAACCAGGTAAAGCACTATGGTCATCTTCGACATGGGGAGGAATCAAGACTCCTGTAGCTACGTTTGGGAGAATGTAAGGTCCCTCTTCGAAATCTCCATTTTTCATCAGATTATCTGCACGTAATTATGAACAACAAAAGAATCAGTAAGTGAATTCAATTTTAAGAGTTTCAACTTAAGGAGGACTGACTCACTTCTGGTACGTTGAGGATTTGACAGAAGCTTCAAAGCAACAGAATCAATAAGAGGGCCACAGGCAGGATCCTCCTCCACACCAGGGTTATGTATAGAGATAGAGATCTTAGGTGCATCAGCTTGGAAAGCCCATGAATATAAATCCCAACCATTGCTGCTATAAGTAGTTTGCACAGGCAAAATTCCATAGTCATTGGGTTCAGAATTTGGTGAAACCGAGACGTTAAGTTTCTCCTCCTGCGCACAGGTTCTAGCCACGTTGAAAGTTATGGCGTAAGTCTTGCTCTTGGCAACCTCAACCTCCTGCTTAATCGAGGCATCGTTACCGAGCCTCACTGCAAAAGCGCCTTCAGGAACAACTAACAACATGTCCCCTTGTGTTTGACCTGATTTTATGTACTCTACCAACCCTGAAATCTCCCACTCTGGAATCGCGTACTTGCCGTTTACTTGGGTTCCTTTCATTGACTTTGGATTCGGTCCTAGCTCGAAGTTACCATTCGGTAATAAACCTGAAGTTAACAGAAACATGTGATAAGGTAACTCATAATTATTGTCGGTCCTCGGATCTCGATGCACAACATTATTCTTAGGTTTCACCACATGTTCTGTCTAAAGATCATGTGAGCATGGGGTTGTATCTGTACTTTCTCGCGTTTAGTTGCACCCAATTTTTCTTAAAATAATCTTTGTTTATAATTTACCCGAGATCAATATAAACCCTTAGGTTAATTATAAAATCCTTATATTTAAAAATTATTTTTTAGTATCATATTGTGTTGTTTAACTATTATACAATTTTTTATTAGGTTCTATTAATTTTTATTCATTTATAATTCTAAAATAATGTATTAAAAATTAAAATTTAACACTTTGTAAATTAAAAAAAGATAGAAAAACTAATTTATTTTGTGTGGTAACTGGTAACTAATAATGTTATAGAAAAATAATTAATAATTTTAAGATATGATAATTAAACTAACAAAAATCAAACTAACCCTGAACAATTTTACCCATCACTTAAATTAATCTTAATGTATCACCTTCACATGCAAGCATGAACTAGCTAGCTCACCTCACATGATGCATATTCTAACTTATGGCGATCTTCCTAGGAAACTAAAAAGATTAAAAATCCCAATGGTATTCAACCTTACTCCATACAGGGGATACTAGCTGGTTTCTAGTTATGAACAAGAGTTGCATCTAGTGTCTGGTCTTTTTCTCGTTTTCTGCCTTCTACACGATAAGGGGACACTAATACCTAAATTTATAAGATAGTTTCAAGATACATGAATTTACGTGTCTGCAAATTGAAGTAAAGGTTTAAGGATCACAGGACTTCCCACTTCCGATGAATGCTAGCCATTGACGAACATCAAATATGTGGTGCATTGTTTAACTACACATGTATGTTAATGTCTGTCAGTGTTAGCAGAAAGCTTACCGTCGGTGACGGAGTACGTCACTTGACCGGCGGTGAAGAGAAGCAGTAGCAACACGGGGGATACTTTGTACATCTTTACGCTACGGAGAGAGATAATTGCGGGGTAGCTGGTAGGGAAGGAAGGAGGATGGATTTGGAGAAGAGCGAGCAATGGCTTTTATGCGTTTGAGCCTCGAAGAACGACACTCGCTTTTTGACTAATTACTCGAATGCCATTTCAGAAATATATTTCATTTTTTCCACAGTTATCTCTTTTAAAGGAGAGAGAGTGGACTCTCTAGAAGTTATTAACATTCTTTCCTCTTCTATTAGCGCTATATCGTCTGACATTAATCTTTTGGTAACAAGTATCCGAAGGTTGATGCATCGAGCATAAAAGGTGCAAATTAAGCATATATATTCAGAAGGGAATCAGTGTACAAATAGATTGGTTACCCTAGACTCTTTAGCAGGACCAGGATTGCATATCCTTCAGGAGCCTCCGACGAGCATTAAGGATGTATTACACTAAAATATGATTTGAGCTCTTTACCACAAAACCCTACGTTAGTAGGGTGATTTGGGTCGAGTGATAATTTCTTTTTTGTTCTATTTCCTTGTAAAAACTGAGTGTTATTTTGGAGTTATAGTTTAAATTATTAATATAACATCTCATATCAATAAATTATTCTTAAATGAATGAATTATATTTTATAAATTAAAAATTAAATTTACCATAACTAATTAGAATTATTAGTTTCTATAGTTTATATTTATTTAATTATAACTTTTCATGCATTTCTTTATATAAAACAACAGCATTCTTATAGAACTCTTTATAATATGCAAAATTTAAAAAGATTAGAAATATAAATTTTTTATTTTTAACTAATAGAGAGACTGTTTTAATAAACTTACATTTGTCGACCATAATTTTCATTTCTTGCCTATCAGCACAGTCATTTTAGATTCCAATTGACCTTCACATTCTAAGATTTGTCTTCCATCTGGTGGAGGTTTAATTTCAGACAAGGTA
>JANIJH010000005.1:7603183-7627205 GCA_024520975.1 Erythroxylum areolatum | reverse complement strand
GTATATGGTATGCTTCATTTTCCCGAATCTCCAAAGAGATTAAATCCTGAACAGAGGAACATTTTGTGTTTATATTTAGGTAAAAGAGAGCACTTTGAGGGTGGTTTATTCATTCTTCAAACTTCTGTAGGTTTACTATTTTTACAAAATCTTTATATATTTAATATTTAAAAATTAGTTTTTTGGGTTAAAAAGTCAAAACTAAACTTAGTGCATGTCTGAATGGGCTTTTGGGAGGTTAATAAATATTTTTTTCTATCACAAAAGCCTTTTTAAGAAAAATAAGTATTTGACTGTAAAATAAAAAATATTTTTTAAATAGATATGACTTTTTTGATAACCAAAATACAGCTTTTTAAGAAGCTCAAATTTAGATCTTCTAAAAAAAGTCTCCTAAATGGCTTTTTAGGGTAGATTTTTCAGATTAATTAATGAGCCTATTTTTTGTCCCTTTTGTCCTTATATTTTACATATAATTTCTATAATACCTACAAACTCATCTTCGCGTTTACTCAACTTGATATTTATTATGAGATTTATATAATATTATTTAGATTTTTATATATTTTACTATTTATTTTTATATTAATTTTACTTATGCTATATTCCATATAAAATATTTGATTAGATATATTTTCATTTGTGTTTCATATGATTTAAAATTATATAATAATTAATATATTGTGCTTTGCATATTGTTTAATATACTTTAAATAATATTTATATGCACACATAATTTTTATTACAAAATAAAATATAATTAAAATTAAAAGTATTTTTATTTTTATATTGTCAAATAATTTACTGTATGAAGCTCTTTCAAAAAAGTCATTTTTTAACTGGCAGTTAAACAGTTAACTAATTTTTTAGAAAAGTTCTTTTCAGAAAAGATCTACAGAAGAAAAGATTTACTGACAAAAGCTCTACTGATACAAGTCCAACCAAAAAGAGCTTAGTATAATTTAAATCATTTTATATATTAATTTTATTAAAAATTGAACAAAATAATGAAAAGAATATTTCTATCCATCTAAAATAATATCTAGAACTTTTCTTAAAAATACTATAACGGTGATTTTTTAGGACGCTATTAATATTGTTTTAAAATATTAAAATATAACATGATACTGTCAAAAACGTTAAGGAGTAACTTAGAATTTTTAAAAAATTATTAAGGTACAACTCATAATTTTTCATGTAATAAAACAAAAACCTCGTCATATTGAAACACAGTACTATACAGGATATCAATCCTTTGGTCTGAATGCAAAGTTGGAATGTTAAGAATGCTAATATAAACATGATTAGATAGGCGTGAGCACTATCAAGCTCTCTCTATCAAACAAAGCTTTTCTTTGACTTGTATGGATTATTGCGACAACAAAGGAGATGTTACAAGCAACTATGAAATTTTTGGATTGGCCAAACTTATACACGCCAAAATTATCATTCAACTACGGTATTCTAATTCTATTCTAATAAATCTTGTTCATATATTTATATAAGATCTCCGTAAATATGTAGATAAGATTTAACAGAATATAATAAGAATGTTGTAACTAGAACGAAAGTCTGACTCTAGCATAACTCTTTGGCATTAGCTATAAAGCTGCTTTTTTTATTTTTTTGCTTACACCGCAAAAAAACAACTAAAACACAACCTAACAAACACAGAAATCTGCGATACAAAAAATCCGTGCTGATCTCGATGCATAGACAGCAAGATGACTGGTGGTGGCTACTAAAGAGTCTAAAAGCTTGGGGGTGAGAGAGCTGCTAAAAAAGCCAGACTATCTACATACTGGTTCCTTTCTTAATATACATGCTGGACTTTAACCTCCCACGTTCGGTGTAGACAATCGTGAATACCTGTCACCAAAAAAAAATACTCAATCGGAGGAATAAATGAAGAGGAGAGAATATTGATCACCTGTAAGGAATCGATTTCGACGATCACTCGTCGAAAACCCAATAGCCAGGCTAGATGGAGACCAGAGTGGACTTCGTAGAGTTCAGCGGCTATCGACGAGGCTCGACCCATTTTGTGGATAAAACCCCCGCATCAATTCCCATAATTGTCCCTGATAAGGTCCCCAGTAGCAACAATATAGGTCGTAAGATGGATCGTCTCATCCGTATTCAGTTTGACCTATCCCTCGTTCGGTTTAATCCATCCCTCCCGATGGCCTACCGGAAGGCCGTAATCTCGAACAACACAACTTTTCACAATTCAGGCTTTGACTATCCACTTGACATAATCAATAACCACCAAGTCCCATCCGTGCGCCACTCGAAATCATCTTTAAAAATATTTTAATTACGCCAGCTCTACAAAAACCAGCAGACAAGACCATAAATAACTTCTCATGCAGAATGAACAGTAGCCTGTAACTTTTTGACTTTGCGTTGATTTTCGTGCGTAATTGCTAGAGAAGTCAGACCTTTCGTTGGAGTGAAGAAGAGTTGCAGGAATCTGACGGAGAAAACATAAACGACTTGATTCTGACAACGTTAATCGTGTCCACAGGAGCTCGTACTTAGGATTAAGTGGATCACCTTAATCCTATCATCCTAAAACAATTGAAATAAAAAATCAAAACAAGACAAGAATATCTTTGATGATTTGTCACTTCTTAGTTAGAATCGAAGTAGTATATGTCCAATGGAAGAACACAAATTATACAATTCTACATGCAAGAAACACAAATTTATAGAAATTCTCTGTCACGTTTATAATTAATAATTTTGTATGCATCTTTCTTATGTAATTATACAAAGAGTAATTTACATATGATAGAGTGGTTGTGACCGTAAACTTGATATCAGCTTCTTCAATTATTTTATAATAATAACAACACTCAATAAAAATTTTGTTAAGATGCAGAATGTTAGAAGGTTTAGTGGTACGTAGTCTTATCTTTAATAAATAGAGATATTATTTTCAAATATTTTACTTAAAGAGAAAAAGATGAAGAAAAAACAAAAATAGTAATAAAAATATAAAAAGTCAAGAAGTTTCTTCCATTATTTTGTCAATTATAATTACAAAAGATTCATTTCCTTAATTTTTTTATTAATGGTGCAATTCAATTATTTTCTTTAATAGACTTGTGAAATTAAGGCTACATTTAGTTAGGAGTTTATTAATGGAATAGAATATAATGAAATATTATTTCATCATTTGAGATGAGGGTTTATAAAAGGATAGAAGAGGAGAGTTACATATTACATAACATTTCATTCTAAACAGTAAAAATAAAAAAACCTCCGATTTGAGGGTTTATGATGAAATGTAAAATGATAAACAACGTTACATTATATTACATTATAAACCCTTCATCATTAACCAAATAGGTTGGTGTGAGTAGTTCAGCACTCTCATCCCTTAACCAGAGGTCTCGAGTTCGAGTCCTGGGAATGAAGAAATCTGTTTGGCCAGCACTTTACCCCTTACGGGCTGACCCGGTGCAAGCGGGGATTAGTCTGGAAGTGGATGACTTAAAGGTGCCTTCTTATAGTTGAGACCCTCCTAGGACACCTCGTGGGCTAACCCAAAAAAAATAAACCCTTCATCCAAACAACATTTCACTATATTATATTATGAATTATTCCATCCTTCGCAGACAACAATCTTCTAATATTACATTCATTTACATTTAATTTCATTATAAACAGTTCCATTCCATTCAATTATATTAAAAATCATAATGGTAATAATACTATTCACAACGGAAGTAACCCAAGATCATAAACATACATACAAGCACACCAATCACAAGAATCGAAACAAGACAAACCTGTAGAAGCGCAGAATTGCTTACTCGTCTTCTTTCCACAAAATCTTATTTTCGCAAATCTTTTTATCACCCATAGCCTTCTACCGTGTAACCTTAATTATTTCTGTAACCCTTGCTTCTGGGTGGGTAGAAAGAACATATCATGCGTTTTTTTGAAGAGTTTATGTTTTCTCTGTTTTTCAATAATCCTCTCTTCGATAGAAAGAAAAGCTTATATATATATATATATATATATATCGAAAACCCTCTCCTTTCCGCATAAGAAGAAATCGATAAGATTATACAGTTTTTTTATGTAGTTTGTAATTCAAATCAACAGATTTTTCTATTTAATTTAAAATATTAATAATTAAAATTTTTAATTAAAATAATATGTTGTTTATTTAAATTACAAATAACACACGTGCGGTCCAAACAATTAAGGCGATAGGGACCGCAGGAAAAAATTAATAAGACTAAAATTATAATAAGAATCCATACAGGACCAGTATATTCTTATTATAATTAATCATAAATTATTCCACTAAAAAATTATTATTGAACTCCTTATTAATTTTAACTTTCCACAACATAATAAATTATGTTCCCCGTGTTAAGAATACAAATGCTTGTCAAATAAAATAAATTACTGACAATTTATTTAAATAACAATTTTAACCTTTAAGATTGTCACTCATCTTATTTTATGTGTCGGATTAAAAATCTACCTGCAAGGGTTACACAATGAAACCTTATAAGCTTACTTAAAATGCATCATCATTCTCTATACCGAGATATGGATTTCATCATTAATTAATATTTCAAAAATACAAATTGTCTTTGCCCAATTCACCGAGTATTATTGTCCCGATAATTGAAACTCACTCTTTAATGAATTAAAGCACAAGACAATGTATATTTGCTCATATTAACTAAATCAAGATTAAGAACATAAATCTTATTTCTAATGTCCTCAAGAATATGTTTTAATAGTCAATATAAAACAACCATTCTCAACTTGGTCCAGTTAGATACATACAAAATGTACTAACACAATTATTATTAAATATATACTGAAAATTTATTCATATTATGCAAATCTCTAATCGAATACAATTAAGTAATTGTTAAAAGAAAAAATCCAAAGACTATACTATTACATTTGCATGGTTAATAGTATATATCTATTAACCTCCCACTTAGACTCATAACCATGCATTTATTATTTTAACTCTCATTCCTTCTGCGTGATTATCAAAAGTCTTTGCTGGTAAGATCTTTGTAAAAGGATCGGCCGGGTAGTTTTCTGATGCAATCTTAATCACCACTACATCACCCCTTTGAACTATGTCTCGTATCAGGTAATACTTCCACTCAATGTGTTTTGCCCTTTTATGGCTCCGTGACTCCTTCGAGTTTACAACCGCCCCACTATTGTCACAATAAAGTGTAATAGGCCATTGAACTGCTAGAACCACTCCTAGATCCATTAGGAAGTTCCTAAGCCATACTGCTTCCTTGGCTGCCTCAAAGGCTGCCACATATTCAGCTTCCATAGTGGAGTCTGTAACACAAGCTTGCTTAATTCTCCTCTAACTTATGGCTCTGCCTCCCAGGACAAAAACATTTCCTTAGGTAGATTTTCGAGAGTCCTTGTCAGACTGAAAGTCCAAATCTGTATAACTTATGGGTACAATTTCTTCTGACTGGTAAGCTAACATATAATATCTAGTTCTTTTTAAGTACTTGATTATATGTTTAACTGCAGTCTAATGTTCTCGCCCAGGGTTAGACTAAAATATGCTAGCCATGCCAACAGCAAAATAGATATCAGGTATAGTACACAATATTGCATACATGAGGCTTCCTACTACAAAAGCATCCTACTAGAGAAGCATAAGGAACTACCTTCATGCTCTCTATCTCTTCAAATGTCTTAGGACATTGATCCTTAGATAGAGTGATTCCATGTCTGTAAGGAAGAAAACTGTTCTTGGAATTATGCATGTTAAAACAAGCAAGAATATTATCAATATAAAGTGTATGTGACAAGTCGATAATCCTTTTCTTGCGATCTCGCATAAGGTTGATCTCAAGAATGTGAGCAGTTTCTCCCAAGTCCTTCATATCAAAACACTCAGATAACCAGTTTTTGACAGAAGTCAACATACCTACACAATTTCCTATAAGCAGAATATCATCCACATATAATACCAAAAACACTACCTTCTTACCATTCCACTTCTTATACACACAAGACTTATCATGACACTGATCAAAACCAAAAGTTTTAATCAACCAGTCAAAACAAATAATGCAAGACCTAGATGCTTGTTTAATTCCATAAATGGACCTATTCAATTTACATAGTGAAGTTCTTGGCCATTAGCAATGAAACCATCTGGTTTGTTCAAATAGATGCATTCATCAAGACTTCCATTTAGAAAAGTCATCTTGACATCCATTTTCCAAAATTCGTAATCCAAATGAGCTGCAATGGATAGAAGAGTTCTAATAAACTTAAGCATGGCTATCGATGAAAAACTTTCCTCATAATCGATCCCTTCTTTCTGAGTATACCCTTTCGCAACAAGCCTCGCCTTATAAGTTTGCATTTTACTGTCTACACCCCTCTTTTTCTTATAGATCCACTTATATCTGATGGGTTTAACCCCTTCAAGTGGTTCTACAAGTTCCCAGAATTGATTAGAGTACATAAACTCCATCTCAGATTTCATAGCTATAAACTATTTATCAGCATCTGTGACGCCCTAATACCCCCTAGGAGGGTACAGGAACACCACGCAAACAACATAAAATACATACATACAGAATCGAGACAAAACTAAAACATACGAAACATTCATCATGCATTCTCAATAGCTCAAAGCAGAAGCAATTCAGAGAAAACATACATCATAATACACTAAGCTTAAATACAACTTGTTCCAAACCAGAACCAGCCTGAATTAAGGTTATTACAAACCTTGAGACCAAATTCAGGAGTCGCATACATCATAAACAAGTCCAAAAACAAACTCAAAATACATTTTAAACAAAACAAATTTTAGACTCCTTTGGCCATTGCAGTTGACTTGTCCCATCCCCTACGTTCTTGTCTTTGAACCCACACAAGGCAAATTTATCGTGCTAAGCATATAACTTAGTGAGTAATAACTAAACTATGTTTAACGACAACAGATATTGAATCATGTTACACAAAAGCATCTCAACATACTGAAATTCAAAATAGAGTAAGATTTATTAAGGAAAACATTTTGCAAGCTAAAGTCAGTCATTTCAATAGCAAAACAGAACATTCAGAATATAGAACTGATTTTCAGAATAGGGTGTTAACCCATCAGATCAAAATTTCAGATTTACTTCATATCAAATCTTATCTTATCATATATCAAAATACAAAACGAATCAAACTGTAATCTATGAACAGAAATGGGTAACAGGACTTACACAAAAAAGATCGAAGTTTTGACACCAAAGTGTCCAGAAGAGACTGAAGTTTCGACACCGAAGTGTCTAGAAGAGACCGAAGTCCTGACACCGAAGTGTCATTATCAGAAGACACCGAAGTGCCATTAACGAAGACACCGAAGTACCATTAACAGAAGACATCGAAGTGCCATTAGTAGAAGACACCGAAGTGTCATTAACAGAAAACACCGAAGTATCATTAACAGAAGACACAGAAGTGTCATTAACAAAAGACACCGAAGTGCCACAGAAACAGCTACAGACCCTTCTAGGCATGCCTATTTACCCACGACTAGGACTTGACAGTTTTAAAATCAAACAAATTCATTTCATGTTCAACATAATTAGCCAATCATTACTTTCATGCCAAAGTTCAAGTATATCAATCTGACAGCTTTGCAAATCATTCAATGGATTAAATTCAAACAGCACACAAATAGTCAAAGCAGAACTATCCAAAATTTCTCACTAGATTTCTCACTGAATGACCCACAATTATTCAACAAGACTTACTTACAGATAAGACAATCTAAATTAATTACAAAAATTACCGTCTAAAATTACTTACTAGATTACTTACAAAAATTACCGTTTAAATTACTTACAAAAATCTCCCTTATTGCCTATTCCCTAGACGTCCCAGCAATATCTGGAATTCGGCCTATGCGTTCCTCTATAATATTTAATACAAACACATATCACTATTGTGCATGATTATGAAATCATTTATGCACATTCATGTCAAAAATCCGGGTTTCCTATCCTTAATCTTGTCACCTTATCGATCATGTGAAATGATGCTCAATCCCTCAATCCAGATTTATTTCACAATCCACCTTCGGGTCCACTTTACTCAATTATTATCATTAAGAAGGTGAGGTAATTAGGTAATACTTCCTTCCAGAAAGTTTTTCCTCTTTATCTTAGGTTTTTAATGATACCAAGTTAATCTAATTTCATTTAGTATACTGAAAGTTATACTCAAAAGATTTTAGATTGTTCTTATGCTTCAGCAGAATCCTTATCTCAAATTCCAATCAAATTATGAAATTCTTAGAGGCAGAATTAGAATTTATTCTCTTTAGAAAATTTGTATCCTTATGTCTCTAGTTTACTCCAAATTAAAAATTACTCTATTCGGATAACTACAGAGAAAGTTATGCTTAAAATACCAAAGTATGTTTAAGCTGTCAGGAAACTTCGCCGCGGTGAACTTTCCAGATAGCAAAATTCTTCAAAATTTTCTTAAAAGTTTGTCACGGCAAACTTTCACAGAAATGAAATCCTTCAAGTTGGCCACGGCGAGCCAAAAAGAGTCGACCGTGGTGAACTTTAATGCGATTAAATCATCTTCTTCTCTCTACTGTAAAATTTTTCCAGAATTTGATTCTCACTTCAATCTTATTCAATGAACACATATAACACTTAACCCAAATCTTTTACTTCCATTTTAGCTCATCACAACTCAAACAAATCAAAAATAAAGATGAAACACAAACATCAAAACAGAAATCATTTACGTATTTCATCATGTTCTGCTTTCTCACTACTGCATTTTCCTTCTATCTTTTGTTCAATACAATCACTTCATTAACTCATCTCAGTATCAGAACCTCACTAAATTCATTTTCCCTATCCTTACATTCATTTCATATCACCTTAAAACCATGCATGCATATATATATTTACACCGTAAAAACAGCAACAACAAACACTTACTTGTTTCAACAAAACTCTAACAGTAACCTTCGGAGGAAGCAGTAACAATTCACCAACAGTGAGATTTCAGTGGATAAACAAGAACAAGGAACAAGTTGTGAGTGTTGAAAGCTTACGGTGAAGAACAAGCTACAGTGTTCTCCTTCTAACCAAAGACTTAACCCACTTATCCACTTTGCATGAAATACATGTGTTACCAACTAAAATTTCCACATGTCTCACTACCATTAGTCCATTTTCAACATTTACCTAGTCCATAAATATCCCAAATTCAGAAATTCCTAAAATTTGCCAAAAATTTCGAAATAATTCCAATAGTCCTCGAATGAGTTTTCCACAGTTTAATCGCATTTATCAGTCTATTTTATCCAAAAAATGTCATAAATGCATGCACAATAATTTTATATGTCCAAATGCTTATGCACAAATAAGCAAAATCTCAATTATGCAAAGCATACTATGCATTGAAATTCCTTAATATTCTAACCCCTAATATGGGGGCGTTACAACATCTTTATCTTGTAGTGCATCGTCATAACATACTAGTTCGGTATTCACTTCTTCAAGGATTCTGTCAAATGCTTCTCCCAAAAGTGTATATTGAACTGGTGGTCATCTTATTCTCCCACTACGATGAAGTACTACAGGCTATTCAGCTACACCTGCATTTTGCTGCAGCTTTAAGGCCGGTAATTTTATATCTAGTGGGACCACAACTTGGTCATGTTCGAGAGCCTCAACATATCCGTCATTACCAACAGACAATGAAAAGTCAGGGACTTTGACTTCTTGTTCGCGTAGATTTAGATCAATAGCTACTGCATCAATCCCAACATAACTCCCACTACTTTCGGGCTGTAGTAGAATGTTAGGAACTGACTCTTGGGGCAGATGTTAAGCTTACGGTCCACTGACATTTCTCCCACTACAACAAGGCAATGGAATGTCAGCTCCGACCAAGAATGGTTTAGGTTCATGTTCTGTTGGAAATGGTCTAGTTGATATGTTTTCTCCTATCAACTCACGTAAGGCTAATTGACTTTTGGGAATATGGTTTACAATATAGTTCTCCTCAAGATAATGTGCATTGGTGCTAACAATGATCTTCTTATCCTTAGGACTATAAAATAAACCACCTTTCATTCCTTTAGGATATCTAATAAAGAAACATAATTCTGATTTGGATTCCAACTTATCTGCTTTCCTTTTAAGCACATAGGCTGGGCAACCCCATATCCGAACATGTCTTAGACTAGACTTACGCCCAGTCCACAGTTCTGTAGAGTCAGAGGTACTGACTTAGAAGGAATAAAATTCAAATTTTATGCCGCTGCTTCAATTGCATATCCCCAAAAAGAAATTGGCAAATTTGAATAACTCATCATTAATCTAACCATTTCCATAAGCGTCCTATTTCTCCTTTCTGCTACACCATTATGTTGTGCCATACTAGGTGCAGACAATTGTGAAGTAATTCCTTGTTCTGATAAATAAGCAATGAATTCCCTAGAGAGGTATTCGCCACCACGATCAGATCGTAGTGACTTGATATACTTTCCATGTCGCTTCTCCGTTTCTGCCTTAAATACTTTGAATTTTTCAAAGCATTCAGACTTATGGCGTAATAGGTAAATATATCCATACCTTGAGTAATCATCTGTGAAAGTCACAAAATACTCAAAATCACCTCTAGCTTAGACACTCATTGGGCCACACAAATCAGAATGAATGAGTTCTAAAACATCATTAGCCCTATTACCCTTTAAAGGAAAAGGCCTCTTAGTCATTTTACCTTCCAGATAGGATTCACAGGTTGGTCGTACCTCCACTTTCAATGAACTCAAAGGTCCATCTTTGACCAACCTAGAAATTTTATATAAGTTAATATGACCAACCCTTAAATGCCAAAGATAAGTGTGATTGAATTCAATAAGACGTTTTCTTTTTAATGGTACAACGACAAAATCATTGTAAAATTCATTAAAATAAACTGAATATCTGTTCTTACTCAAAATAAAAATAGAAATTAAATTCCTTCTAATTGAAGGAATATACAAAACATCCCTTAACGATAATGTTCTATTGTTCTTAAAATTTAAAGTAACATTCCCTACAGCTAAAACTGCAACTTCGCTGCCATCTCCCATAAAAATGCTCACTTCTCCTTTACTTAACTGGCGTGTTACCTGAAACTCCTGCAAAAAATTGCAGATATGATTAGTGGCTCTTGAGTCTACACACCATTGGAGTGTAGTCAATACCACTAAACAAGTTTCAATAACTAGTAAATAAAAAAGAGATATACCTTGCTTTTTCTTGGCTATCCAGGGTGGACATTGCTGCTTCCAATGACATGGTTGCTTATAGTGAAAACACTTGCCTTTGAGCTTTTTCACTGCACCATTTGTAGTATTAGCTGCACCATTTGTTTTGGGCTTAAACTTGTGAGCCTTTTCTTCAGCCTTTTCTTCTTACCCCTTTTCTGGGTAGATGAAGAACCTCACTTAACATTAAGCACAACAGGTGCAACTCCTTGCTTAATAATAGTCTCAGTAGCTATCAACTCATTCAACAACTTAGACAAAGTAAAAGCCATCTTATTCATGTTATAGTTTAAACAAAACTGCTAAAAATGGTTGGCGGAGTGTTCAAGACCATCTCAATCTGAGTAGCCTTGTCAACCTCAGCACCAAAAACCTTTATATCATTCAAAAGACTTATCATCCTCAAGACATGTGTTCTAACAGGAGTTCCTTCCTCCATTTTAGAAGCAAGAATCTCCCTAAGCGCATTTTGCTTAGTTGCACTAGTCTGGTCTCCAAACATCTCCTTGAGATTCTCTAAGATGTCATAGGCTGTGTCCATCTTCTAATGTTGATGTTACAAAACATTTGACATAGATGCCAAAATGTAACATCGCGTCATCTCATCATCTTTAACCCATTTCTAGTAAGCCTTGGTATCCTCTTCAGAGGCACCTTCACCAGGTTTTCTAGGACACACCTCACTGAGCACAAACTTGTACTCTTCAGTAGTAAGCAAAATGTTCAAATTCCTTTTCCAGTCAACATAGTTAGGACCCTCAAGCTTGTTTTGGGTTAGGATGTTGGCTAGGGGACTGAAGGATGTCATATTGAACTGAGATTAAGCATAATAACAATATAATATTTGCTGAATTTTAGCACATAATTGAATAAAACAAATATGACCTTAAAATTCACTTATACATATTTGACATTCATGAACAACAATCTCGATGGGAGAATTAAACTAACCATATGTCTTGAATAAATAGTAAAATAATTGACATGAACTACTCGATAGGAGAAACATGTAGAAAACTATTATAAGTGAAAAACCATTACATCTAGTCCAAGCCCCTAATTAAATTACTCAGATGGAAAATTAAAATAATACAGACAAAACTATACTAGATCCAATAATACACAATCACATATCATCTTTTAATAGGAAAGAATATGCAAGTAGTCATAACTAGCAAGTAATGGAAAACACATTTTTTAATAATTAAAAAATAAATTCTATTTGACTGTATTATTTAATAAACATCAAATTTCTAGAAGAATCTATAAAAAACAAAAAAATCATAAAGAATTTAATTTGCAAATGAAAAAATATTTCTAGGCCATTTTCCAAAATTAAGAAATAATTTAGATTATTTTGCAACAAAACAGCAACTTTCTGGTTTAAGATGATATTTTCCGGACTTGTTTGAAAAACTTAGAAACATCAGGGCCTAAAAGGAAAAATAAGGGCCTGTTTGAAAATTTTAAAAACTTGAAGAAACATCAACTTGCCACTTCATCGTCTACCTCACGATGGAAACAAAACTAGTTGCTAATTCTTTTTTAATAATAAATCGTTTTCACTCTTTTATGAAACATATGTTTATGTGTGAAAACAGAAAGAACATACGTTTTCATACAAGAGTGAAAACAAAGAACGATTCTATTGAAGCAAGATTTCCAACAAAACATTTTTTTAATAAAAAAACATTTTCACTATTGTATGAAACATATGTTTATGTGTGAAAACAGAAAGAACATACGTTTTCATAAAAGAGTGAAAACATAAAACGATTTTACAAGATTTTCAAGTTTCACGTTAAGCAACAAAACGATTTTTCCCATTCCCCACATAGACAAATCGTTTTCCATTTTTCAAAACAGAAAAATGAAACAATTTTCAACTTAAGGAAAATGAATACGTCTGTAATGAAAACGAAAAAGAAAGTTGTTCCAAAACACAAAAACGTTTTTATTATAAACGATTTACATGAGTTTCAATTTTCATGTTAAGCAAAAAATGATTTTCACCATTCTCCAAATAGACAAATCGTTTTCTATTTTTCAAAACAGAACAATGAAACAATTTTCATCTGTTGAAGAACGAAAATGTTTTTAATGAAAACTAAAAAAGCGTTGTTTCGAAACACAAAAACATTTTCCCAAAACAAATAAACATATGCTTTCATGGCAACATCCAAAAGAACAATCCATAAACACAATTCATGGAAAAAGGACAGGCCCCCTATATACATATTTTTAGGGCTCTGATACCAATTGATGATAACAATAGTATTCGCAATAGAAGCAATCCAGGATCAGAAATATACAAACAGGCACACCAATCACAAGAATCAAAATAAGACAAATCTATAGAAGCTCAAAATCGCTTATTGTTCTTCTTTCCACAAAATCTTCTTTCCGCAAATCTTCTTATCATCCACAGTCTTCTATCGTGTAACCTTAATTGTTTCTATAACCCTTGTTTCTGAGTGCGCAGAAAGAACAGATCATGCATTTTTTTGAAGAGTTTGCTTTCTCTGTTTTTCAATAATTCTCTCTACTATAGGAAGAAAAGCTTATATATATATCGAAAACCCTCCCCTTTATGCGTAAGAAGTAACCGATAAGATTATAAGGTTTTTTTATATGGTTTGTAATTCAAATCAATAGATATTTATATTTAATTTAAAATATTAATAAATAAAATTTTTAACTAAAATAATCTATTGTTTATTTAAATTACAAATAACACACGTGTGGTCCAAACAATTAAGGCGATAGGGATTGCAGGAAAAAATTAATAAGACTAAAATTATAATAAAAATCTATACAGAACCAGTATATTCTTATTATAATTAATCATAAATTATTCCACTAAAAATTTATGATTGAATTCCTTATTAATTTTAACTTTCCATAATATAATAAATTATGTTCCCCATGTTAAGATTACAGATGCTTATCAAACAAAATAAATTATTGACAATTTATTTAAATAACAATTTTAATCTTTAAGGTTGTCGCTCAACTTATTTCATGTGTCGGATTAAAAATTCACATACAAGGTTTATACAATAAAACCTTATAAGCTTACTTAAAGTGTATCATCATTCTATATACTAAGACACGGATTCCATCATTAATTAATATTTCACAAATATAAATTATCTTTGCCCAATTTACCAAGTATTATTGTTCCTATAATTGAAACTCACCCTTTAATGAATTAAAGCACAAGATAATGTATATTTGCTCATATTAACTAAATCAATATTAAGAACATAAATCTTATTTCTAATGTCTTCAAGAATATGTTTTAATAGTTAGTATAAAACAACCATCCTCAACTTGGTCCAATTAGATACATACAAAATGTACTAACACAATTATTGTTAAATATATATTGAAAATTTATTCATATTATACAAATCTCCGATTGAATACAATTAAATAATTGTTAAAAGAAAAACAACCAAAAACTATACTATTATATTTGCATAATTAATAGTATATATCTATCAAATCATACGTCCAACTAAGCATAGCATAAAGAAATCAAGACAAAGTTATGCCAGCATGTTTTTCATATATTCTAAAGTCTATAGACCCCTTTCCCACATTCTGTGAATTGGAGATAATCCATTTTGAATGAGTGCAGTCTTCGATTCTCATTAAGAGGTGACAACGAAAGAGGTTTTAATAGTTAGCTTCTCTTGGTTTAAGCTATAAACAAGTATCCCTCTACAAAAAGAATTTAACATCTCCTTAGATATGTAGAACTATCTTATGTGTATAATTTACAAAAACAAAAGCTATCTTATGTATTTATTAAAATTTAATTGTGATAAATGTTAAAAAGCAATCTTATCTTTCTCACATGTTTTTTAATAACAGAGTCATTAACTAAAAAAGAATATCTTATTCTCATTTCTTACTATTATCATTCTTCTGTACGAACTAGCCGCCTTCTAAGATCTCCTGTAACTGTTGTAACAAATCATGAACGTAAAGATACTTTTATTCCTAAATACTACAGAAAGGCTTTAACACGTCCCAATAAGTAGATTTGTAAAGGTGATGGTGGATTTATACTGGGAAATTAATGCGACTATTAGAAATGGCACTCTTTTCATTTATCATGATCTAAATGTTTATGATAATTTAAGTCAACCCTTCTTAGGTTGAACTCCATAAAGTAGGGTTTTTGTTATTTCGGATCTTTTCAACAGTAGTTCTGCGAAGAAAACTCTTATTCCTGCATCAACTTAGTCCTTCAACATACAAATGAGTCAAATCCTTTAATTTTAAAGTACAAGTAAAATGATTATTACTGTCTTCTCGTGACATCTTAGTTCCTTTTTAAGACCTTGAAATAGAAGGTTCGTCCATGACTTCGCATACCACCCATGTATAGTGCTTTTTGTGCCTGTCTTTGTGTAGCCCATTCATCTCATCGACAGGCTTAAGCGTTAGGCTTACCAACCAAAGTGTAAGCAGCAACCATGCATCTATACTAGGCCTAAAAGCCTGTTTTCGCCTAATTAAGCCTATATTTATCAGGTGAATAGTTTCCTTAACTTCGAGTAATGCATGTCGATGTTTCAATCATGACCAACTAGCGATGCCCTGTTCCTATGTACTTGTGGTCTCGTTGCCACTGGTTTTTGTACTAGAAGATTCGAGTAAGCGTGCGGTTCTAAGGTTAATCACGATGATAGAGTGCAACACATTTTTATAGTTTAATCGAGGGTTTTATATAAAAAAGAGATAAAAATAGACGGTTTTATATCATCTTCTATTTTATTCTAAATAGTAAAAATAAAAATTTTTTATTTAAAAAATTTATTATAAAACGTAAACTGATAAATATAAATAAATCATTAATAATTTTTCTTAATACTAATTACTTTTTCTAACCCTAATTCCTTTTTTTTCATACACAAAATTGTATGTAATTAATAATATTTTATATTATTTCTCCTTGTCCTAATAATAATGTTTTTATATAATTAATAATAAAAATTAATTAAATTTTTATTAATAAAAATATAAAAAATTTATTCTTTAATGTTTGTATATATTTCTATATAAATAAAAATATAAATAAATTATTTTAAAATATAAATCACATATAATAAATTAAATTAAATAATTAATGATAATATTTTTATATAATTAATAATAAATTGTATATAGTTAATAAAAATTAATTAAAATTTTATTAATGAAAATAAAAATTATAAAAATTTTATTCTTTAATTGTTTGTTTATTTTTCTATATAAATAAAAATATAAATAAATTATCTTTAAATATAATTAACATATAATATAATAAAATAAAAATTATTAAATAATTAATGATAATATTTTATATAATTAATAATAAATTATATATAATTAATAAAATAATAAAACTATTGTTAAAGGTTTTATTATTTTAAAATGAAAAATATAAAAAATTATTTATCATAATTCTGACTTGAATATAACTTTTTAATTAGACATAATTTCTGTTTTAAAATTATAGCATTAAATTTTTTATAATAACCATTTTAATATAAAAGATATAATAATCATTTATTATATATTACATTTCATTCTATCCATTTTCTAAATAACATTATATTATATTATATTATAAATCTTCCAATCTTTTTTAAACCATCTTTTACTGTACTACATTTTATTCAGTTATAAAACGTTTACTTATATTCTATTAATTAACATTCATCCAATTATTCACTAATTCTTCGCGACGGACCAGACACGAGCTCTGTCTCCAAATTTTATCATGTGACAGAACATTCAAACAACTTTCCTTCAGCGTGAAAGACACGTACATTGGCCCATTCTTAGGACCACCATAGGTCTATGTCCTGTGCGGTAATTTACACTTGCAAGGCACGATAAGACCATTTCATGTTGGAATCTGTGGACGAAAGCTGGATTCAAGGTTACCATATATATTTAGAGGTTATGATGCTTTTGTGAGCTTTATTTTTCAAAGAACGAGATGTCAACTCTTTGATAAGAAGTAAATTCACTGTTAACATGATCCAATCCAATCTATGATTGATATGTCAAGTTTAATTTAGTCAAATTTAAATTTAAATATTATAATTTTATTGAATTTAAATTTAAATTTAATTAATTTGACCTCAAACTAAATCAACATCTAATTCATATTTATTTGATTTAGGTTCAAGTATTAATTTAAATATTTCAATTTAATCAAACTTGAATTTTAAAAAATAAGGAGCTCTGAAGGCAACCTAAATTTAGGCCTTATTTAGTTGTTGGCTTATTAGTTAATTTTTTAACTGATTAACCAAAATCAGTTGTTTGACTTCATCAAGAAATTATTCTAATTGTTTGGTTATTGACTAGTTGGATTGACTGATTTAACCCAACCAGCTAAAATTTAGAAGCTCCTTATGAGTAACTTTTTGGGTAATCAGCTAATTACTCTTTCCTATAATGCTAATTTTGCCCTTAAATTTTGCCAAACCTTTTGCTCTATTTGAATTGTTTTGTTAAACTTCATTTGAATTGTTATATTTTATATTTGGATGTATCATCATTATCATCATCATCATTATTATTATTGTTGTTGTTGTTATTATTATATGTTCTATGTTTTTTATTAGAGTTATAAATTTAATTTTTATAGAATTGAATATCTAAAATTTAAATTTCTATAAGAATATTTAACAAAATACTAAAATATATAATATTTATATGTTTATAATTTTTTTAAGTCATATCTTCATAAATCATTTTACAAATAAGCAATTAATACTAAATAGTTAATTTTATCAAACTCAAATCACAAATAATTAATACAATCTCTGAATAATTAGGGCCTTAGTTCCTTATATTGAGGAAATGAAACTGTATAATGCCCTTCCTAAATAGGTTAGGTCTCTCAGGGTTGGTTTGATAAGCCACAATTCAACCCAACTAATCATTTTGCCAGAACAGGGTTATAAAGTCATAGCTCGTGTCTAGGTTGCATCTGATGTAACTCAGTATCATGATTTCAGAGGACTAGGCATTAAAAATGAAATTTCTTAATGACCAGTTTTATAATTGATGAGTTAGGCTTCCGCTGGAGACATGTGAGTACCTCCCGTGTTTCTTTGTTTGGGTTGGAGTCAACCTAACTCCTGCCAGGTAATGGCTGGAAAATGCGAACCACAGGACCAGCCATCAAATGGTTTATGTCAAATATTGGGTACGAATACGAAAGGCGGAGGAGGAGTCATGCAGACCACCGTATGAAATTGCAGCGTGAAAGCAACTTTCAATAATTGATGGTTAGCGTGTGAGTAAGCAACTCTACGATCGAAAAGGAAGTTGCGGCTGAGACCACAAGTCTAGACCAAAGCCCTTCACCCGTCTTATTTAAGTAATTAGAATATATTTTTAAATTTTCAAAAATAATTTTTAATATAAATAATATCATAATTAATTCATACCTATCCTATATATTGTTTGTATGCTGAACAAATAAGTTAAAGCTGAAGATAGGCATGTGGGCAATTATTGAGCCCGCCCCAAGAATTCCGCCATGAAAGACCAATTTTGTTGGTTTGCAATTAACCACCTATACCTATACCAACGCATGACATGAAAAGAAAAAAAAGGGTATGCACGAGATTGTGCAAGGAAAGGCTTAATGCATAGAAAAGTGTAAAAGAGAGGAGGTGATTGTAAGTTCAGAATGGAATCCAAAGGGGTATTGTTGTAAGGTCATTTTTAGATTAGATAGGCACGAAAGAGATGGTGACATGAGCAAGAATCCAAGAACAGCTTGACAGAGATTTACGCGAACAGTAGCAGTTGTAGGGGTACAATGCAATGGGAATCGTTCAAAGGCTTGCGTTGACAATCCCTCAGCCCTCAGCTCTCAGCTGCCTTCCTCTTCTTATGCCACGTTCTCAATTATTGCTCTTCTCTGTTTGTCTCTCTCTCTCTTACCTCAGTCCAAGCCTCGACAGTAAGACGTAACGTGCTTCAACTTATTGAACTCTGCCCACATACTCGCTGTCTGAAGTTGACAGCTGTCTGTTGGTGAAAATTTTATCATTTGGTTTATAATTTACCATTATTAACCGCCAATAATTAAAATGAAAATTATTTTATTTAATTATTTTATCATATTTAACTTAGGGAGCGTTTGATTTGAGGGTTTGAGAATGAAGAAATAAAATAATTATAAAAAATAGTGTTTACTTTGGGATTTTCAATTATAAGAGAATAAGTTTATTCCATTAAATTTAGTAATCTACTGAATCCACCAAGAGGGGTGGGTATCGAGTTTTCATTCCAATCTAAGTATTTATCACGTTTATTTTTTTTACTATTTTATCTCCAACCTTTGTCCTATTATCCTCTTTACTTTCTTATCGCCTCTCAATTTCTTACGATTTTTTACTTCCTTATCCTCATCTAATGCTTAAAAATTGCGATAAAATTTTTTGATCGCAATTTTCATTCATATTGATGAAAATTGTTTGATTTTTTTTACAAACATATAGAGATAGCCCCAACAAACATATTAAGAGCAGATTATTTTCATTTTTATTGAAGGTAAAAATAATATTATATTATCTTTCATTTTCATTAATGCAACAAATCAAACAATATTACTAGTATAATACAGAAACTTAAGTTACAAATCAAATATTATTTTTTTATTTTTATACCTATTTTTATTCTCTTTTATTATTATATTTATATTCATAATAAAACCAGTGCTCAAACCAAACGCAACTTAAAATTCTATTTCTAACAAACTCGATGCTTATCTTTTTCTCGTGAAAGTTCCATGCACTGCCGCAGGCTCTTGTTCCTCCAACTGTGGGAGTAAGATGCTGTGGACCCCACAAGGCTTAAACTAGCAGTGATTGGTTCTCATACACCCAATCATGACGACACGTGGCTGGTGGCTGTCGGCTCAAGGAAAGCTTGACAAATCACGTGGTTCCTAGACTCAAAATACTAAAATTAAAAAAAAAGATAATGCCACGCAAGCAAGCCAGCGTTAATCCAGCAAATCACGCCATTAACCACTGATCATGAAGGGGTGGCCCTAAACGACACGTCACATTAAACCTTAGATAAAAAGGAATAAAATGTCACGTTCGTCAAATGCAAGGTAGATAAGGCCACTTGGCTCCTACTTCTTATGTAATTGACGGATACATGGTCGTTTCTTGGCAATCATTGTGTGTGTGTGTGAGTGTTTTGGTTTTTATTAAAACGTAATTATTGTGTTTACAACTCACAAACACACGTGAATTGCGTCTTAGCAGGCAAGTAATAAGCGATTACCTCGTGTTGAAGTCTTTTAAATTTTTTTTAAGTATTCAAGTCTTGAATTTGGATTCTTTTTAAGTATATTTTTTAATATTAAATAGCCGGGTTAAAATTAACATCCATATATTAAATACGCATTTTAAAAGATTGAAAGATTATAATTATAATTATACTAAAAAATAATATTTAATTTTAATAATTACTATCTCGGTTAGTCTAATGACATACATATATTTTGAATGTTCAAGAGCAATCTTCAATTACTCTACTTATTAAATCACTTGACCAATGGGGCATTTTTTATTTTCTTTTAATGGTGGTCCTCCTCCATGAAACCTAACAATTAAAGTTTAGGTGAACTATTTGTAGAAATGTTGAGGAGTCATCTCTTCCACTTAGGATTACCTTTATAAGTATTTATGTGCATTTCCATAAGTTTGTAATTTCAACCACTTCTTAATAGTGCATAATTTAAATATTTTTTAATTTATTTTCTTATAAAATTAGAACCTTATCCTCAAATCATTAATCAAGAAAAGCACACAAGTCAAATGTTAGAGATAATGAAGCCTCTTAGGTGAAATAATTAACAACCAATAACTAACTCTACTAAATCTAGAAAACATGATGTACATGTAAACTTGTAAGAGTGTTACTTATTCTCATATTTTTCCATACAAATAAAAGTACAAAAAAGGAAGTTAAATGAAATCTTGACACTATAAAGAGAAAGAGAAATGGTTAATATTAAGAAACTCTTTTAACTCGTTATATTATTAAGAAGAATAAATATAATTTTCCTTTTCTAGATCAGTCCAAAATAACATTTTTATTAATATAAAAATAAGGTTGCGTATTATTAGACCTTACATTCTAACGAGACTCATTAAATCTTGTTTTTATTGTCGCTGTTATTGGTGCTGCAAAAGACATTGATTAAGCATGCAGGCAAAAAAGTGTGACATATAGCAAGTAATTAATACTAATTATAACTCATTAGTTTAAAAGAGATCAGGATCTTCTAATATTTTATCAATTAGAGAAGGAAATTGTAAATATAACTTAAACAAATATATATTGATTGCTTTCATATGATCAAATTGATAAGTTGGAAACCAAATTGGCTTGTTCATGTATTCACTATGTGATGACTTCATCACAATATTTGCCTTCCTATTTTAAAATATATAATTCTAATCATTATTAGTAATATAAACCTATAAAGACATCATTTGTGCTTCTTACAAGAATGGAAAATAAAAATAAGGAAAAAAACTTTAAGTTAGAATAAAACTCAAATTGGAACAAAGCACATGATTAAACATCAAAAAGAAGAAATTTCAGAAAAAATATAACTTATATATGTAAACTTTCGAAAACTGTAGTAATACGCAACCTTATTCTTAATTAGATTGTCTTCTACTTATTTTTATATAATATAAGACTATTCTTACAGAAGAAAAGTCTATAGGGGAAAATAAAGGAAAAGACAAGACAAGGAATTACGGAAAGAGCTCAAAATTAGGGTTAAATTGATAAAACAGTCAGGGCTCCAGTTTGCTTGTTAGAGACATATCCCGTTATTTTGGTCCCGAATAGTGCTTAGTGCTCACCTTCTTAAATATTTCCAATATTATAAAAATGGCTATAAACCGAATGAAAAACAGAATTTTTTTAAATATGCGAATAATACTCATAAAATTCAACAAAGAGCAAAATTCTCTCTTCCATTAACCAGTGATCTCTCTTTCTGCGTCTTTGCATCTCTCCTGGATCTGTACCATCTCCAAAGTTGGTATCTTTACGGTGATATCTGATTCAGAATCGGCTGCGGAGATCAAAGTTCAAAGCTTTTGTCTATGTTGGGATCAAAGTTCAAAGCTTCAATCTTTTTCTTGTTTTGTTAGGTTTTGTTAATATTGTTGGTATGGTTTGTTACTCGTTGCAACCCTTTTGTTCATATACATTTATAGATAATATATATGTTTATGAGTTAAGACTGTTTGGTGAAGTGTGTAGACTTAGATGATATCTCGATGTTGAAATAGTGGATGTTTACAAGTTAGCTTGTTTGGTGTGGGATAGATTGAGAAGAAAGTGGAGGATTGTTATAGTGAGGGGGGTTGACCCGGGCTGTTCAAGCTCGGGAGTGACCCGGATCCATAATTTTCTGGTAATGGAGACTAATCAGATGGTTGGATTACCGGACTCCAAGTCATGTTACTTGCAGAAGTTCAGACTCTATGAAACTCGCTCGGTATATACTCTCTATGTCTTTTTCTTCGTCTTCTGTTTGCCGTTCCTTTCAGAGCACGCGTTTTTACTGTGGTCAATTTTGTACGTTATCAGTTGGCTAGAGCTGGAGAGTCTTATGTTTGATAGTTTTCTGGATCAAGTTTGGTGGATGATGGTTTGCATTGGTTATGGTTTACATTGTTGGTTCGATGAACATAATAGACCTGATACCTATGTACCCGAACCATCGGTTCCACCGGATCTTTATCTGTGTCTGGTTATAGATAACTGCTTCTTCAATCTAAGTTACATAAGAAAAGTTTGATACTAAGAGCTTTTGGTCCTTTTGTGCTCTCGTGAATTTGAATTTCCTTGCATGCAAGGGATTGCGTCTTGCTTAATTGGTATTGTTCTTGCTTAATTGGTATTGTTCTGTTGAATGCACTGTTTGAAGTGGAGTTATGTGTTGTAATATGTCTTGCTGTTCCAAAGGAGTATGTTTCAGTTATTATTGGTTTGTTTGTTCCATTTGTAATAATGATAAAAGTTTAAACATCTAGCCAAGCAGCTGTTGATCACTTTCTCTTATTGATGTGTTGCTCAGGTTCTTTCAATAAAAGACTTTTATGAAATTGATTGGTATTGCTTACTGTTAACATAGTTACAGCGTATGCTGTTATGAACCACAGCATATAAGATATTTCTGTCCCTATTATGTCATAATCTTTAGTCATTAACTTATCAATAAATAGGCTGCTTGACCTCTTCCACATGTTTAATTGCCCTTTCACATGAGCTGTAAAAGTTTTTGGATCAGATTTGTTTGTTGCTTTCATGATGGGGAATTGATTCATTTCTTGATCTAGTGATCTCGTATAGTAGGAGGAGCAAATGTTATTACTTAGTTAAGTAATCATGTGAATTGTTTAAACTCACTCTATGTGGTCTTGCGAGCTCTCACTGTTACACATGCCGCCAAACTACTACCTTATGATGCTTAGAGTGTATAGTTTTTCTAGCTGTGTTTCTGGAGCTTCAATAGACAATGGAAAATCATTAGTTGTTCTTGACAGACTTCTCTAACTTTTCCTCTTTTTCTGTTACCTGTTACAATGATGCTAAAGGGCCTCTTATCGGTTTCAACCCACTGAAATCTTTTTGAAAATATTA
>JANIJH010000005.1:7589998-7603083 GCA_024520975.1 Erythroxylum areolatum | reverse complement strand
TTTTCTGTTACCTGTTACAATGATGCTAAAGGGCCTCTTATCGGTTTCAACCCACTGAAATCTTTTTGAAAATATTACCCTTTCATGCACATGAGTAGAGTTGAATCCAATTTTCATTTAATTAATATTACATGCAACAGAATTTCTACATGATAGGAAGAGACAAAAATCGAACCTTTTGGAGGGTGTTAAAGATTCATCGATTGGATCCATCTGAACTTAGTATCCTGGAAGATGTGACTATATACTCAGAAAGTGAATGCTCTGATCTGTTAAAGCGGATACATGAAGGGAATAGGGCAACTGGAGGACTTAAATTAGTAACCACTTGTTATGGAATTGTTGGTACGCTTTTTCTTGAATCCCTTCATCACAAGCCTGTGCTTCTATTTTGTGTAATACTAATCATTTTGGTTTTCCTCTTACCCAGGATTCATTAAATTTTTGGGGCCTTATTACATGCTGTTGATAACTAAAAAAAGGAAAATTGGGATTATTTGTGGACATGCAATATACGCCATCGCCAGCAGCAAGATGATCCTTATTCCACATTCCTCTGTGCTGTCCAATATGACTAATTCTAAGAGCGAGAACAGGTCTTTTGTTAAATTTGCATGTAAATGTAATACACTAATATGTACTTGGTACTTCTAAAGAGACACCTGAGATTATTTATAAGTTGCTGGTATTCATTTGTAATTAGACGAGGAATTCTTCGTAGTTTGTTTGTTTTGTTATCATTTGATTATGGATTGCGGCAAAATATCTGATTTGCCTTCATATATTAGTAGACAGGTTCAACACTGTGGAGGTAATCTCTGCACTTTTCTGTAAATATGCCCTTCAGTGTTAATTAATGATAAAGGTTTCTGTGAATAAATATAACTCTTGGTGGCCTAGTTGCATACCCTTTCTTTGTCTTTTCTGTAGTTGTTGCTTTTCCCTGCTTTCCTTATACGTAATACAGAACATCTACTGTTACATTATGGAAAATTAGATGCTCCTATATTCTTTTATAGTTGATATTATTATGTGGGCCATTGCCAGTTTGTTTCTCACATATCTACAGGGGCATACATCATTGCCACTGTGATGTTAGTATAACATGTTTCATAAGACAAGGTATATGTATCCATGGGGGAAAATTCACTTTCTTTTCTTTCTTTCTCAGCTTATTCATTTTCATCAATTGCTTTATGTTTAAACATTCAACCACTGATCCAGCAACTTATTGACATCGACTAACTTTCCTTGTCTTTTTTTGGTTATGTAGATACAAGAAGCTTCTTTGCATGGTGGATCTCTCAAGGGACTTTTTTTTCAGCTACTCATACCATATCATGCATAGTTTTCAGAAAAACTTGGGCAATGAGGGGGCAGGACAAGTCCCTTATGAAACTATGTTTGTTTGGAATGAGTTCTTAACTCGAGGAATTCGGAATAATCTCAAAAATACTCACTGGACGGTGGCACTGGTGTATGGCTTCTTTAAACAGGTGCTGTTTCCTTATCTCTATATGTAAAATTATGTACCGAATTAGTGAAAGTAGAAGTAGGATTGATTATCTGTCATCTTATGTGAACATACTTTTAGAAGCGTTCTTGCTAGGATGGGTTATTATTCACTAAAGATTTCTTTCTATTTCATTTATTTTAATCATTAAACGTGACTTGTTCTCAGTGTCCGTTAAATGTTATAATAAGTTGAGATTATGTGTGTTGACTATTTCTCTCTTTGCCTGTCCGTCTGTCCCTCAATCCTCTTTTCTTGTTTAATGATGATGTCTTTCTTTTTTTTCAAATTGTGAAGTTTGTTACACATTGCTAATATGACTGGAATTCCTTTCTTTAGGAGAATTTAGTATCATTAAGTGCGAGTGAGACCTTAGAGCATACATCTGTCCTGGCATTTTGGGAGCTTTTTTAATCTAAACCAGTATAATGTGCATTTGATGTTGAGTGTTTCATGTTTTGGGGTATAGGTGAATCTATCGGTCTCTGGCAGAGACTTTAAGCTAACTCTCATTGCAAGACGCTCTCGACATTATGCAGGAACAAGGTATGGACATCTTGTTTAAATACTTGAAATATTCGAGGTTGATTTTGTCTTTCAAACTCTATTCAGTGCTCTGGATTTGTGAATAATGTCCTTTACAAAAAGCCTTCAGCTGATGTGATGTAATCTGTAGATTCAGTTTATGATTATCCCCTCCTACTATAGGTACTTGAAACGTGGTGTGAATGAGAAGGGTAGAGTTGCTAATGATGTTGAAACTGAGCAAATAGTGCTTGAAGATGTTCCTGAAGGCTATCCAACTCGAATAAGTTCTGTTGTGCAAAACCGGGGTTCTATTCCACTTTTCTGGTCGCAGGAGACATCGCGACTGAATCTAAAGCCTGACATCATCTGTATTAAAATTGCTATCAGCTGTTATTTAGTGGTTGCTGTTATGACTATGCTTAACTGGGTTTCCTTTTCCCTTTTATTCTACAGTATCAAGGAAGGACCTAAATTATGAGGCAACAAAGCTACACTTTGAAAATCTTGTGAAAAGATATGGAAATCCAATTATTATCTTGAATTTAATCAAGGTAGCCTGTTGCAACTATCGTGTGATTTCTCTGTATGGGTAAAATTTGTTTTGTCTTCATGGTCATGATAAATTTGATTTCCATGCACTCTTAAGTTGCATTTCTTGCAAATTTGTTGCTACTGACAGACACATGAAAAAAAGCCTCGGGAAACCATACTTCGGGCAGAGTTTGCAATTGCTATCAGGCTTATTAATAAAGGATTATCTCCGAAAAATCGTCTAAGATTCCTTCACTGGGATTTGCATAGACATTCTAGAAAGTATTTCTCTTTCCCTAGCCCACATTCTCTTATTTTCCCAATTATGGTAAGATTCACTAATAGGAATTATTTTGCTTGCATTGAGCAGAGCTACTAATGTATTGGCCCTTCTAGGCAAAGTGGCTACATATGCGCTAAACTTGACTGGCATCTTTTATTGCCAAATTTCTCCCAGTTTAACGGCCAATGGATTGTTGACATCTTCATACCTTGAGTAAGTTACCTGAAAGTTGCATAAGATATTCGCTTTATTCCTTTTTTTTCTTCTTCTCATTCTTTTTGAAGCCCCTAGAGTCTTTTTTTTTTTCGTTAAGTAGCCTTTGTTTACCAATTTCTGCAGTCTATGCATCCTCTCCTTGAAATGGAATTTTCTATTCTGTTTTAACCTGTGATTTGAGGGAACAAGTTGAACTTGAATGGTTAAGGATGATGTATGTATTCATCAACCTATTATAGGCAATTTTATACAACTATTAGTTTGTTTCTTTCCGGCTACTTGCGATTTTGCAAATACAATGTTATACTGAAGAAACAATTGCGATCATTGTCTTAAAGATCCTCACAATGAGACCAGCTGTTGCAGGAACTCGAATTCTGATATAAGCAACGATGGTGATGGAAATGGACATCAGGATTTCAAAGGTCCAGTGTTCCAAAAAGGAGTTCTAAGGACAAATTGCATCGACTGTTTGGACCGCACAAATGTTGCTCAGTATGCGTATGGAATGGTGGCCCTTGGACGTCAGCTGGTTGCACTAGGATTTACTGAGCACCCGAATATCGATCTAAATAACCCTTTGGCTGAGAACCTGATGAGAATTTATGAGTCAATGGGCGACACTCTTGCACTGCAATATGGTGGATCTGCTGCACACAACAAGGTAATTGTGATGGATTTCAGGAGGCTCTATTCGCTAAAATACCACCAAATGGAAAGCAAATTTTGGTTTGGTCCTCAATTTTGCAGTTTTGAGTTCATTGAATGCTAGTCTTTTTCTTCCTGTTTATTTAACTTTGGATAAATATGATACATTATATTGTTATAGGGGAATGAAAACATTTGTGAAATTACATTTTTGGAATGGAAGCTATTAGTTTACTACCTGAAAGCTGATCTTTTATACTTCATGTGGCCATGTTAAATGGTATCTCATCCTTTGTTTAATCTTTCTAAATATTTCTGGGGTCCCACAGTTTCTGGTTCCTTTCAACTGGAATTCCGGCTTTTTATCTGACTTTATATATTGACGATTTTGAATAGATATTTTCTGAGAGGAGAGGGCAATGGAAAGCTGCAACTCAGTCCCAGGAATTCTTCAGAACTCTGCAGCGGTACTACAGTAATGCCTATATGGATGCTGAAAAACAAAATGCTATCAATGTGTAAGCCATATGCCCTGCTTTTAACTGTGGTTATCAACTTGTCGTTTCACTGCCTAACAGTATTGAATTTCTTAGTTACTTCTGAGGAATGAAAGTTGATAGGAGAGGTTCCCATTATTCTAAAATTGGATAAATCTTATACAGGTTCTTGGGTTACTTCCAACCCCAGGAAGGTAAGCCAGCACTGTGGGAATTAAATTCAGATCAGCATTACAGTGTTGGAAAGCGTGGACCTGATTTGGTTAATGAAAATTCCAGGTGCGCATTTCTTATAATTTCTTACTAACATTCTATTACTTCCAAGTAGCTTTTTTTTCAAATTTTTACATTCAATAAGACAATTTTCTCTCTATGCATATCGATCATGATGCATAATCAATGATGATGAAGATGGTATGCAGTCACTAAAGGATGACATAGCCTCTGTTTTTGAGTGATAGTGAAGGGAATAATCGATAGGATGTACAATGTATGCAACTGGTTATCTGGCATCAACTTACAGGGAATGCAAAATTATAAGATGGGGATCATGGAAATGGGAATATTAGAATTGAGTCTGGTAGTCAAGCAATGATATATAGCAGTCAGTAAGGAGTGGTACACTTTGAAGATACTGAATGTTTGTGGAAAAGTTGATGGTTTGTGGAAAAATGGATGAGCTTAAGCTAATGATAACATAAAAGGATATTAGGACACAGCATGTGGAATGAACATACCATGGAAATTTTTAGGTATGACTTTAGACGAAGAGAAAATGTATTCAAGGAACCAGCAATTACCATACAATGTCTACCTTTATATTGATCCAGAAGAAGCTATTTCAAATTGGGAAGTGCTTGTTTAATGAACGGGTTCTCAGTCTGCAAGCCTTACAATGTAGGTAGCTGGTAAAATTCTCCCAGTTGAGTCCAATTAAGCTTCCGTCAATTCCTTTTAAGCTTCAGCCTTGCGAATAGCTTTCGGTTTTTCTTCCTATGAGACTTGAGAGTTGGCTATATGTTAATAATAGACTAGACTCTAGAGGTTAACGTATAGTAGTACACGTTAATTGTATTACATACCTGTAGTTTTCTCTGCAGATATAACTTACCATGTTAATATCTCGTATCTGAAGGTCAATCTTCAAAAGATCACTCTCTGATGGCAATATCCTGTGTGAAAGTGACCCCCTTGTCACAGTGGCCAGCGTTGGAAATAATAAGCCCTTATGTGAACAAGAACCTGGAGCTAATAAGGGTCTTTCAGATTCAACTCCAGAAATCTCAACTTGTGAAACTGACATATCATACTCTAGGTATGTTATCAGTCATGGTCCTGTATCGTTCGCTAATCAAAAATTGGGGAAAGATGTCTATGCTGTAAATATTCGCCCTTTTCTTCTGAATTTAGAGCTTAACATTATGCTTTTGGATATGCGTTTGTGTGTTTTCTGGATGTATACAAAATTAAGAATGTATGTCCCATGTTCATATTCTTTAGGACTTCTAATTTCCTAAAGATGGAGATGGTGGTCATGAGCACAAGCAATACAAAAGCAATTAAACTTACGTGTTGGCTGGAGATCCACAGAAATTTCATCGGCTGTTCTATTCTATGAAAATTTACAAAACTATATCTGTGTCTCATCTAGTTAGATATATTTAATCCACAAATTTCATGATTTGTATGCTCGATATAAATAAGGTTATCTTAAGTGTATTGAAAAATTAAAGACAAGCAACTGATCCAAGTTAGTTAATTGTTCTTTCTGTTTAGATATACCTCCCCAATGTCCTCCAGACAGCTTTTCAAAGATGTGGAAGAAGAAGAATCTGTTGAAAGCAATCACATTTGCTTTGATGAACATGGGGATGAATGTAGCTGCTCAAATTTTCTTGATTTGGATTGGTTATCTTCAGCTGGGAATTCATGCGAGGACGATCCAAGTGACAGGTATGTATTTGTTGTTAGTTTATCAACCTGAAGCATAAATGTGATTACTGACAACAATCATATCTTTTAATCATTGCAGGTCTATGACTGGTCTGTCATCTGAGAATCTTGGAAATGACTTTAAAATTGAATCATCATCTGCAAGCGAATCGGTATCCAGCTTGAAGGTTAGTATATTGTATTTTGATACCGGCAACATAGTAATCTCATGATTTTATCAAATATCACGTTCGGATCAATTGTTGAACAATAAATATCAAAAAATCTAACCTTTAAAAAGAGAATAAAAAAATCTGAATTCGATCATTATAAGCTATATTGAACTATAAGTCCTATCATATGTATTTACATAAAATAAAACAGGTAGGTCTGAAACCAATGATCGAGCTGGGACATTTAGAAAATTGAAATAATCAGATATCTGAAGCCAAGGGCATGCTAATTTAGTTTGATTCCATAACCAAATGCAGCTAAGTAGAAATGGAAGCATTACCTTTTCTATTGTATACCTAGCAGGTGAACTGAAAGCTAACATTCTTATGGACCACTTTATATTAGAAGAAAAGAATTTCAATGAGAGCATGCAACTTTGACCAGCTACATGTTTCTCATCCAGTCTTAATCTTATTTCATGTCCTAGTTTGTGTGAGAATTTCATCTTGATTTTTTGACATAAATGTTAAAAAACTTAAAAGTTTTTCCCCAGCATACTGCACTGCTTGGGAACTTACGTTCACTGGACATTTTTGATCTTATGCAGTTCCAAAATACTCCATGTTTTACATATTGGATTATCATACTTCTAGAGATTCATACTGCTATTGCCTTTTCTTTTAGGGAAGGAATCAAACTGGGACCGACCTGTCGGCCGATGAAATTGGTGGATTCTCAGAAGGGTTTGCGAGGTGGGTAAGTCAAGGAGAGATGCTGTTCCTTTGAAGGTTTCCAGTCAGCATTTCTTGGAGACGTATTCTGTCTGATCCCTTCCAAAGGACGTGGATTTCCTTGAGAAAAATAGAAGAGCAAGAGATCAGTTTAGATAACCATTCCGGCAATTTTTGAAACAAAAAGTGACTCCTCAGGTGTAAAGATTCAGGATTTGTACAATCGTCAACCTCCCCCATGCAGGCAAAGATTGAACAATGAGTAGGATAAAATAGGCACAATCAACCGATATTCAGTTCTGTAGTTCCTTAGCAATGACTTAAAATTGTAAATATTTACCTCTTCCCTCTCTAATGCTGACCTCGCATTTCCACCACACATACACATTGAAAAGACGAATTCCTTGAACAAACTTTTCAATTCAGAGAGTTTCAACTGAAATACTGCTGTTCTTCTCACACGGCTCAGCTTAGCTAGTTTTTCAAGGTTAATTAAAAAAAATTCAAATTTTAATTAATTTTATAATTATAGTTCAAAATATTAAAATTTAGAATATAATTGTAAAATTGAATAAAACTTTATTTTTTTAATTAACCCTTTTTTCAATGACAAATTGACAAGTACAATAATAAGTTTTTGTTTACTTCAAAGTACTGGTACATAATTAACAAGATCACTTGTTTTCCCCAAAGACCAAAAAGTTTTCTTTTGCTTGCCAAGAACCTAGCATGGGAACTTGACCTTTAAATCTAAATTTGGCAGCTTGCTAGAGATTTCTCAAGTGAAACTTCCACCAAAAATATTCAAACATTCTTTACTTATATTCAACAATGTTATGCCTTGGATTGTATTAAGACAACATCAAAGTTTATGGTCAAAAGTAACAGAAAACATAAGGAGGGAAAGTGTGAACCAGTATCAAAATCTAGATTATCCAACTTCTAGAATTAAACTTCTATGAGACGGATAACAAAAACCAGAAAATTTCCATTTCACAACTTAAAACTTCATAATCTCTCGCTAGCTACTAATTGCTTGAAAACAAAATTTGAAAAATCATATTGCTCATATGATGATAATCTACTTATTCATCCCAACCAGTTGGAGCAGCTGCAGGAGGAGGAGGAGGAGCAAATTGTGGTGGTTGAGGAACAGCATCCCACTCCCCAGTAAATGCACCTATATTTTTGTCACAAGGATGAGTTCCAACAAATAAACCAGGAAAAAAGTTGTCCACATAAAACAAAACAGTTCAGTCACTCCCATATTCTACTTGGAAAGCAAACAAGTTGCGATGTCATCACAAAAATGACGTAAAAGTAAATGAAGACAAGAGATATGATGCCAAACTGAAAATATTTTCAAAGAAAGTTGATTTCAAGACTGAAAAATAAAACTCATTAGCATTTGTATAAAACTTTACCTTGCTCTGGATAGAGGTTGGCAGCAGGAACAGCAGGAATGGGTGCTGGAGCCACATCAGCCGCCCACTGACTATCAGGCATAGTCCAATCGGTAGAGGGAAGCCCAAAATCAGTAGGAGGAAGGGCATAATCAACAGCTTGTACTGCTTCTTCCTCTTCCTGCTGCTTGGCTTCTTCTGGCTCTCTGTAGAAGAACAGATCCACCTGTACATGGAAAGTAAATCAGGGGAGTGGAACTTATTACCTTGTATGTGTGAGATGGTACATGTAAAACACACACAAACAAACACATGAATTGCTTTCTAAATAATTATTCTTACCATGACATCCCACTTGTGCCCTTGCGGAATAGTACCCCGCATTTGAAGTACCATCCTCGCTAACAGCCAAAACAAGCATCCAATGCTATGTTTTCCTTTGTTGTTAGCAGGGATACCAATGTCCACATACCCCATGGGAGAATCAGTATCACAGAAAGCAATAGTGGGAATGTTTCCAAGGGCAGCTTCCTTGATAGGCTACAAGATGTGCACATTAAAACATAAAATTGGTCATCAAAGAAACAGCTAAAAGTAGAAAAAGTATGAGCTCATATTAATGATGCAGATGGATTTACTTGGTGGTCAGTCCTTGGATCGGTGAGGATCAAAAGGCGTGGCTCACTGAATGATGTTTGGAGCTGGTTGGTAAATGTACCAGGCGTATGCCTTCCAGCAATTGCATGGGCACCAGTGTATTGGGCAAACTTCAGGACAGCCCTCTGACCATAGGGCCTAGCAGACTGAACAATAATGTCCTGAGGGTTTTCAATAGCAACAATGACTCTGGCAGCCAGTTGAAGTTTTTCCCAGGTTTTGCCAAGGTTGATGATGTAAATTCCTGACAATAAATAACATTCATTTAAATCATAAAAGTAAAAAAATTATAGGACTACCCAAAGTCTTTATGTTTGGAACTTGGAAGAAAAATTCAAGTGCATAGTCCAGGTGAGGGAAAAGAAAGACCTAGAGGTGAAAAAACTCTCGACACCGTGTTCACTCCAATGAGGCAAGCACATGGACACTACCTTCCCTTCATAATATACTAAAAAGAACTTTGAAAAATCTTGAAAAGTATACATTAATGCCTTCGACAAGAAGAAAAACCCAAAACCTTATCTGAAGCAGCTAACTAGGTATTATACAATCACAGCAAGCAGGTATCAGAAATGTGATCCACCCAGATAATCCTCCACATGCACTCAAACGTATAACAAATCTACCATTATTCTGAAAGAAACAATCAACAGTAAGAACTCATTCCATACAATCACTATGCAAGCATTGCACCAATAAATCCAGCATCTTTCCGAACCTCCACAAACACAGACATACTTAAAAACCCAGCACAATTCACATGCAAAATCCCATAAAACAACATATTTAATCTCGAAAACCCACAAAGCATACATCTTTAATCATCAAACAAACGAAAGCATAGGTAAAGCACCCAACTTTACACCAACCAAGATCATATAATCAATATAAAATAAGATCGACTTGAAAATTGATCAGAATACCATCATTGCGTCGCTTGAACACGTAACGCTCCATCTGGAAATCACAGTTCTTGGTGCCCAGATGAACTTCAGCAGCCAACATCATTTGGATGTCCAACTCCTTCTGGGAAAGAGTCCGAGCTGGTTGGGTGGTAGCTGCTGTGGCAGTTGCCATGGCTTTTGCTCGAGAGTTGGTGTAATGTGTGAAGAGCAAAGAAGGATCAGCCGCCGGCGGAGCTTGAAACACAGAGTGGCGAGTACAAAAAGATGGTGGCTTTTAGGGTTACGCAGATGCATAGGCCTTACAGGTTTTGTAGAGTTTTTGGGCTTCAGAACAAAGGCCCATCTTTGCTTGTGAACAATGTCAAGATCACCTTCTCCCAAAACGACAGCGTACGGGTTGACATCTTCAATGCTAAAACCCTATACATAAGCTAAAGCCTTCTTCCTTCCTGCTCAGCTAATGCTCCTTAGTGAGTAGGGCCATTTCAAAGCCCTCAAAAATGTCAAGTAGTAGAAGTAATCAAGCGAGTGATGAGGACCAGTTAAAGTCAGAGGTAGCTTCATTCGCTTCCTCACTTGGCCTCTCTTCTTCTGCCCCTTCCTCTGGTTTCAACGACTCTGATTTTCGCAAAAGTGGTCGGCTTAGAAGCTCGAAAACGTCCAAATCCCAAGTGGGTAACGTTGAGAACCAGAAAAGAACTCGTCTTGATAAGGTATCACAAGATGGGAAGTCTCAGAATTTCGAAAAGAGTAATGGTAATAAGCCAAAATCCAAGGTTGGATCCAAAAAACCATTTCCCAAGCCTCCGGTTTTGTCACTTGATGACGGTGGTGACAGAAGAGGCAACAGCGGGAGAGTTTCTAGTAAGTACAGTGGCCTGCCAAAGTTGCCTTTGGTGAAGGCTAGCACTATAGGTGTGTGGCATATGGATGCGCAAAAGTTGGAGAAGAAAGTTTTGGGAGGTGGTGAAGATAAGGGCAAGTTGCAAGTGAATATGGGTTTGGAGGAGTTGAAGGGTGTGGTGGAGAAGAAGAGGGAGTTGGGAGAGAGGCTTATGTGGCAGTATATGCAAGACTATGAGCAGAGTAGAGGACAGAGCGGGGATATTAAGATGCTGGTGGCTACTCAAAAATCTGGTACTGCTGCTGATAAGGTGTCTGCTTTTTCCGTGCTTGTTGGAGATAATCCCATTGCCAATTTGCGGTCGCTTGATGCGCTTGTTGGTAAGCATGTTCTGCTGATTTGTGTAATATTCATTTTCTGTAATGTTTTTCACTTGTGCTAATTTCTGTTTTTTAAACTGAATTTTGAGGCGGAGGCATTAGTGGATAGTTTTAGAATGTTTCTATTTTCAGTTTCCGACTTTATCCCATTTCTATTGATCATAGTTGTAATTTATAATTTCTTTGTCTAAAAGATGCATGTGATTAAGCTGTAAATTTTTTCATCAGTAGCATTCTCTTTACTTGAACTTCAACCAAATGTTTTTGCAGGAATGGTAACATCAAAAGTGGGGAAGCGGCATGCATTGACAGGATTTGAAGCTCTGAAAGAGCTTTTCATATCCAGGTTTCTGGTTTTCCTAATACTCTTTTCTTACCTCTCCTTCCCCAACTCTGAATCGTCTGTGTTATATTGTATATTATTTTGGAGGTTACCAATCGGTTATTCGTGGGCTTATCTTCTCTTTTACATTATACCATCTGCGAGTTCTGCACATGATTAATACCTGATTTCATCTGTGAGATCCTTATACCTGAGTTCACTTAAATAGCTTTTATGGCATACTGATATGCCATTTCTGGCTTGTGGCCAGTTTACTACCTGATCGTAAGCTGAAGACCCTTTTACAGAGGCCTGTAAACAATCTTCCAGAAACAAAAGATGGTTACTCTCTCCTGCTTTTTTGGTATTGGGAAGAATGCTTAAAGCAGAGGTAGGATTCTGTCATATCTTTGTTGGATTAAATGCAAATTTATTTTCAAAATTAGGGTCTTCTCTACTTTGATGTTTGTTCTCCTTTTTCCATGTTTGATACAGGATAATTTAGTTGCCAAAATGCATATCTATGTTTCTCCATCCTGTTAATTTTGGTTTCATTTATCAAGAGTTATTTTGTTGTTTAAAATTAAAATTCAAGTACTATTTTAAATTATATATTTGAAATCTGTATTTTACTAATAACAGGTATGAGCGTTTTGTTTTTGCACTTGAGGAAGCGTCAAGAGATATGCTACCTATCCTAAAGGACAAGGCATTGAAGGTTAATAATTCATCTACTAGGATTTCTGCTCACAATTTTTTGTCGTACTTAAAGTATTGTAAGTTGAAATGATTCCCTAATTTGTTCTTCCTTTTAAGCGTCGGTATAATGGGTTGCCACTGTAGTAGACGAAGCATCATATTATGTCTTGAGTCAATGATTCAAACGTGAAGTTCTCTCCCCAATAATGATGTTAATAAATTAATTTGTTAACGTGGCTGTTCAACAAATAACCTATAAAGTTGCACACTGCAACAGTCATGCAATTGTGAATGTTGAAATGTAACGCACTCATGAATTTGATTGAAATATTTAACACTTCCTCCCCAAATTACTTGTCAAAACCTGTTCATTATACCTGTGATATGTATATGTATACTTAGTGAGAGTTATCATTATAAACTTTTCTTTATGATATTTCCTTCAGACAATATATGCCCTGTTGAAGAACAAATCAGAACAAGAGCGCAGATTACTATCTGCACTGATTAACAAAGTAAGATGCTGTATTTAACTTCAGCATCATTTTAAGCAATTTTCTGGATTTGAATGCTATAGTTAGTAAACTAATGCCTTCTGTGATCTAATACTTCTAGCTAGGTGATCCTCAAAATAAGGGTGCTTCTAATGCTGATTTTCACTTATCAAACCTTTTATCAGACCATCCAAATATGAAGGTGAAGCTTTTAATTCAGACTCAAATTTCCACCATTGATTTTTTTTACTGTCCGAAGTCTATATTTGGTTAATTGCTTTTGCCCATTCTTTTCACAGGCTGTGGTGATTGATGAGGTTGACTCATT
>JANIJH010000005.1:7544842-7581235 GCA_024520975.1 Erythroxylum areolatum | reverse complement strand
TTGGTATTAGGAGGAGTAACTCATTAAGTTTATATGCATACTCAAGGCCATATATTCTTTCGATATGGGACAAAGTCTCACTTATATTTCAACACGCCCTCCTCACGTGTGGGCTAATTTACGGCCCAACACGTGCCACAGTTTATCGTGACGAGATGGTGACGAGTAATTCAAGAGCAACCCGCTCTGATATCATGTTAGAAAGTGCCTAACTCATCCCCAAAAACTAGCTCAAGAATAGGAGATTTGCACGTTATTATAAATTCTTGAATACCTTTATAGTTGTCAGATGTGGGATTCCTGACACTTATAAGTGTATACCTTGTTTGCATAGAGAATTTGATAAAAAGCAAACATTTATTCAAGAACAATTCCACAAATTACAATGAAGAAATCAATTAATTTACCATCTTCAGCTGTCTCTCTAACATTTCTGATTACTCTTCCCTTACATGTCTGATTACTTGGTCTTCCTCTTTGATTAGCTAAACGTAATCACGGTTTCATAATATTATTACGGTTGCGATGCATGCACAATGTAAAATCTTACTACCACAACGACCATTGAAGACAAAACACAAGTAGTGACAATTGTGACGAAGAACAAGATGCCCCCTTGTTTGGGTCGGTCGTTGACTTGGTATAGCAAGTTGGTGTTCATGACGAAATAGAAGGAACCGTTGGCTGTTTTTGCGGCCAACAACAGGCAACACAGCTATGTTCCTGCAAAACTAATTGTAATAACGACAACTACAATACCAACGACGCAACCAACTCCTTACTAAAACCCCAGAACATTGCTATAAAAGTTAACCTTCTTCCTTGATACTTTCACTAACTCGGCATCTAATGTCATTGTATCATTGTGCCCACCATGTATTCACCATCTAATAATCACATGGAAGTGTCTCATGTTAAAAAAGAGAAAAAAAAGATTAACATGTAAGCCTAGTGGATCATTTTACTTATTGCAAATTAGTTTTAGAATAGAATCTTACTGGGATTTGTGTGTGGTCTAACTTTCCTTTTCGTGTGGACTTATAGGCTCATTGCAAATTTTACATGGTATCAGAGTAGATTTGGTCCGGATTATTAATTTTCCAATTATCTGTCTGAATGTCCAGTCCCAGTGGTCCAGTTCAGTTACCACTATATTTATTTCAAGTGACAACTGAATGTCTAGTCTCAGTTGCACTTGAGGAGAGTTGATAATACCTACATATAAATGTCCCATATTGAGAAAAGAAGAGAAAAAAGACTAACATATAAGCCTAGTGAGCTACTCTATCTATTGTCAATTATTTTTAGAATAGAACCTCACTTGAACTTATGTATGGTTTAACTTTCCTTCTCGTATGGGCCCGTATGCCCATTATAAATTTCACATAATATCATTATATCATGGTGCCCACCTTGTATCCACTTATATTAGTCATTATCATCCATTTATACAAGGCATGTTGTCTAAAATTAGCTATGCAGACTTGCTTTGGATGCTCCTCCAATTACTTGAAACATGATACGTTTTTGGTAAAATTTTAATTTTTCTTTATTTTCTGGAATACTAAACAAGAAAATAATGTAAGTTTCAAAATAAATACTAATATACATTCCTTAAATAAATTTACATACATTGTTAACATAATATGCACTTATATTAATAATGGTAAAGTTAAATTTTAATATTTAATATAGCTTAAACATTAATATATTATCAATAGAGAGTTATATTTACACTTGTTAATATATTTTTAAAATCTTTAGTAATGCTACTTTAATTACAACTACATCTCCTTCGAATCAACTTTTTCCAAATATGAATGATGAGGATTCATTTAACATAATAATTCATCGCGTAACCAACAAGAGGGTATTGCACATCTAAATTTGAAATTCAATTCTTAATCAAAACAAGTTTAAATTCGATTCATATTAAAATTTGATTATGCCTAAGGTTTTTACATCAACTCCCATACCTTCACATGAATAAAAGTAAGCATTATCTTTAGGGTTGACATGCTATATAATTCTTTGTTAAAATTTTAAAAAAGACATTTTGATTAAAATGATAAATTAGTCTAATTCATATTTAATTTAATTCAATTTGATCATATTTAAATCCAAAATTTACACGTGTATTTAAGCTCGACCGATCGAGCATTTGTCATGTTGTCACTAGTAGATAAGGTAAAATCCTAGGTAAGAGGAGTATATGTATAAATGCATAGACACATATGACAAGGGAATACACGTTGCTAATATCTTGAAATCAAAGAACCTGTACAATCAAGATTAGACAAAAGCAGCTAATGGTTTTTAATGAATATGGACAATTGATACAGACATACACTCTCTCTCTTAGCTGTTGTATGGAAAACAGTGGGCCAAGCACATATATGCCTTTCTTAATCACTTCTCTGAACTCTCTTATATACGAACCCTCCCCTGTGTCTCCTCACAAGAGCAACCGATCAAGCTTCTCTCCGAAACCCTTTTCAGTCAGTCCTGAAACTACCTCGCTAGCTAGTTTTTTCTGGTCACCGAAGCCCGGCCCCAGTAAAACATAAACCTTAGATATGGGAAAACTTGGCAAGTTAACCAAGCTCAAGTCAGCAATCAAAAGATGGCCATCCCTCAGCAAGCCGTCAAGATCAGACACCACCGTCGACGCTGCTGCTAGTTGCGAGTATGATGACAAGGTTGGCAAGGAACTGCAAGAAGTTTACGTGGGCAAGTCTCGCCGGCGGTATCTTTTGAGCTCAGACGTCGTTTGCCACCCTCTTTTCCAAGAGTTGATTGACAAGTCCGGTGGTTGTTGCCACGGAGAAGTGGTGGTGGCTTGTGAAGTGGTCTTGTTCGAACACTTTCTATGGATGCTCGAGAGTGGTGCTTCTCAGTTGGGATCAGCCGAGGAGCTGGCAGAGTTCTACTTCACTTGTTAACGATAAGATTTGTGGAAGAGTAGTATTAGGCATTCTAAATAACAAGAAATGAAAATTAAATCCATTTCCTTAATCTGGTAGCAACATTATATGATGCTTGTTTAGGTGAATTTTCCATTTTGATTAGAAAGTTAGAATTGTGGTAAAGTAGACATTGTTATGTGTAAATTTTTGTACTCTTCGAAAATGAACAAAAATAATATCGTCCCAGTTTCACTTTTTCTTCCAAGCTTTTATATTCCAATGTAGTTGGTATTACTGTGGACGAACTAAAAGATACTTGGATGCTTACTTGCCATCTTTAAAACTTACATTATACCTGATAATCTTGGACATGCATATACAATCAAAACAATGTCACCCTTCATGAGCAAAGACAAAGAAAACATTGTCATTGTTCGATTGTAAGGCACTGTACATGCAAGAAATTAACCCTCCCCTGTCCCTTTCTTGAAGCATTACATTTACGCCAGCTTTAGGATATAAAGGTCCAACACTTGGCCAGAACATTGTCAATAGAAGATAGCATTAAGGTGGCAAATATACATTCCTGTTGTATATAACTTGTGTGGTGCCAATTACACTGTACGAGGGAAATAACTTTTTGAAGACCCACATATTTCATTGCGTTGGTCCCCTCTCCTTTATTCTCATGAATCGAATCCTTCTCTAGATTTCTCATTAAATTGTACACAGTGATGTATATAAGTTACAATCGTTTTGTCGAAAACCCTTCTACTAATTGGGTCCCAAAGACATTTGTTACCAGTACATTCATTTACCACATTCTGAATCCAATTCATTGCAATGCTAGCTATAGTGGGGCGATTTCTGCCATATATTGGTTGGCTATAGTAGTGCGATTTCAGCCATATATTGGTTACACCTAATTTATCTATGAAACCAATTAGTTTTGTATATACATATATTATAAATTTTAATATAGAGAGAGTGTAGACTATAGAGTACACTAACAAGAATTAAGCTTGAATCAATCATTGTCAAAATAACTAAAACTAGTCGTTTGGATAGTTAGATCTTAATTACCACTTATAAACTCTTTAACATTTTCATATTTAGTCAATATGAGATACTGTAATAGGATATATAATACCGGAAGAATCTACAGTGAAATATATTGATTTTAATATGGAAGAATCTATAATTTAATGAATGCATTTAGCTCTGTTATCATGATTGTATCAGTGTAATAAAAAGCAGTCGATAAGTTGCTTTGCTTTGTGTGTATGCTACTCTTTCTTCTTGTTGATTGTAGCAATTAATTTAGTGGAGAAAGAGGCGCATCAAATGATTAGGTGGTTAGAACACACTTCTTTAATCAGGATATGGAAATGGACAAAGGTTATTATTTAACATTTGTTTGTCGTTAATATTCGGTTGGTATATGATACTTACAAGACGTGACCAGCAAAGTTGATCGTTATAAAGACAGAAACGTGAGAAATCAGCAAACATTGTGATGATTATTAAATTCCACCATGGCATAGATCTCTAAATTTTAAATTTAAATTTAAATGGTTAAAAAATCTAATTGATTTGATCATTTCAATTATAAAAATTTTAAATATTTAAACTTTTTTTGTTCGGTTTTTAACTTTTCGGTTCGATTTATACTAATAACTCTTGTTATTAAAAATTTATAAATTAATCAATTAATCAGCCAATTTTTATAAATTAATAATTTCTTGTGAATTAAAATAAATCAATGAATTTTTATTTAATAATATTTTTTAATTAAATTTTAAATTTTTTAATTTTAATTAATTCTTCAACTATTTTATAATAATTTAATACCAATAAAAATTTTTAAACTTTAAATTTGTTATTTTATTAATTTACCTTTCGATTAAATAGTACATTTGTAGTAACGGGCTCGAAGCACTAGGATTTGGGTGTCAATGGACAATCACACTGCCCACCAAGCAACTAAGATACCATGGGCTCTGCCAACAGATAAGTACACCCAGTTTCATGCTTCCGAAAATTTTGTAACCAGTTCAGAGATAAAATTTGGATTCAGATTTTAATATTATGGTGTATGTTTTTGTAGTCACCTTATGAAGGGGAACACCGGTAAAGAAATATGTATTTTATTGACAGATAAAATTATCAATAATCGGAAGAATTCAGTCGACAAAATTAATTATCGACGAAATTTAACGATGAATAAAGACATCGTTAAAACGACCATAAGTAAATTTAATAATGAACATTTCATATGTGCTTCCGTCGATAAAATATACCAACAAAACACGTCATAGTAAGAGCTCCCCAAATAGCCTTTTTAATTTTTGAAAAATAGAGAATCGAGCTATAAATTATAGAACATATTCTTAAAACTCTTCTTAATAACCTTAAGTTTATTACGTGAATTTATTAATATTGACTAAATTAAATATATTTATTCGCTGAGTAATTTAATTAAATTACATAATTTATAAATTATTATTTATTAATATTTAATTAAATTATTTTATCATGTTTGATGATAATTAAATCTATAGCAGAACATTATCATGTTTGATGATAATTAAATCTATAGCAGAACATTATCTTATAAGTGAATAATATTATTATAAAGTTCTTTAAAACTGAGTTTTAGTAGTTTCTAAATTTCAAATTAGTTAATTATCAATTAAAAATTAAGTCGCTAAAAGAGAACGTTAACATATGAAGTAGTTCAATTAAATTAATTTCGTAAATTAGTCAATTAATTGCATATCTAACAAAATCATTGTTTTAGAAGATCAAATTTTAAAAATCAATAAATGATAAAAAAGGTCTTAATTTTAGTCACCTTTGAAATTATTATAGTGACAAGAAATTAGGTTTCACTATTATTTTTCAAATTATTCTTTATCCATTTTACAATAAATAATAATTATGAATTATCAAGCTATTTTAGATGAGTAGGTTTGTTTTGTTGGATGGGACTGGAACATTATAACAAATACTTGGTTGATTGTTTAATTTCTGCTTAAGTTAGGTCACAAATTTAAGATAACCCAAACTCAAACCCAAACCTTACCGCTCAAATAGGTTGACATAATGCAAAATATTAACCAATGTTTTAAAAATCGGACCAGAAATTAAATTAATAAGATAAGAGATTTAATATTTACGAGGTGAAATCGACATTGGATCATTATAAAATTAGTTAAAAATTGAATAAAATTAAAAAAATTAAAAAAATAATTGAAGAGGACTATTCTTACTTATAAAAAATTAATTAAAAAGATACTATTAAATAAAAATTAATCAATTTATAAAACTTATTAATTTATGAAAATAATAAACTAATAAGCTTTTAATAACAAAAATTATTAAATTATATAAAATAAAAATAAAAATAAAAAATTGATAATTTTTGTTGTTGTCCACGAGGTATTTTAGGAGGGTCCCAACTATGAGAAAGGCACCTTTAAGTTATCTACACTCAAATTAATCCTCGTTTAAGCCGGATAAGTTCCTTACAAGAAGTAAAACTCTAACATCAAATTTTAAATATCTACATATATATATATATATATATATATAGCTGCAATTTGAATGTGCGATCTGAGTTAAGCCAGAAGAGTTCTTAGTGAGTGCCCTGAAATAGCCGTGTAGTAAAATATATTACGCCACAAGAGTATCACCAAGTTCTCTCACTTAGGGATTTGAGTCAATAGTGAATGTAAGATCACACTTTACACGAAACTGCAGAGACAGAAGAAAATATCGAATTAATGATGGAGAATGAAAAGGGAACATTGAAAGTGAAAGAGGACAAGGCAATGATAGAGGAAGACGTACGAAGACTATGGCCAAGAAGATTGTGAGATGGACGACATAGACTACTATAGCGAAGTCGATGAGGAGACAGAAAAACTGGAGAGAGATTTTATCAACGATGAGGCGCAATATCAGAGATGGTATCTCTTCGAAAAACAGGTTCACAGGTACGTACTTGATTGCTTTATTTCATTTCACCAATATTTTGTACTAAATCCATTTTTCTGGATCAGCATCAATCATGTATTCTCTACAAAAACCGGATGCACTCGTTATGCTCTTGATTTGAAAAAACTGATCTCTCACTCTTGTCCAATTGTGGCTTTTTTTGGTCACGCAGCACCATCGCCTGCTCAAGAACCTTGTTTTGACGTGAAATTGGTGAATCAGTGTCCAAGAAAAATCGAAGAAGCTTAAGAGGACACCACAGATGGAGGATAAGACGGAGACGAACAACAGTGACAGAACGCAATGGGAGAGATTGTGTGGCCACAGATAGGGTTCGATGAAAGCGACGTATGAGTTCATTGTTTGTTTACTATTATAATCATTGATTGTTGCGATTTCATCATGGGACGGCCACGGTTCTCGGCTAGTAAGGGCCAGACAGGGTTGGAGGAGACAAAGGATCCGAACTCGTTTGGGTTTGTTTTGTGGATGGTTATCGCAAATACTAAGGTTAATTGTTTAATTTCATGCTCGATTTATATTTTGCACATGATTTTGTAACGGATCATATGAAAGTACAATACTTCACAGACAGCAAAATGAGCACACAAAGAATACAGAACTGGCAGCTAAAGTTGATTAATGTTCTTTCAATGGAAGCAAATCTGAAAGCTTACAACCCATCTGATGGAGACTCCATTGTTGGAATTTTGAGGTCTGGTGAACCCATTAGAATCCAACAACCTTCCAACACTAAGAAAGCTAGCATTTTTTGTCAACAATTTAAGAAGCTTTTAGGGTGCTACAAACATGAGAGAACAACTTGTAAAATTTGGTATGATTAGGCACAAATATACTCAATACATACAAGTTCAAATTAGATATCATCTTCAAATCAATTGATAATAGAAGGAGCAACTTACCAGACTTATATATATGCTCAAGGTAATATATTTCATGTGGGATTAACTTTTATTTATATTTCAACACGTCCTCTTCACGTGTAAACTAATTTAAGACCTACCAGATAACATAGTTTATCGTATCAAGATAATAACGACTGACCCAAGAGTAATTTGCTCTAATACTTTGTTAAATTTTGTATAATTACAGTGGCATGCTGATCTACATAACATTTAATGTAAAACGTTCTTGTGGAGCCGTGACTACTTATCAAGTTCAAGTTTCATTTATTACAATTGTATCAATAATCAAACGAGGAAAAGTCTACTAATGCACTGAAAGTCTAAGGAGGGTTATAATATACACAACCTTCCTTTCGTATTTTTACAAAAAGCTTGCTTCTATGAGTTAAACCTGTGACTTTATTTTTACAAAGCTCACCTCTGATAATCAAATGAGTGATTATGGTCAAAAATATAACAGATCCTTAAAAAAGGGTATCATTCAAATTTTAGTATAGAAAAAAATACTTGTCGAATTATTATTGCTATGATATGATTGTTTGATGTTTATTGGTTATTTTGCAGACACTTTAATCAATTAAATTCTATATCTTAAGAGATTTCAAAAAGCTATGCATATGGAGTTTTGATGGAAATCTTTGGAAAAAAATATGATACATTTTGTTAAAACTATTTTTGGACTTCTAATATTTACTTATGTGTAATCACGTTTTTTTAAAATTTAAAATGAATTAATCTGAGAAATAAGATATGAGTATAACCCTTATCCTTTAAAGGATAACAACCCTACACAAAAATGGCATTGTTAATAAATAACCAAGCAAAAACATCACCATAATCTAGATCACGTATAGATAGGCTATCTAAAAAGGAAAAAACCAAATGCCACTTCTGGGATTTCTCTAGACTTTTCCAAATTAGGGCTCCATCTCACCTTCGTCGATCGCAGCTTCAAACTGTAAAGAGGTAAGCGATTTTGGCTTGATCTTTGTATCTAAGTCTTTTGCTTTCATCTTCCTTTCATTTTCACTCACTGACTTCTTATGTCTCCTCAAGGGTGGTCCTGTCTAATTGGTTTCTCAGCTGCTCCTCTTCACTAAGGATCTAACTTAATATACATGGAGGAGGTTCTCTATAAGGTAAGTCTTCGATTAAGACCTCTTCATTACTGTTGTGTGTGTGATGCTGTGTTGGATTAGGATTAGGGATTAGGGATTAGGGATTAGGGGTTTGAAGTTTATCACCCTCTGAACTGTGTAATCTTGGGTTCTATTAGAGTCTCCAAGCAGTAACTAGACTTCTGTTACATCTCTTTTCCAACTAGTTGATAACCAGTCGTTCTCTAACATTATTAGAGATGGTTTCTGAAAGGGTAAAAATTTCTCTTTCCCTTTCGACAAATCTTCTGTTATTTCTTTCACACCATATCTCCTGAATTCATGTTGTGAGAGTTATCATATAAACTTCTTTGTCGTGCTTGGGTGCTTGGTACCCTAGTATCTCCTGGATATGTCATTTAGATTGGAGTGGTTACTATTGAGTGTACATAGAGATGAAATTTGCCTCCAAATTCTATTAGAAACCTCACAGTTGAAGAATAGGTGGTCCCTGTCTTCTTCCTCTTGGTTGCAGAAGATACATCCTTTAGGAGAGGAGATGAAATTTAACCTAGACATAGTGTTAAGTCTGCCCTTCAAGGTTAATGAGCTTAGGAAGCTAGCATTTGGCTTGATTGAGTTTCTCCAAATCAATTTCGCCCATCCAATTGTAGGATTTTGGTCATATTTGATGTAACACCCCACTCTCATAGGCATATCCTTAAATATATCGATGGTATTCGAGAACATACTTTATGAGGGTGGCATGCTACAACAGTCAATAATCGAGCTAATTACAAATTTTTCAAAACAATGCACGCATATGCGAAAAAATTAATAATCAATATCGGCTTCTTTTTTCATAAACATTTTCAATCACAAGAGTTACAATCATTATACAACTCATCAGAATTTTACTAGTCACTTGGGTCCATTTCAGATACAAAACATTTTAGTCATAATGTCATTACATCGCAAAATCATTCATATATACATTGTACAGTATTTGTGAATACACATTTTGATACAAAGCAATGAAATACATATGTAAGCGCAAATTGATCCCGACTTCTATCTCTTACTCGAATGTAGTGGTTAGACTTCCGTTTGTCTAACAGAGTAACTCCTTTGAGCCTGAAAAATAAGATTGCAATTTTGATGAGTTTTGGGAATTCAGTGAGGTAACCACCATCAAGATTCACTCAAATCATACAACACATCAATATATATATAACCATATAATTCAAATCATTTTATTTATCATGTAGCATTGCATATCACATTTAGAGCAGTCAAACCGATCATTTCAATCATTTAAGATACATATATCAATTATAAATGCAATGCACATGAGACTCACTTTCATTTATTACTTTGTTGTGACCGAGTGTCTTTTTACTAGCCTATATCTCTTATGGATACCGGGCTTATTTCAAATAATGTCCCATATCCCTTAGTGGATACCAGGTACATTCACAATTGAACCAGAGGCTCTTATCACAATCTTAGCTTTAATTTCTTTATACTGACGACTCTGGTCACATCTATCTTTATCTTTCATGCATTCATGTAATGGAATGCATCACATTTACATATTTTCAACAATCATCAGATTTCATGTTCACATTCAGAATAAATTTATCATCGAACCTTGGGCCAGCATTTAACAAAAATGTTGAGTACACTTATTTCATTCAGATTCACATACAAGGAGCACTTCCAATATATATATAGTTAATGTATCAAACGCCTCAGACTTTCTAAGTCCAGATTCAACACATTCAATTTCACAAAATAATCGAATACATAATTTAATACGGACTAATAATTCAGTGAGACCATCTAGGAGTACTCACAGTATGTTCCAGATTAGCATTAGCTTCTATGATCCGGAAACGTCGATGCGGACATTCTGTCTTGTATCATCATTATGCAATACATATATTGCACAATATTATGAATACTCAATCACATACATATGTATATGTGTTGTGAATAATGCAACAATAGAAGACACCTAAGTGTCATTAATAGAAGACACCGAAGTGTCACAGAAGCAGCTGTAGACCCTTTTAGGCATGCCTATTTACCCCCAACTAGGACTTAACAATTTTAAAACAAAACAAGGTTATTTCAAACATTTCATATGCAAAGCAAGTAGTCAATCATATTCACATGCAAGTAGCACTTCCAATGATATAAACACGCATCATACGCCTCGGACAATCATTGTCCAGAATTAAGAACACAATCAGCATAAATCAAATTCAACAAGCACAACAAAGTAAGTGACCATCTAAGATTACTCACAAAATCTCCCTTATTGCTTATTGCCTCGAAGTCCCAGTAATATTTGGAAGTGGTCGCTCTATGCGTTCTTCTATAACATTTAACACATATACAAATCACTATTGTGCATGATTAAGAATTCATTTATGCATACTGAATATGTATGATGCATGTTCATGACAAATTCTTGGGTATAATTCCTTACTAAACTGATGTAAACATCAATTGTGTTTCAAAAGTTCCAAAATTCATACAATCAATTACTATTCTAGCTTTTGCTGGAAGCACCTCATTCGAGTCAACTTTACATAATTAATAAGAATAAGAAAATGATGTGTTTCTGTAATACTTTCTCCTAGACAATTATTCTTATATGTTTTAAGTCTCTATTGATACCAAGATCATTCAATTTGGTTCATTATTCTATGAGTTATGTTCAAAATATCATAGATTGTGTAGATTTGAAATTTTGGCTAGAGCATGATCATACATTCAAGTTGTACAACCTATATCTCTCAATTCCAATATCCAAAAATTACAAACGTTATACCAATTTAAAGCTAAGAGAATAAGCTACAAATATGGTGAATTAGGCCGAGATTGAACCAAAGAACCGGGTCCCTACCGAATTCTCCACCTTTATCATTTTTGCATGTGTTCTTTAATTTGTTTTTATTAGTTAGTTTTATTTTATTTTATTTTTTAAAAATCCAAAACCCCCTGTTAAGTGTAAATACCAGTTGATTTCATTCCATAAACTTTGCACACATTCTTTGTGGGATCGACCTAGAATTGCCACTGCTACAGTAGTAGTCTAGTTATTTTATTTTGACTAGCGTAACAACGCGCGGTCATGTTCCTTGATGGAGTCATACAAACTATCCTCAAACTAGTGACATCGGAACTCCTCAGTAAGCACATATTCAAGGGCATACTTACTGAGTCGGTTGAACTTCCGATCATACTTAGCAACTGATAAAGTTTCGCTGCTTCAAGTTTAGAAATTGCTTCCATTTATCCTTTCTATAAGCCTCTATCACATACTTAGCTTTAAATTCTTAAGCAAAGTAATCCCAAGTCAGGGGCACTGGTAACTGAGGACTCCTCAGAATGAACTTCCACCAATCATAAGTTGCTCCCTGTAGAAGGGAGACAGCACAGTGCACCATCAGCTCTGCTGGACAACTGATCTCATCCAACACTCTCTTCACCTTCTCAATCCAGAACTTAGCCCTTTCAGATTCTTCCAGAGATGTCCTAGTAAATTCCTCCGCTCCATACTTTTGCAGCTGATCAATTGGAGCCTTAGGTGCAATCATACGATGCAACAACGTTATCATATCCTGGGATAGTTTAATTAAAGCCTCTCCCTGAGCTAGAGGAGGAGGTGGCACCTTATCTTCAGCTCGATTATCCCCAAGGGGTCCAGATATTATTAAACGAGTTTGCTCCGACTGATTGCTCTCAGCAACTTCGTCAACAGTATGCGAGATTCTTCCATCGTTAATTCTATAGACAAAATATTGGACACCATATTAGGCCAAAACATAACTTGTACACTCAAATAGAAGCAATAGTTAAGTGCTAGTTAAACTAGAATCGCCTAAACCATGCTTTGATACCAAAAAGTATGACGCCCGTATACCCCCTGGGAGGATATGTGGATGCCACACAAGACAGTACAAACCAACCAAAACATTTCGTGGAAGCAGAGCATTCAAAATCTTCTATTGGAAGCAATTCAGAACAAACATGCATCATATTATACAATGAACTTAAAACAAATTATGTCAAACCATACATACATGATATCACATGATCTTAATAAAATTTGTCCCAAAAATTGAAACCAGCTTGAAACATAGTTATTCCAAAAACTTACAACAATTTGGAATCATAAATTTTATATATAAAAACCAAATAAACTCAAAGTACATTTTTATCAAAAAAACACTCTGACTCCATTTTTATCAAAGTCCCAATCCTTAAGTCCTTCTCTCTAAACCTACATGGGGCAAATCCACCATACTAAGCATATAGCTTAGTGAGTAATAACTAATCTGCATTAAGAGATTGCTTTAACAAGAAATCAGACATAATGAATTTTAGAACAGGTTTTATAAAATTAATATAACTGTATAACATAAGAGGGTATAAACCTTCAAAATTAGAACATAATTTGGTTTATGTCAGAATCAAACAGATATCAGAATACAAAATCAAATGACTGCTAAATTTATTTACAGAAGCGGATAACGGAACTTATACAGAAGAGACCGAAATCTCGACACCGAAGTATCCAGAAGAGACCGAAGTCTAGACACCAAAGTGTCAATAACAAAAGACACTGAAATGCCATTAACAGAAGATACCAAAGTTTCACAGAAGCAACTGCAGACCCCTCTAGGCATGCCTATTTACTCACAACTAGGACTTAACAGTTTTAAAACAAAACAAGGTCATTTCAAACATTTCATGTGCAAAGCAAGTAGCCAATCATATTCATATGCAAGTAGCACTTCCAATGATGTAAACATGCATCATACGCCTCGGACAATCATTGTTCGGAATTCAAAACACAATCAGCATAAATCAAATTCAACAAGCAGAACAAATTAAGGTGTGACCATCTAAGATTACTCACAAAAGATCCCTTATTGCTTATTGCCTCGAAGTCCTAGCAATATTTGGAAGTGGTCGCTCTATGCTTTCCTCTATAACATTTATCACATATACAAATCACTATTGTGCATGATTAAGAATTCATTTATGTATACTGAATATGTATGATACATGTTCATGACAAATTCTCGGGTATAATTCCTTACTAAACTAATGTAAACATCAATTGTATTTCAAAAGTTCCAAAATTCATATATTCAATTACTATTCCAGCTTTTGCTGGAAGCACCTCATTGGGGTCAACTTTGCATAATCAATAAGATTAAGAAAATGATGTATTTCTATAACACTTTCTTCTAGACAATTATTCTTGTATGTTTTAAGTCTCTATTGATAACAAGATCATTCAATTTAGTTTATTATTCTATGAGTTATGCTCAAAATACCACAGACTGTGTACAATTGAAATTTTGGCTAGAACATGGTTATGCATTCAAGTTGTACAACCCATATTTCTCACTTCCAATATCCAAAAATTACAAACTTTAAATCAATTTAAAGCTAAGAGAATAAACTACAACTTTGTTGAAGACACCTCAGTCTAATTCAGCCTATATCAATACCGTTTATTTAATAATCACAGGACATGATTTCTGTCTCTGGTAGTGTTACAACCTAAGCCCAAACTCAATTTCATGCCAATTTTGAAAATCTTAGAGACATAATTAAAATTAGACTTCTTCAAGAAAAGTGTAGAAATATGTCTCTAGTTTAATATCTGAGTCAAGAATCAATCCATTTAGAAATCTACAAATCAAGTTATAATTAAAATACGGAAGCATGTTCATGAAAATTCTCCAATTCATAACATTCCAGTGCATATCCTCACTTTGAGTTGATCAATCTTTTTCTAATCAATTCAGATGGCTCTAAATTTTTATGGAGAGGAAAAGCAATGTCTTAGGAGTGTATTGGTTTAATTTTCAAGTCATTTGGAGGTCGGGAGACAAAGTTATAGCAAAAAGAGTCAGTACTGTTCAGTATTATAAAGCTTGATTATGCACTACCACCTATCTACAGTAGAATCCTAATTTTTGCACGTTAATTCTCCAAATTTTGCAGAAGCGCTTCTCCATCTTCTTCCTCTCTTCTACTTAATTCCTCAGCACAAACTTATACCCTTACATTTATCCCTCTAATTCACTTCCATATCAACTCAACTTAGTCCCAAAACAACTCAAATTCAAGTTTATATTCAAAATACCAAAACCAATCATACACGTATTTTACCATCTTCAACTCTCTCTGTCTCTCTACTGTAAATTTTGTTTTCATAAACAGTAACAACCCACAAACCAAAATAGAACCTATAGCCACTTATGCATGCATCCATCCACAAGCATGAAAGCATCATCTATACTACTCCTCTTTCAACTCAACAACACAAAACAACTCAAAAATCCAAGGTTCAAACTTAAACATCAAAATCGACATCTCTCACGCATGTTCTCTATTTTCTGCATTTTTTCCATGTTTCTGTACTTCTTCATTCTCACTACTAAAATTATTTCTTCCCATATCACTCATGCATGAACCAATATACGAAATATTAAAACATCCTCACATGTATATACGAAAAACTTACTTGGTTCAATGAAATTCTAGCTCAAAAGTCCAAAATTTTCTCATCGTTGCAAGCAAACAAACATCAACTCAAACTTATACTCATCTTCAGCTAGTTCTCCAACAATTGAGAGTTAGAAACCAAATACATAAACATGCATAACAGTTAGTTTCGGTGATGGATGAAAAGAACAAAGAAAAGAGTTTTAGTTGGTGTTTTCGGTGGTGAAGAAGAGATGTGAGCTGCATAAGTGTTTTTGTTCAACACCTAACTGCATGGGTTAACAATTCAATGACATGTGACACCCATGCATGTGGGCCATGAGTCACCCTCCCATTGTCTCTTATTCTATTTTTTTGTCCAAAATATCCAAAATTTCAAAAATCTTCCGAAGTTTACCAAAAATTACGAAATAATAATAACATTCTCCAAAAAAAATTCCGACACCTAGAAACCACAATTCTCATCTTAAATCAAAATTTAAAACCATTTATACCCGAAATTGTTAATGCATGCATGTACAAATATTTGTATGTGTCAAAAAAATACATATGCACTTATCAACGAATACTCAATTATGTAAAGCGTATAGTGTACTGAAATTCCTTAATTTTCTAACCCCTAACATGGGGTGTTACAAATAAGTATTCATAGACATAATGACTGATTTCAGAAGCCGAAGTTTACCACCATAGGATAACGTTTTGTTGGTCCATGAGTTTAATCTTTTCTTTATCTTCTCCAGAAGAGGCAAACATTCCCTAAATCTGAGTCTTCTCGAAGAGATAGGGATGCCTAAGTGGGTCATAGGAGGCTCTTGATTGCCTATTCCAATAACATGAGAGATAGCATTAGCTAGGTGTGTAGCACTCCTCGATAAAATGAAGAAACTCTTTTCAAAATTGATGCTTAAACCCGACATCTGCTTGAAACTTTATAGGGTATTCATTAGCTAACAAAGGGAACATCAACCTTACTAAGCAGAATTAGATCATCTACAAAACATAAGTTGTTTAGTGAAAGCAACTTATACTTAGTGTGGAATTTGAATTGTAGAGTCAATGAGATCTTATGTTTCAGCATGAGGGTAAGGGTCTCCATACATAATAGGAAAAGGTAAGGGAAAAGATGATCCCCTTACCTAAGTCCCTTTTTGCCTTTAAACAATTCAGTAGGGCTCCTATTGATCATGATCCCAAAAGAAGCAGTGGAAATACATTCTTTTATCCAATTAATAAACATTTGTGGGGAACCCATTACTTCCATAGTTTGCATTAAAAAACCCCAATTGATGCTGTCAAATGCTTTATGAAGATCAACCTTCATGGTACAATTCTGAGGTGATTTCCCTCTTGTATAACCCTTCAAAAGTTCCTGCAGAATTAGAATATTGTCCCTAATATTTTGCTTGATTAAGAATACTCCTTGATTTTTACTGATGAAATAATGCAGTATGGATTTCAGCTTATTAGCTAGTATTTTAGCAATGATTTTATAGTTAAGGTTAGTATATGAGATAGGCCTGAAGTCACTCCTGTAATCACTTTGTTACTTTGAAGTTGTATTATATGTCAACAATATTTACTTTTATGTAATTATTCTTGAGTTTTATTAGAATGACTCGCTTTGCTGGTTATCTATAAAAGGAGCTTTTGATAAGTTTCAACATCACTTGAGAAAGAAAAAGAAACCAATATTATGCTTTAGAATAATGGATTCTAACTATAGGCATAAGTAAACACTACACAATGCGGGAACCAGGTTGCAGATATGGATATGGAATGATAAATGTGAAGGTCATATGGTGTGACATACGTGAAGGTGTAAATGATGGAGAGCTAAATAGGTTTAAGTAGCATGGATATTAAACAACAATAAGGTCTTTTTCAAAAACCCAACTTGCATCAGTTTGTTTATACCCACCTGACTACTTGCTTCAAGTTGCAAACTTTTTATTCCTCTGTATGTGTAGAAGTAATGTCACAATTCTTGAAACAACCTTTTTAATTTAGTTTTTGGAGTGCCCATAATTAGTTTCCAGCTCATTTGTTAATATTGAATCCAACAGGATTCTTAAACATAATGGTGGCAGTCCAGTGAATATTCTAAAACAAGGGCCTAATTCTGAATGGGACCCAATCATATACTCAAACCTTAAGTTTTTCTCAGCAACGAATGGGACCCACTCGTTTTGATGTGCCGTGGAGGAGAACCAATCACAGTGAACACAGAACCTTCTGGACACACAGATCCATCAAAATATCTACCCACCCACATCTAATCTTCACCGTCCATTAGCGTACACACCTTTTTATTTCATTACATAAAGACGGCACCTTTCTAACAATTAACTGATGCCCGTTTATAATGTAAGACCAAACGAAACAACCTTATATAAATTCTGGAGACTTCTTTGTTCCTGTGCAGTAGCAATTTACTTTTATTATTTGGTTACTTTTTACGGGTTCAGTTACGTGTCTTGTTCCACAAATATGTAGTAGGCTTGTGGTCTAAGTTTTGATTGCTGTGACATTTGTGCAACTGCGTGTCTTGAGGTGGTTTCTGGACTATGGAGAGGTATGGCTTTGGTGGAGTTGGCTTCGTTTGTGTTTTGAAGGTGTAATTCGTCGAAAAAACTGGATTTTTAGGTGTTGGTTATGCTCCTATTGTGATTTGAAGCTGTAATTCGTCGAAAAGACTGGTTTTTTGGTGTTGGATTTGGTTTGCTTTTTGTTCTCAAGGTGAAATTCGTCGAAAAGACTTGATTTTTGGCGTTGGTTTTGGTTTGTGGTATTATATTTGAACTGTGGTTGTAGAGTCTCTGAGAGCAATTCAAAATGGCAAATGGAGAAGGAAAGAGTAAAGGAGAAGACTTTTATGAGGTGTTGGGGCTGGACAAGGAATGCACCGCTGCAGAGCTAAGGAATGCTTATAAGAAACTTGCAATGGTTAGACTTTAGTTGCTTTTCCTCATCTATAATTCTCTGTTTCTTCACAATTCCTTCAACTTTGTCTCTCTTAAATAAAGAGACAAGCTTGTCGAATGCTCTGCTTTTCCTATCGCTTCTTATATTTTCCTGTATAAGGAGTGAAATGGATTCTGGGTTTTTGAGGTTATATGAAGAACATGAAAAAAGTTAGTTTCTTGCCCTGTTTATAAGATATGCAAAGTTAAAATTTTAATGTTGGTTTGGTCACTGGTTGAAAGAGTTAGTTGTTGGATTGCATATCATTGGCAAAAAGAAATTGTGGGAAATTTAACATTTGTGATTTGATAAAGCTCGTGACTTTTTGGTTCAGAGATGGCATCCAGATCGATGTTCAGCTTCCGGAAATTCCAAGTTTGTTGAAGAAGCAAAAAAGAAGTTTCAGGCAATACAGCAAGCCTATTCAGGTAATTTTACTCAAGCAAAATTGATTTTGACATTTTCCAATTTGCACATGTTATATTTGTCATTATTATCCTAATCATAAATATCAAAAGGTGAGAAAGAGAGAAAGGAAGTAGAATTTAGTACTTTTTGGAAAAGCTGGGGTGTGCATTAATTAGGATCACGAGATGCGCCTCTGTGATGCTGTTGTGTTCTGCTTTGTTCTGGGGCTTTGTGCAGTGCTCTCTGACTCCAACAAGAGGTTTATGTACGATGTTGGTGCTTATGACAGTGATGATGACGACAATGTATGCTTTCTTTCTCTTTTTCATTTTTCTTATGAAATTCTCTTTTCTGCCTAAAAGAGCTAATAATTTGTTTTTTTCTAATGTTTTCCTTATCTTCTACCCCTTTATCTGAACGATCTAATCTGAGCTTGTGACCTTGTGTTTAATGGCATTGCCCTCCTTCCAGTTTGTAATATTCTGGTAAGGTAGGATATCTCCATTTCTCTTAATTCTAATAAGGTAGGCCATTTTCATTTTTCTCTTCATTATTTTTTTTTGGCGTGAGTTGGAATCCCTTCATGTTGTTATGCAAATTTTCACTTCGTGTATGTTATGCATACTCATACTATTGTTGGAAAGAAGCTAACTATGGTAACTGCTATCTTGGTTCTGTTTTTAGTATAAAATGTTCTTACAAGCTAGAAATTTACTAAAACGATATTTGTGGATCATTTGTATGCAGGGCATGGGTGATTTTCTCAATGAAATGGCAGTTATGATGAGCCAAACCAAGCCTCATGTAACTCTTTTTGCACTTTCAGTTTACTTGTTCACTTGAATATGTATGTATCTGAACAATTCTCTCAAGCTTGTGCTATCTTTTTATGCCTTTATGGTGAGGTGATTCTCTGTTGGTTATGGTCCCATGGAGTCTATTACCATAAAAGTTGGTATCAAGAGCCATTCAACTTTAGGGGTTGATGGTACTGTAGCTACTAGCGGAAAGAGCCTGATGTGAGATCTTTTTTTGTTAATAGGTGCTTATCACTCATGTTTTAGATGGCTAATATATCATTGTTAATCTCCCATGGTTTGGATTGCTTGTGTTCTAGAGATCCGGTAGTAGATGAAGGAATTGATGATGATGAGTCTTGTATATGCGCTTCCATAACAACATTTCTTGAGTTTTGTCATTCTCTGGATTTTGTTTGACTCAACTATGAGAGGGAGAGATTGACGGTGGAATAAATCGTGGAAATGAACAGGAACGGGGAGAAGAAACTTTCGAAGAGTTACAAGAACTATTTGAAGAAATGTTCCAAGGAGACATAGATGCATTTGGAGATAGTTGTCAAGCTACCACTTCTTGTTCTACCTCTTCTAGTGTGACTTATTGCGAAAGTTCCAACTCCAGCAACAAGCGCCCTTCTTCTGACGTGAATTTGGAAAAGACAAAGGTTGAGGACTCTTTCAGTTTTGACTCACACTTCCATCGATTTTGTTTAGGGGTTAGTCAACTAACGTTTCTTCTTGCTCCGCTGCATGTTATGAAATGTCATAAGATGGAGTAAAAGATGTATTCTATTAGCAGTTAATGGTTATATGCCCCTTCCAGACAGGAAAACGTCCCCATTTATGCACGAATCAATTTGGCTATTTGGTAGAAGTGCTGCCATAAACAGAATAATCTGCCTGAAGATCCAATATTTTAGGGGTCACTTGTAGGATTATTGGTACCTGCTTTGCAAATTGTTGTTGATTTGTGTATTCACAGCAATTCCGTCCCAATTGCTGAACATCTGCCCTGTTTCCACACAAATTCTCATTGTTCGTAAAGAATTCAGTAAAGCTATTTGTCTTTATAAGCATCACAATTCTTGTGGAGGCAGAGGATCTTAATGGACACTCTCTGATCGTCTGAAGTGTAATGAGAGAATGATGTGTTGGTCTGTGGTGTAAAGCTGTCTTGCTCTTAAAATCTCAACATTGATGATTTGTTTGTGTTTGATGTTATGAAGACAGGTGGAACACCAGAAAGACCTCAGGAACGTGAAAGGAGTAAACAGAGGAGTTCAAGGAGAGGGTGGCAGTAGGAGGTACGGCAGAAAGCAGAAAGTTTCATCCGGCCACGACGTCTCCTCCTCCTCCTCCTCCAGTGACTATGGTATTTCTGCTTCATGACTCACGGTGCACTAATTCCTCGAAAGTCGTAGTGGACTTACATTTTAGGCCGGACTTACTGTAATTGACCCGGCCACCAGGGAGATGAAGTCGCATTTGCTTGGCGATTGCTGATAAAAAATTTTCCAACCTTTTGATTCCATTAGAGGGTTTTGAAGCAAAACTCTTAACATTTCCGGGAAAAAAAAATGTACACGGAATGGTCAGAGTTAACATTTTAGTCCCTCATTACAATTGTTTACTTGTATCCTATTCTCTCCCCATGCTATGAACTGTTTCTACGTTTGACTGCAATGTAATGCAATGACCTAGCTTCTCTCTCGTATCATCACATTCACATAATATATGGTTCTGCAATGGCAAGAAGATTCATTGGTCTATATAACGTAGTCCTTCCTGGTTCAATCTCAGTGAAATGTGACATAGCTGGGTCTTGAAGACGCAAGATGCTTGCTAATTACAGTAAGCCACCGCACCAAGTGGCTAATATGGATGTGGCCACGTGGGGGCGTGGGGCAACTATCTCTCAGGTGCAAGTGGGTCAAGGCTGCTCGTGGGCAACTACCCCCAAGTGGGTCAAGTACGACTAACCCAGAAAAGCCTTGTTCGTCTGCTTTATGATTTGATGAGAACCGACCCCTCGTGATCATGGCCATACCAAGCTTCTGTTCCACTTGTCGCTTTGATGAGTCAAACCATCGATAGTGTTGGCTTATTTATTCCTCCACATGCAAATTGTGGCCGTGTTTTTCCACATCTTCAGTCAATTTCAGACCCAACTTCTGCAACTTGTGATCAACTTGCTCTCATCTTCTTTGTCATGAACCTTGTAGATGTGTGGGGGCCGTCGTTGGCATTTTAAAATTCCTTTCTTTTAAATTAAGCTACTCATCATCATTAATGTCTTGACCCTTTAATGAGCATTCTTTATGTAAAAGGTCCATATTTGTATCATATGCTTATCACTTGTTTGTTTTGTTTTTGCCTTAAAAAGTGCAATTGCCTTGTAAGTACATCTAAAACTGGAATGACACTTGGACATTCCGTCACCAGTTCATCCCTTAATGAGTCAAAATGGTAAGCCGTTAATGCATAGCTTAGTAGAATTTACAGGAGCGTGAGGTCGTCTTCATGATTTGAGTTTTCAAAATGGAAACTTCTCATTTTCACCACTGGAAACGTGGAATTTGGTATAAATGTTGAGTTTGTTAAATCCACTTTTGTGCTTAAAAGTGTCCCAAAATGAGCATATTCCATACTTAGGAGATAAAGTGGTGGTCGTGGAAAGATATAAATGAACTGCCAATCAATTTGTGCATAATTTTGGTACCGGATTAAATTTTAGTACAGTATTATACTGATATTAATCAATATCGAGTACCGTTTTGAGTAATTTTTTAAATTTATAAAATTGTCCCTAAATTTTTTTAAAAATTGCAAAATAGTTCATTATCATATTGTACAGTTGTACTATATAATTTATAAGTTTATATCAACTATGCTTCTAAAATTTATAATAATAAATAATAATCACAATTAATATGAAATAACAATAATTTTAAGATATTTCACATATAAATAATAATTACAATTAATATGAAAAAAGATAATTATTATCATACAATTATAAAATTAAGAACAATACAAAATATTTGAAATATCACAATTTTATCATAGAATAAATAATAATTACATTAAAATATCAAATAAAAATGATAATAAATATCTTTAATTTTCTAATTATTACAATTTACAATAGAGTTCGTGATCAGAAAACAATCAATTAAAAGTGAAACTTAAAAAAACATATATTATTTAATTTACTATTAATTAAATATATTATTTAATTATTGAATATATTAATTGTTGATAAGAGTTTAAACAATTTTAATTTAATATTACATATTTAATTAATTAAAATTAATTGTTACTAAAATTGTAAATAACTTAATTTAAATTTTGTAAAATTAATTATTATATTTTTAAAATATATAAATTTTAAATAAAATTTGATTTAATAATTAAAATATATTTAAAAATAAATTTTATTTTATAAATAATAAAATTTAAATTATTTATTTTTAAAATAAATTTTAATAATTTATTTTAAAAATAAAATAATTTTATTAATACTTTATTAATAAATATTATAAACAAGATTAAAATAAATTTAGTTAAAAATAATTTATTTTAAAGTTTTATTTAATGTATAATTATTATGAGTAATAAAATATTTATTTTATATTAAAATTAAAAAATAAAAATTACAATAAAAATTGAAATAAATAGTTAATTAAAAAATGTAAAAAAAGGGCAAAGGGGGGGACGTGGAAAGGAAAAACTTTGAAAATTTTTTAAAAATTTTGTTAAAAAGCCTATTATTTTTTAAAATTTACAGTATTAGTTAATATTCAGTCGATATTTTAAATATAATCCAGTACTAACTTGTATTAGGTAAAATTGATCGATTAATACCGACTGATATTTACAACCACTATTTTTTGTGTGTGCATAATTTCGTTTTTTTCAATAAAATACGGAATTTAAATCTTTGGTGTGAACCTCACCTATAGAGACCTCGAGAGTATGAGCAAAAGAGGTATACAAACTGATATATTTTCAATAATATTCTTAGAGTGCTCAAACTTCTTCTATTTCGATTCTGTACGGACAAGTTCCTTGTCTGTCAAACGTTATCTTACGTCTACATTTGAGACGGGATCCTCTGTCTAATATTACCTTGTCTTATTTTGTCCCATAAAATCTTAACTATTTATTTCTCAGGATCCACGCAGGACTCACGTGAGACCTACATAAATAAATAGCTGAGATTTATTGGACAGAATAAGATAGGGTAATATTAAACAGGAGATCTGAATTCTATTTGAGATGGGATCCTCTGTCTAATATTACCCTGTCTTATTCTGTCCCATAGAATCTCAGCCATTTATTTCACAGGACCCACACGGAACTCACGCGAAACCTACATAAATAAATGGCTGAGATTTATTGGACAGAATAAAACAAGATAATATTAGACAAAAGATCTGAACTCTCGAGATTTTACCATACGTGCCCTAAGTAACATGTAACATAACAAAGCAGTCATTCTGCTTTGAAACCTGTTTGTTAAGCTTGAAACTATGCATGCCTACATGAAACAAATACCCGAACAAGAACTAAGTCCTCCGATTAGAAACTCTAGTTGCAACATGAACGTGAATGGCTTAAATAGGTTTTAGTTTTCGGTTGTAAGAGTTCATGAAGATGAAATATTGAATTAAGTGTCACATTTCAACATCTGTGGTTGATTGGTAGATAAGAACAAAGATCTCAGATCTTTTTTCTAGTTCAATCTTATCCAGACGACGTGTAAATAAGAGTATTAATTATAGAGTGGGGCCTAACTGTCTGGTGAGTGATTGCCTTTTTAATTGATCAAGTCATCTCCTTAGTTTCCTATCTATTAGGATTTAGGACCGTATGAACATTCAGAAGCATACAGGCTTTTATTTTATCCTTCTCTGTTTTTTTTTTTCTACTATTTATTTTAAGAGGGTTCTAATTATAGGAGCTATCCATATTTTCATTAGTTCTCACTCGAACTAGATAAATCCTTGCAAGAAGTAAAGCTTTGATCTTAAATTTTAGACGATTGTATACATGAGGACGAGTTTAAAACCGTGACCTCTCTTAAATTAAGAGGGTTCCTTATCTACTCAATAAAACATCACTGTTTTCTTTTCGCCCTTTCTAATTATTTTATGTAAGTGATAATGATAAATAGCTATTTCATTTAACTAAATATAACTAAAATTCATAAAGCATTGAATGGCTCCAAATAAAACCAGATTAGCCGGAGCCGTTGCACGTAATAATAGTCAATATCTTATCATCTTCTCCGTTTCAGTGCCTATAAAGAAGTCCTAGACCACCATCATCTCCATCACTAAACAAAACAAAAGGCCTCCTTCAACCTCTTAACCTGCGTTTCGCTCCCTCTTCCTCTCTTGGTAACAGTCGTTTAAGCTCCCAACAAACAAGAAATAACAGCATTTTAAGCTATTCCAATCGCTGAACAGAAATAGTTTAGGCCTCTGAGCGGTTGTTACACAGAGAGAAAAAAAAGTCTTTTGGTTCATGAAAAATGGGATTTCTCCATAAGCTATGGGACGAAACGCTTGCTGGTCCTGCGCCCGAGAGCGGGCTTGGCAAATTACGTAAGTATGATTCATTCTCTGCCGCTCATCAGAGGTCGTCGCCACCGTGTGAAGGGATTGCCGTGTCTCGAAGTATTACTATTGTTAGGAAGAACCTTAATCTGGATTCTGGTTCACCGCCTGAGTCTCCGTCTGGTTCCACCACTCCTGTGTCTCCTTTAACACGTAACTTTCTTTAATCTCTACCTCTTAATTGCATGTCTAGCTTCTGTTTTATAAATTCTTCGTTTGAGGAAAGTTTGTCCTTGACGATGAGAGGGATCTTTAATAAACCTTTTCTTGAAACTCTTGATCTCTTCTGTTCTGATGAACTTGTCACTATACTTGCATGGCTGGTGAAGTTAGAGCTTGTAATTAATGGCTATTCTTTTCTTAATTGTATAGAACAAGAAATAAAGATTAAAACGTAGTTGCATCTCTTGATAAAGAAAATGGATGTTAAATGAATACACGAGTAGTATGAACAAGAATGTGAATCATTTTCCATAAAATCCTAACTTCATAAAGTCTGGTTTGAAGTGCATAATTACATTAATCATTAGGGTTTGGCAACTTTTTATGTTTATGCAGCTGGGACCCCACGCCTGGGGGAATTCAAGAGATTTACAAGTAGTAAGCCGTCACCTGATGCATCCGATTCTGCGGAGTCTAGAAGTCCGACTGCTTACGATTGGTTCTTTCTCTGTTTATTGTGTTCCATTTTTGTTTCCGACTTCTATTGTTTTGCTTTGATCTTGCTTAATCATATATTAGAAGTAACCAAGGCTTTAATGAGGTTTTAGACTTTGATTCCTGGAAGACTGTCTCGAATCAATAATATTATAATTAACAAGTACTTGAAATTATCAGAACAGTCATTGTTCTACAAGAATGGCCCTAGAATCTAACAGGGTTGTCTATATGTCCATTTTGCAGGATTTTGATGAGTGCTTTGGATCGTTGAGAGAGGAAGCAATCACTTTGCTTGAAAAGTTGACAAAAAGGGACCTTTCTTTGTACAGATATGCATCTCATGCACCTGTATATATATATATATATATGCATGACTAACTTCTGTAACTATATGTACATATATAATCAGAATAACAATGTTCGGTTGGTCGAAAAACCAACTGAAGGAATCCATAACCACTGCTTCTTGGAGTTTAGGAGAGAAGAGAAATGAGTTGGGAAACTGGGAGACCCTGCTTTCAGCACAAACTCATTTTGGATTTTTCGGTTTCTTTTTCTTTTCCTTGTGTGGTTTTCACTGTAAATACATGTGTGTTTTTTTCTTCTTGTTGTACTTCTCTGGTGATGTAAATAATGGATTTGTGTAATGTAACCTTCTAACTCAACGAAGCTTTGATGATTTAAGTAACAAAGGATGTCTTACGGCCCGTTTATTTCGGCTTTCAGAGGATGAATAAATATTTTTTTTATCACAAAAATTATTTTAAAAAAAAAAGTGTTTGATTATAAAATTTAAAAGTATTTTTCTTATAAAAATGACTTTTTTTTAAGTTAAAATATAACTTTTTTAGAAACTCAAATTTGAGTTAAAAAAAAGAGTACTTTTTCAGATAGATTTTTCAGATCAATTAATAAGATTATTTTTTTGATGTCCTTTTTACTCTTATATTTTTACACATAATTCCCATAATACTCTCAAACACATCTTCACGTTTTATTTTGAGATTTATATAATATTATTTGACTTTTTATATATTTTAGTATTTATTTTTTATATTAATTTTACTTATATTATAATCTATATAAAAGATTTAGTTAAATATATTTTCATTTATATTTCATATGATTTAAAATTATATAATAATTAATATATTGTGCTTCACATATTGTTTAATATATTTTAAATAATATTTATATACATAAATAATTTTTATTACAAAATCAAATATAGTTAAAATTAAACGTGCTTTTTATTGTTATGTTGTCAAATAGTCTATTGTATGAAGCTTATTTAAAAAAAGTTTTTTTTTAAATGACAGCCAAACAGTCAACTGACTTCTTAAAAAAGCTTTACTAACAAAAGCTCTACTGATATAAGCTCATTCAAACATGCCGTTTCTCTTTTTGGTTAAGTTAATAAATAATACAAATGACAACTTTCGTATGTAATAAAAACTTGGTAGAGATTCCACTTCAATTTTTTTAACCATGAGCAAATTAAAATTTAATCAAGCTTGGAGTCAATTTTATAAATTTTAGATTACGAGCCCCAGTACATATGTCCTACTAGTACTTTTATATATTTTAGATTATCGCTCTCGCTTATCACGTAACAATTGAGTCTATTTTTTTGTTAAAAATAAAAATTAATTTACGTCAATATTAACGTAATATTTAATTGATGAGGAGTTTATTTTGTTAAAATTGTTATCTAATTAAGGTCTATGCTTATTTTTTATCCAATTTTTTATTGTGTAAATTTTTGCTACATAAAATACACATATAGTATAAAAACTTCTATAAAAGAATTAATAAATATTGTTACTTTATATATTTTTTAACAAAGTTTCCTTTACGTATTCAAACATTAAATTTTGAATTCAATTCAATTTAACCCTTTTTCTTAAACATTTGCAACAGTATATATATATATGTTAGAATATTCACATTAATTAAAAATGAAAATATTAAAGGGTTAATAAATGATAGAGGCCAACTAACCAAATGACTAGTTTTAGTTATTTTGACAATAGTTGAACTAAAGCCTAATTTTTATTGACGAATTCTACATTCTACTCATACTAAAAATTTTAATATCATATCAGAGCAAGTCTGGTCAGGATTCTTAATTTTTTGATTGTCTGTTTGAATGTTTAGTCTTAATAACCTGGTCTAATTACTGTTGTGTTTATTTCCAGTGATAGTTAGATGTCTAATTCTATTTGTACTTGGGGAAGAGTTTTAGAGTATCTCACATTGATTAAAAATGAAAATGTTAAAGAGTTAATATATAGTAGGGTCAATTAACTAAATGATTAGTTCTAGCCATTTTGTTAATATTTGTATATATATATATATATATATATTCATTTTTTCCTATTTCAATGCAAGAATTTGAGTTTTGCGAATTGACTAACTTGCATTACCAGGATTTTAGTCAGATGGCGAGCTTTCCATTAATAGGGTCCTGTAACCTCTCTATGAGATCAAAAATAGTGGACTTGGCACCTCCACCAGCACCAACCAATGATGACCTCAGGAACAACATAAATGGCCTTATAAGCGATGCAAAAGGACATCGTAATTGAAAGAACTAACAGGACTACCTTTTCAGACGGAACCGAAAATTTAAGATAAGGAAGGTTTAAATATTTAATTTTTTTAAATTTTAGAAGGTCCAATATATCATTGGTCTCCAAATAACTCCATGTTTATATATATATATATATATATATATATAATATTTTTTAAAATCTTAGGAAGCTCAGTACATCACTAAGCCCCGTATAGGTATAGCTACGTCCCAGGACCTCAAGAAACCTACCGCATATGAAGGTGAAAAAGACGTGCAATCTGCGATTATACAGAGGTGAATTCAGTATAGGGTAGCTTAATGCTAACCATCCAAATTGAGGCTCAAAATGACGTTGCAGGTCTAGTAGCATTATCAGACTATTGCAAAATATCAATGTTTCTAGCTTTGAAATGCAGATACTTCATATCTTGTGCAGAAACTTGCGTAAGGATTGAAGATTTGTATCTGTGCAACATCACTTGAAATATCAAAGCTTTTTTTTTTTATCGATTTGTGTGTGTCATCTTTGCGCAGGGGCATGCTGTAACAACTATCTTTTGATATCAACAATTTTTCACTATTCTGAAAAGGAAAGATTTTTAGTACCTTTCAACTTGGGAAAGGTACTAAGATCTTTCCTTTTCAGAATAGTGAAAAATTGTTGATAATATATGTCCCTTTCTCCTGTAGCCAGATGAATAATACGTCAATGCTATCTTGTTGCTATTCACGATCAGGCTTTTGTCTGCAACATTTGTATCGAGTTTAAGTTGACAGGGTCGAGCTGAAAGAGTGCTGCTGCTCAAATGCTTGACGTGATCCAAATTTTATATGGAGGGGTTGGCACCATGAGACAAAAGTAGGGCCACTGTGAGTATTGCTGGTTATAAAATGTTGCCAATGCCCTTCACTTTGCAACTCCTAAATATTACGAGATGTGATCTTAAGTTTCTAGAGAAACGAATCATTCGAATTATAAATAAGTTGTTCTTCAAAGATTCCATGTCGCCACCGTATTCATTAACCAAGTGTACAATATGATATACATTATCAAGGAATGTCATGTTCAGAGTCGTGAGCTTTGCCCAGGAAAGACAACTGAAACCAAAAGGTGATTGAGAACAGAAAAGGTGCAATATAGAGTCGAAACATCCTTGTTCTATTAAAGGCCTCATGTAGTACATGGGCATTAAAGTTGCTCACGAAACAGATTTAAGTATATGATAATTTCCTTCAAGGACTCGTCCACTACTTATAAAGGAGTCGTATGTACAGAATCTGACACTGGAATTAAAGTTGAAGCCTGTTAAAACTCGAATATCCACAGATCGAAGTGGACGCAAATAAATATGCTTTCAAGAAAAAGCTTGTGAAATTCGTTGATCAAACCGCTTGGTTTCAAGTTGGAGGTGATAAATGGAGGGGTAAAGGACGGATGTGATGGGTTCTTAGAGCAAATTTATGCCAATACTTGAGAGTGTAACAAGCTTAGTTCAATTGGCACTAGTATCAGCATTTGATAAGCAACAAGAAAGATGGTGAAGAGCAAAAACAATAGCAGCCACAAACAGCATTCTCTAGATACTAAGACGAGTAAGCGTGTTTACAAGAGATTTGGTTTGCATAATCACGCACCATTATTACACTGTAACAACTCTAATTCTAACGAGATGATCCCATGTACATCACATAAGACTAAAACCAATGAGCAAAAGAAAAAAGAATGCTCCTAGACTAACAAAATCATACAAACACCAATAGTTGATTTTTGTCTGACAGAATATACAGCCAATTTTGGCACAAGCATGTTTTCTACCACACGTAGTATTCCTTTACACCTTATCATTAACAATAACTTCAAGCAGTAGCTCCAAACTTCTGACAGAAGTATTATCGGAGTTTCGCATCATTTCCCTTGCTTGGGAATGTAGAAAGTGAGAAGAATGATCTTGGGGCTGTAAATTGTAGATTCAAAGAATCAAAAACTCAAAAAGAAAGCTTTCCTTACATGACTCTGTTTACTAAGTATCAGTTTTCATAACATTTAAACTTGTGCAAAATTGTTAGAAATGTGGCTGTATAAGCAACGAAAACATTAAGCCAGCCATGCCAAATTAGTAAAATTGTCCCTTTATTGTTTTATGTGTGTGATTAGTCTTCTTCTTGACAGCAACTACTTTCCTCTTAAGGGATCTGATCTCTAAAGAGGCCCACATTGATAAGAAATTAAAAACCAGATGGTCACTTTTGATGCCCATATGCCTAACAGGCTTTAATGCAGTGAACTTGAGTTAAGACAGCTAGCTCAAGTTAAGCTACAGCTTTGCAGCCTTAACAAAACGAAGCCTCTATTTTGCTCTAAACTTCATGTTCATAATTGGCTAAGCCTGACTAGTGCAGGAAAGATCAAGTTTGTCAAGCACATAGCTAGCGATGCTATGATGCAACTATGCAAGCATGTAGTTAGCAATGACGTGAAGCTATCTACTAGGCCAAACACTACGGAAATATATTAGGAACAAAGCATTGTGCAGCTTAAAATGAATGGCATGTGCTGCCAAGGAAAATAAACAAACCCTGTCAAGGAGCGTAAAAGAAGTCACCTTTGATAGAGCTTCCAGATATACGGTCATCCCTCAATTTGAAGTTTGTTGGAGGTGCTGGTATAGAGCTATTCAAGGCTTGAGCTGCAAGAAGAGAGACAAGTCATCCACCTGAGATTTCAGCAGTAGATCAAAGCCATACCTAAAAATCCCTCCTTTTACTTTTGTATAAAATTCGGAGAAAATAATTGGAAACATAAATTTCAAAATAAATAGAAAAATCTACACGGAAAAAATGATGTAGGACAAATGGTAGCCAAAATCACAAAATTAAGAAATATGATTGATATTCAGCTACTGAATATCAAGTTTTAAGATTGAACTTTGGCTAGGATGCTGAAATTTTGAATTTTGTTAAATTTTGAATAGCTGAAAATTTAATGTTTAATTGCTCAAAATTTAGGCTTAGGAGTTTAGGATTTGATATAGTTAGAATTTAGGCTTAATGGCTGGAATTTTGTAGGGAACACAAACAATGGAGAGTAGAAAACAAAGAATCACTTATAGGTTCTAAGAATCATTATTAGAAGAAAGTATCAAACCTTCTAGTAGAAAACTCAAGTTTGTAGAAAAATTTCATATTGCTTGTTCTATTGAACGGCTGAGTACACATATATATAGAGTTCTTAGAACCCTTATTCTAGTAGGAAAGTAATCCTAAAATTTAAATCCTATTCTAATAAAAAATCTGTAACTCCTAAAGATAATATATCTAAAATAAAATATCATATTTAACTTACTACTACTTCGATTTCAATAAGGAATTCTAACATAATCTAAATTTTAGCCCTTATCTTGTATGTCAACTCAATTCCTAATCCTCATTCCACCAAATTAAAGCTTGTGATTGATTATCTTTTCCTCTTTTATTTCTTTTATAGATTTGAAGTTTTTTTTTGGGTCAAACAAACATCAAATCAGTAGTCATTTTTCAAACACTGCTAACAAATTCTCAGCTTACCTGAAGGACAAGTGTTGGAAAGAAGCATTATTAGTACATCAATGCAGTAAGTAGCAAGATTCCAGCAGATCACAAAATTCTCAACACTCCCTTAGTTTGAACAATGGTCCAAATCATGCAACTTAATGACTTCCCTAAGGTGAAAGCTTTTCTACCTAGATTAAATGGCTAAAACCCCTTGGATGACAAGCTTAATTAGATATGTGATACTGACACTATAAAACAGATAGTGCTAGATCAGTACAGTGCAAAATCTCTGCATGTTCCCCAAATGCCTTACATTCAACAGCAAAGGGATCTCTTACTGAAAGCCAGAGCAATAAATTAAACAGAATGAGATTGTATTTAAAGAGGAATGACTTAAAGCCCCATCATTTTGAACAAAGGGATGATACGACTTTCTAATCATGGAATCAGATACTTCCCAAAGCTGGACGAGAAGGCATCAATTCCAATCTACATGGGAACATACATAACACCACATATATACTGTAAACGCATCCTAGAATCAATCTTCTTTTCCTTTGGACAAAACATCTCAGAATCAATCTTCTTAGTACATGCATCTTGAGTAATTAGTGAACCTGGAAATGGAAGATTACCATGTTCATTGAATAACTCACTTTCATTGACGCTACCATCAAAAGGATGGCTCTGTGAGAATCCCATTCTTGACTTCCTCAAGTCTACTGATGATTGATTTGCAGGATCTAGTCCATCTTCTCTGTCATCATCTCCCTCAGAAGAAGTAGCTGAGATCCAATCCACTAGATTATCAATTCCACGACTACTTCTTCCAAATTTTAATAACCGTTTGAATCCTTTTGGGACATCTTTGCGGGACTGATTGTTTGATGAATTGGCAACAAGAATAGGCTTTTGAGCACTTCCCCACTTCTTCCTCATTCGAGCTGCATCAGCTTCTACTTGGTTGGGTGGGTTAAAACTCCAGGATGCAGGATTTCCCTTAGGAGAGTCAACAGAAGCATCAATATCTGAAGCCTCAAGTTGGTAGGATAACAGATGATGCATTCGTGAATTCCGTGATACAGGGTGCTCTCCTAGAGACTCCTGCAAGGTCCCAACCGCATGGAAGGACGAAAGAAAAGAGGCAGGCAAGTCAGCAACTGAATAAGGATCAATGTAAGAAAGGGATCTCATAGGATCACCATTCTCAGAACCAGACATGGCCATCTTGTCCGATCGCTGGCTTAACCTTGCCTTGCTGTTATTCGTTTTAGCACAATCTTCAACCTCAGGTTTTTCAAGCCCCTCCTCTTCTGCTTCACTCTTTTTCAAGTCATTCAAATCATCTATTTCAGAGGGTAATTCCTCAAATTGATTTTCATGTGTAAAAACCTCAGAGCGCATTGAATTTTTACCAGCACCAGCTCCTCCATAAGGACATTGACCATCGCCCTTCTTGAGGAAAGGCTTCAAGTCCATATATTTTGTAAATTTATCATTAGATCCCTGTTGACCATAATCATCATCAAACTCTAAAGGTGCCAAAACAACAACATCATCATTCAAAGAAGAGACATCATTAAATTCACCAGGTCCAGCAGTGCTTTTCCTCAAAGACTCAGAATGTCGTGGTTTTTCTTGCTCAGCAAGTTGTATGTCTTCGCTGAAACTCTTGCTGCGAGTATAGGTTGTCAGTCGTGGGTGATTTGTCATTTTGCTGATATCAGTAGAGGGTTTTGTGTTTTCTTTCTTCAATTCACGAAAGTTTGGAACAGAGAGTGCAAGCGAATTTTCTGATTGCAATCTTCGTCTCCCTGAATTGGAGCTAGAGATTTTGGACGACCGTTGAACTGGTAATGCTGCAGTACGAGGGGTGGATGAAGAAAAATTTCTACTTGGCAAAGGCTTTATAATTGAGCTTTTAGCAGAACCATCAATTAAAGATGACTCACTGAAGAATCTATCTTGGCCATAATATTTCTGTTCTGAAAACTCAGAAGAAACTTCGTCTTCTTCACTTTGAGTAGAATCTACAGGATGCTGTCAAAATGAACAACTTGTGAGATGGGGAAGCCTCAAGATTCCAATTACCAGAAACAAAACAAAATTGCAAGTCCAAAACTTAGCCTTGGAAGTTATCTCTTAATATGTAGCAAGTGACGTTGTACCTGCTCTTTCTTAGAAGTCGAATGAACATTGGACTTTCTCAGACTATCTGCTAGTAGTCGAGCACCAGATGCAGATCTCTGTTTGCTGGCAGATGCAAAAAGTTTGGCCTTCATCTCGGCTCTATTCCGCTCAAGGCTATCTTGCATAGCCTTTAATTTGGCTTCTTTCTCTACTCTTTTTGTACTCCATTCTTCCCTCAGCTTTAGATCTCTTTTTTGTATGTACTTCTCATAGAATTTTCCTCTTGAATCATCAGAAAAGCTAATCTCACAAATATTTTGGCTCAGACTAATGCCATCATCTTGATGGTTCACCAACTTCATAGGAGGAGTTCTGAACTCAGAGCTATCATTAGGAAACTCAATTGGTTCAATGATTGGTTTTTTCTCCTCAGATTGTGTCGGGGATATCTCCACTGCTGCTGGTTTTTTGTACTGCAAGTTTACTGCCAATTTTCGTGCAGAACCATACTGATCTCCAGGTATCCGAAGCTTGTGCTCAGCAAATAGCTTCTCAAGCTCATTAGCTTTCATTTTCAACTCATCATTGAGCTCTTGGTTCCCCTTATTCTGCCTAACCCTTTGAACTTGCTCTGTTGATGTTGTCTGAGCAGAAATAAAATTTGCTTGGCTTTCAGAAGCCTTTTTATTGGGCAAAACAGCCTTGTTTCCCAATATGAGACCACCCTCATCCCTCCCACTCTGCATCTTTCTCATCTGTTCTGGACCAGCAGAAAAAGGCTTTTGGACCTTTATTTTTGGAACTTGAAGATCTCCCACTTTTACTGACTCCTTTTCTCGAAAAGTAAAGTCCTTCTTTCCTACTTGCTCAATTTCTCCAGTGGCATTATCTGCCCCTACCTTTCCTTGTGGCACCTCTTTAACTTGCACTCCAAAAGCACCTTCGAATTGCCCTGAAAGAGATCGGTTATGCGAATGACAAGCCCTAAACTTACTCCGAGGCTGATCCTTGAAGCCAGCACCCTCCACACTATTCCCAAGTTGAGTATCGCCTATCCCACCTCCTGTCTGGCTGAGACTAGCCTGATTCTTAACCAAAATGTTCTCCAATCTCTCTGGAAAGGTTCTAGACTTTCTCTCAGGTCCCCCTAAATCCAAAACTCCAAATGTCTTCTCTTCCCTGCTTGAATTGCCCTTCTCTCCAACTGAATGATCATCGAGTACTAGTTCCCCTTTACCAGCAAAAAAGTTCACTTTGGCCTCAGAAGTGACTTGATAATTCCAGGCAAGGTTCTCTTTCAAACCCACCTCCTCATCTTTCACAATGGAACCACCACCATGTCTCTGCAATTCACCCTGATCTTTAGGAATACTCTTGGCCTCAATCTGGACTGAGCTTGTACTATCATTCAATCCCTTTTGGTCCTTTCTATCATCTAATGAACCAAGAATCACACTACTTCCGTTCTGGCACAGAGAAGATGAAGAGGGTGTTAATGCAGGACTATCTGTAAAGTTGTTATCTTTCTTGTCACTTCCCAAGTCGATGCTCATATCACTGGTGCCACTCCATCTCCTGAGCACACCTTTTTCAGGTCCAGATGAGACATCAGAAGATAGTCTTCTCAACTCAGCAGATCTTCCCACAACTCCAGTTTTCCCACCTGAATTCTCCTTCTGCTTATTTTCAAACAGGTTGATTCTATCCTGCACACTCAGTCTCCTTCCTGGGGGACCCCGTTGATTTTGTGACGAGTCAGTAGCAGAACCCTCTTTCTTTGCCTCTCCTTCACTGTTCTGTTTCCTGTTAACAGAGAGCAAGGAAATAGGTTGCTCACAGGTAGAGGGATTAGATTGGTTGAGTTGGCTTTGTTCTGAGTTTTGTTGGTCATGGCCAACTTGTTGGTGTGGGACTTGATTTTGGAAAGGGTGTTGGTGGCCCCTCACATTGTGGGATCCACTTGACTCTTTGGTGGGTTCATCAATTGACATGTCAGATTCCCATGATGCCCGAACCACTTGATCCTCAACACATGGCTTCCATTGACAGATCATTTCAGGTCTCCTCTGGCAGAATGAGATGAACTTGGTACAACCATCACTGCAGAATACATGTAAGTATTGATTATTATAATCTTGCCAGATGGACAAAACAAAACAGATGTATTAATTTGAGTTGGTTGAGGAATAGTTAAAATATATTAGAAAACAAGAAAGGTGAGAAGCACAAGGAAGTTGGGACC
>JANIJH010000005.1:7491569-7535028 GCA_024520975.1 Erythroxylum areolatum | reverse complement strand
AATAATAATATCTAAAATACAGATATATTGAGAGAAAAATAATAAATTGTATATAGAAATACCTTTGAAAGTTCTTGAGATTGAACATAGCTATCATAATCAAAGTTGAATAGGTCAAGAATGAAGGTCTATTCTGTTTGGGTTGTTGTTTAGTGATAACCATTCTTGATTAATGAACTAGCTAACTTTCTTTGTACAAGGATATTAAAAGGAGGTATTTAATGCCTGTCTAAATGCAGAAATTTGTATAGTTTAAAATCCTCTGTCTTAAATGCTCTATTCCGACCCTATTCTCGCATCAAAACGAAGTCGTTTTATATTTGTTTACATGTAAAACGACATCGTTTTGAAACGAAAATATGGTTGAAACATATAAAAGGATGTCGTTTTGAGAGAGAAATAAGATTAGAACAGGATATTTGAGACAGAGTATCTGATACTCGGTTAATTAAATAATCGGTGGGATTTATACAACAAAAATAAAGTTTATAGATGTATATATATATTCAATTAAAACGTGCATTGCCCACCAAAGACCAAATTTCATTCACAAGTTCCCTTTACTGACAGAAAGAAAACCCACTATCAATAACAAGATCATATTCTTCATCTTACTTCACATGGTAGGACCCTATTAGTTTGTGTTTTCTTGACTTTGTTTCCTTTACAAGCGTATCTTCAATTTATTGTGCAAGAAAAAAAAAACAGTCTGTATCTGCACTAGCACACATTGTCCAACAACACAAGCCCCAGGAGTTGAATGCTTCTGCCATAGTTCTGTCTTGATTCATTTGCTTTTCCCTTTCTAAACTTCCCCACCATTGAAGCGTTATAATTTCTCTTACGAACGTACGAGTTGAATCGGTCATTAAAGGGTAGGTGATGGTGTTAAAATGTCCCTAACATTAGGCATTGTTACTACGTTCTTCTGTGATACAAACGAAGGCATGTTACTTGTATCAGAAAAATGGTTGACAGTAATGAGACAAAGGGGTTTTGGACAATAATGGTTAAGTCGGTCCCTTTTAATTCACCCAATGATCAGTGTTAAACAACCTCCATTTCACCTCTTTTAACCAAAAGCATGAAACTGCAGAAAGTAAGAAGGAAGAATCAATAATGACACTAGGGGCTTGTATATTGTAATGGACTAACGTCAGAAAGAAGACAACAGAAGAAGAGACTGTTTTATCCATGAAAAGATGATGTATATATATTGTACAACTCCTTTTTCTTCTTTCCGTTATTCATATTGGGCCCATATATATATCTTTCAAAATGTGTTATTATGACATGATTATTGTCACTTGATTAAGATTACTGTAAAAGAATATAAATACTTAAATGGCATAATGTTAATTCTCTTTTCCCTTACATAGGGAAGACAATTCTTAACATACCGGTCTAAGTTTAGTTATTTTTGATGGGTCGATTTATAGGTCAGGCTCAAGCTTATAGAAGCTCAATTATTTTAAGCAAAACAACATCATTCTATTTAAAAGAGTTAAATCTCGGACAAGCACAAGTCTAAGTAACCTAAAATCTGACCCAATTTTTAAAATTTAACCTGGCCAACCCGTTGCCATCCCTACCTGTACAAGCAACTTGATAGCTGGGGTTGGATTGGATCCCACCGAGCACCAGTAATATAGCTAACAGCTTCACTTTGACAATTGCCTGTAGTGTTTGCTGCAACTAGTCATTAATGTACAGGTCCAACCTTTTTCTTTAGTTTTCTTTCATTGCTACGCAATGGTCCACACCAAATACAGATGAACTATCCAACTGGGAAGATCCCACATTCTTTATCTAGTTCATGAATTGACATTTTGGGTGCATGCAAAGCATTAGCTTGACTATTACATTTAGGTCTATGATCATTTATAAAAGCTCCATGTCTACATAAGGTCTTCAATACTTTCTAAAAGTAAGATTCAGACGTCCGGCACGAAGATTTGTTTCTTCAAGTAGGGACTTAGGAGCGGTGTTTGGGAGGATTGAACTTACACCATGAAATATATGTCTGGAAATCCCACCAAATATCACAACATCTCCAGAATCTAGCATAAGTTTCTTCGCCTTTTCAACATCCCTTTGGTCACCGTACAAAAATTCTCCAGAATCGCCGATTGAGAAAGAAACTACAGGTAATCCTTGGCGAAGACTTTCTTGACTTTCATCTTTATCCTGTTCACCAGACCAGGAGTTATCAGTATTTTGGGCAAAAGCAGAACCCAAGCAAGAAGGGTGCATTCAAGTACTATGTAAGTTGGGAAATTGAGGTAAAAATATTGCAGCATCAGTTCAAATGGGGTTGAGAAAAATGGCAATCCAAAAATGAGGACAAGAAATTTTCATTCCAAACCTGATGGAGACCAAGCCGTCCACTTGCAGAGTAAAAGTTTACAATGCAGATGTTTGGTGACATCCATGGCAGATCGTCTTCTGCATTTTTTACTCTAGCATTGCTTTCAATGAGGGCATGTGAATCTTTGATCGCTTTCTCAACAAGGACATGAAGTTCATGAGGAATAGTTGGTGTCTTAGAACCATCTATTGGGCGATACTCTCCATATTGACTTGTATCAGGGTCCCAATTTTTACCAAGGCACATCATTTTCAGGTGCAGCCTCTTACCATCACGATAACCAGGTTGGTAGAAACCTCCAGAACTCAGTCCAAGGTTTCGACATAGTGTTACTATTTTGATCTAGAAGAACAACAGAATACACTAACTTAGGGGAAACTACATAAACAACTTCTTGGAAGAAAAGCTTCTCTACACTACTAAGAGTCTAAGACCAGTAGTTTCTGAAAAGATTAACCACATCCTAGTTTAAATAATCAAGGAATTACATGTCTGATCATTATTTACCACCTTTCAAGAAATAGCAACTGAACTTGCAAGATGAAAATTAAGTAAGCATGAGTTTAGGCATGCACATGATCAGTATGAACCACAATTTTGCAAGAGATATCAAAGAAAGCAAATATAGGACCTGATCATCCATGGATAAGTAGCCCTTTAAAAGAACCATTCCAGGTCTTAGGATACTGCCGCTTATTCCCTTTGTAGCACGTTTAATTTCATTCCGTCTTTCCCTGTTCTTGACAAGCAGAGATGGTTTTAACATGAAAGGAGTTTCAGCTTTAGGAGGGCAAATATCAAAAGGTTCAACTAATGCCACTTGCTCTGACTGCTCTAGATCTCCAACTGTTACATCATAATTCGAACTCTTTCCAATGGAAGTCTGTTTCTCGTTACTCAAATGAGAAGAACAAGGCACAGAATCATCCTCAATGACTGAACCTGAAACCAATGAACACTCATTATCGATTGAACCACGGGCCTCACCACCAATTTTCTCCTGCTGGGATAAGACTGCACAGGTAAGTTCATCTCCAGGTGATTTCTTTTCATCGCCAGGTGATTTCTTTGGCCTGTACACATATCTTGGGGAACCTCTACCATTGGCGTTCCTTGAAAAACTACCCCGTAAATTCTGTTGGGAATTTGTCCCTCTTCTATGTGACACAAAATTTCTACCGCTAAAACGTTCATCAATAGCTGAGTCATCTTCTCCAGCCTAAATAGTTGGCAGATCAAATCACAATATGAATCAGCCAAGAACACCGAAACAACCATATTACTGAAACAGTCTTGAAAAGGACATAAAACAAAACAAAAACCCATGTAGAAAAAGTGAAGCAAAACAACAAAATCAGTCACTTTCGAAGAAATACATGTTACAACGTAATCGTAGTAAGATGACTAAGAGAAAGAGGCAGGGAATGGTAAACTTACCAGGTTATTACGAGGAGAAGAATGAAACGCTGGTCTAGAAGAGGAAAAGTCTCCTTTTCCTTTTCCTCGACCTCTACCTCTGCTGCTAATCATCGTTTGGTGTCCACTCCTACAGTGTTGGAAGCTTCAACAAGGGCGGTGGCTTGGAGAATGGTGTTGTACGCAGAGTTTTAAAAGGCCAAAAAGCCTGCGTTTCTGAAATTGTGGCCTTTTGTAACTTTTGTTATCACTATATTATTCACTTTCAATATTGCTATAATAATCTATCGAAATTAAATTCTATAACTATACATTTTTATGAATATTTGATAAATGGAATTTCATTTAAGTTAATACAATTTGGATTTTGGACTGTTTATTTATAATCTATATTATATATATTTACTATAATGAACAGTTCTCAGTATTAAACATATGCAAGTGAAGAAGAGCCATAGTTGGTAATTTTATATCTCTGCGCCAACGCATTTCACCATCACAAGTCTCTCTTCTTGAGAAAATTTGAATCGGAGACCTAAAACGCAGATGCTATATTGAGGTTTTCCCCCCTATATATGCTCCTTGTATTTGGGTTTTCAATAATTCTTATCATGAGTGCATCAATGATTTCAAAGGCCCTTTGATTTGTGTTTGACTGGTAATTTCCTTCGCTTTGGTTAGATCTTCGTCGTTCATGGAGGTAGATCACTAGGGTTTTGTGTTGTTTGGTTGTTTGTTTTCTGTTGCATTGATCGTAGATAGAAACCTATAATTTTGTTAAAAATGAAATCTTTTGTCGGCTCCTTGTTTCGGATTTCCAAACTAGGCTTGCTCTGCGCGAAAGCTGCGATTTTCGTTTGGATTTGGGAATTTTGTTGTCGTTTTGATTATTGGAAAGAACGAATTTTGGGTTTTTGGGGCCGTAGAGATCGGTTTCTTAATGGGCATTTTTTTTCTTTTGGTGAAATGCGAGCTAATGCAGTAATTAAGACATAGGATTTCGATCTCATGCGAATTTTTAATGGGTAGGACTCCCAGCAAGCTTTATTGATAAACTAATGCAGTTCTTCTGTAAATACGAGGAAGTGGGCAAGTAAAGATGGTGAAGCTTACTATGATTGCTCGTGTCACGGATGGACTGCCGCTCGCTGAGGGATTGGATGATGGCCGTGATGTGAAAGATGCTGAAATGTACAAGCAGCAAGTAAAGGCTTTGTTTAAGAATCTTGCAACGCACCAGAATGAGCCTTCAAGGATGTCCATTGAAACTGGCCCTTATGTCTTTCAGTATCCCTCACATTTGCTTTAGTCTCTTTCATATTCACTTTTAAGCGTAGACTTCAAAAAAGGAGTATTGTTGGCATGCCAAAATTATTCTTTGTTTGCTTGATACTTTTTCTTCCTTGAACTCCATTACTATGTCAGAACCTTCTGTAGAGTCACTCAATCTCTTGAAAGATGTGTGGAAATGTGTACACTGCTAAGTACTATGTAATGTTAAACAATGGTGTTCAGGATGCATGGGTGGCATGTTCTTTAATTGCTGTTACTTGGGAAGGTCATAATGAAAAAGTTAGGAGTTCTTAATGCATGTCAAGGGCTTTCTAATGAAATGGTTATTAACCTTTTTATTGACTGCCTTCTTAGTGTCCATTAAAGGGAAAAACAGCAGATTCACAAGAGTAATGATGTAAACATTCAAACGAAATTAGATTGCTCTATTAGACCTTTGCAAATTGAATCGTCATGATTGTAGTTCTCTTAGTTAACATTATGGATTACACTTGAGCAGTTCGTTGCTTAAAACTGCTTTTACAATTATCTTTTCTTGCAAATTTGACTGTTCATTTTGACTGCTGTTTTCTTGTTATACTTTTTGAGAAGTGAAACAGTTTCTGTGATTTCTTGACTTGATACCTTTAGTTATATTATTGAAGGACGTGTATGTTACCTCACCATGTGTGACCGTTCGTATCCCAAGAAACTTGCCTTTCAATTTCTTGAAGACCTCAAGAATGAATTTGAGCGTGTCAATGACGCCCAAATTGAAACTGCTGCTAGACCTTATGCATTCATTAAATTTGGTAGACCTCTTTTAGTTTTTCTTCTTAATTTTCTACTACTGAATTGAACTCTCCTCGGTGACTTCATGTTTTCTTCACATGGATTCTACTGTCACTAATAGGCCTGAACTTTATTTTTTGTTTTTCCTCTCCAAGATACTTTCATTCAGAAAACAAAGAAATTGTACCAGGATACTCGCACTCAGCGGAACATTGCTAAGTTGAATGATGAACTCTATGAAGTCCATCAGATTATGACTCGCAATGTGCAAGAAGTTCTTGGTGTTGGTGAAAAGTTGGATCGTAAGAGATATTCCTTTCTCTTTGGTTGTTTTACTGTATCAGATTGTTGCTAGCTTGTTTGAGCCTACCAGAAGAGAATATTACTGACTGTTAAATTTCTCACAACGGGATTATGTTAATGATGCTTCGCTATATTTTATAGAGTTGGAGAAAATGTCTGTTTCCTGTTTAAGTTACCATTTGCATATTGGTTGGATACTTGAGTCAGTCAGTTGTGCTGCCATAACAGACATTCTTTTAGCTTCTTCTATTAATTGGAATGGAGACTTGTACTTTCAGTTACATATTGATTTTGGTGTTGTGACTTCGTTTTCTTTTTTTCTCTTGAAATTAATATGTTTGATGCACATTTCACCAAAGTACATATTAGTTCAGTGGATCCTTTGATGAGAATTGTTGTGGAACTGATTGTCGTAAAGGCATGCCTTACTTTGCTTGCATGCTACAGGAATTTTTGTGGAAATGAGAATGCAAATGGCCTTTCTGACAGGATAAACATGTCTAACGGGAATTCTTATTTGCGTGATATCTCTGTGATTGGATCTTTTGGTTACATTCAATCTGGACAATTTCCCTGAGCTTTTGGTCTGTTGTTACCTTATGCTGGTTGTATCTGTTTGTCCTAAAATGATATACGAAACTTTCATCCCATTATCGACTTCTTTGCTGGACTTGGTTCATCTTTCTCTCTCGAAAAGAATCCTTACTGTTCTGTCTTCCCATCTCAAGCTCTGTACTAACACAGCTTTTGCATATTCCTTTAATGATGCAGAGGTCAGTGAAATGTCAAGTCGGTTAACTTCGGAATCTCGTATATATGCTGACAAGGCAAGAGACTTGAATCGACAGGTTAGTTCCATTGCTTTGGCATGAAGATTGGATCCGTCATTCTTTTGCATCTTCTTGATTTCCCTACTCGACATGCATTTAACTTTTGGGATGTACATAGAAAAATTGTATTTTGTGGCAAAGGCTAAACCAAGCTTTAACTTTTCTGAATGTTTTCCTACTTGTTTATACATTCCATTTAACTCCTTCCTACACTATACGCACTTATCGCCCCTTTACTTATGGTTTTCACCGGTGAGTGCTTTTTACTAATGGTTTGTTTATACTTTTGGGATGCAGGCATTGATTCGTAAATGGGCCCCTGTCGCTATTGTGTTAGGAGTTGTATTTCTCCTTTTCTGGGTTAAAACAAAGATCTGGTGATCTAGTCGCCTTTCTAGCAGTTGAAAATTTTGTTCAACTACTTACCTGGGTCTCTGCAATGCCATCTCTGGTTGTCTTTATCCCAGATTCTCTGAACTTCACAGGCTTTATGATGTTTCAAGGGCTAGTTCCAAGATAATGACCTAATCTTGTTTCGAGAGTAAGCACTATCAGATTGTCGATCACATGTACGAAAAGACTCGACAACAGTTTGAAGTTGAACTTTAGTTTCTCTAATTGGCACATTTTAGGTAGCTTCCAGCTATCGTATGGAAGTGGGAAGAGACCCCTTACCTTACAACCAGATTAAGGGCAAAGTATATAGGAGATAACTTCGAGGAACTTGTACTCTCAATCCATATATTTGTCAGTACTAGAATTGATTTGAGAAACAAAATGATGTTATACTGTTAGCAAATTTAGATTTACCTTTCCTGATTTGTGCATGTTCCTCTTGTCCGATATAGTTAATCATTTGATTTTTTTTGTTACTTATAAATCCTTATGCCATGATCTGCTGCAAAACATGCTTCAGCCATATGAGTGCACCTATTCTGAAACCATAATCAAACAGCTTGAGTGTTCCTCGTACTTACTGCCCGAGTTCTTACAAATGTTAATCAATGTCTAGTAGAACGCAAGATGGAACTTGGATCTCATACTTAAGCTCAGCCAACTAAGGAATGAATCAAATTGCTTTGTGGTGGATTAGTTCCGAAAAAGCAAACAGCATTAAAAGAAAAAGAAAGTAATGACAAACATTCTTCTTGGCTAAATCAGAATAAGGCCTAGTAAGTCGACCTCTCATGGTCATGGAATATCAACCCATATAACATAACAGTGACCATCAGGATGAAACTCTGTGGATCACTTGGACTACTTGACCCGACAATGTTCAAAATTCTAACAATAGCCGTTTGAACCTCAAATAGGCGGCAATTGAAGAACACACCACTCAGTAGCCTAGATGAAAGCAGCAAAAAACAACCCGGCAATGGGAATCTCCGAACCTAAACCCCACCGTGATGACGAAGAAGATTACACGGAAAGTGATGGGTCTGATTCAGATTATGATTCCGACATGGATCCAAGTTATAGCATTATTGAGGAGACTGGAAACAAGCTATCGAATCTGTCTATCAAGAAGAAGTCTACGTCACGGTTAGTGTCTTCATTTGCAGTCATTAAAGACAAGGAAAAAGTAAGTTTGTTTTTTTTAAATTTCGTAGAATGTTTGATAAAAGGGTAAATTTTTATTGGTGTAACAGTGCTAAAAATTTGGACCTGGGCATGGAGAAAGATTTGGAACAGGCTGATGATGATGATGATGAAGAAGAAGAAAGTTTCTTAGAAGTTCAAAACTTTATAGAAGGTCAGTGCATTCAGTATATGCTTCTTATGCATTCAAGTCCTTTAGATAAATGCCGACTGCCAAATAACTCGAGGTAGATTACCAGAAAAGTATAAACTTAACGAACAAACTTGTGATGCCATCAATTCAGTCTACAAATGCCTGTCTTCCCAATTTTTTTCCTTTTTCATTTTTGCTACATAAATGAGGATCCGTAGCGAAATCACTGCCTCGCACATAATACTTGATGTTACGTTGCGGGGTTTGGGTGTACTCCTGGTGATGTGATCTTTGTTTTACAATGTCGCGGCAGCTGGGAAGATAGAAAAGCTGAAAGTATGTCAATGCAAAGCTTATTTGAAAAGGAATGGATTGAGGCTCACTGGCAATAAAGGCATACTCATTGAACGCATAAAGGAGCATCAACAGTAATTTGAACTGTTTCTGTGTAATTTACCCTTTTCTTTTTTAACCGTGTTTCTTTCTTGAATAGTTCACTTCTTTCGGATCATGTAGGTTGTTGAAATGTGGAGGAGAGGAAAAGTATCCGGTATCCAGCTTTGTTCTGAATTGTAAAGGCAAGCAATCTTTGAACAAATTTTCAGCTTGAACATGAAGACTAAAGTTTAATGCCAAATTGGAAGGCTATGCGCTTTTGTTGCATTGACCTATTTGCATGATGAGGTTTATGATTAGTTTCAGTTCAATTGTCATTGGTTGTTGAACTTAAGATGGGATTATCGAGGTGTAAATGCCGAATCATCATGCCTTCCTCTTATGTCTTCACATATGCGTGATCACTTTATAGCTTTCTGAAGTTAATGCTAAAAGATTTCTTATATTTTTGTCTTTTACTTTCTTTCTGAGTTCTAGATTTCTAGTTATTTCACTGCCATGCACTGATGATCATGAACTTGATGCAGGTGATGCATGCAAAGGCGATGTTGTTCTTTTTGAGCAAAATGTTTATGAAATGTGAGCTATTGGCTATAGTTGTGCCTTTCAACAGAAAAGATGGATTATGATGGACTGCTATAATGATGACAATCCGCCAAGCGTTGTTTCCTAAACACTGTTTTTGATTTCCTTGTCCCTTTTTTTGGTTTCATAGGTACAATATTGCTGCAAGAAGTGCTGGTGGCCCTCCTTGTGGCAAAAGACTTGTCGCAGGTCGAATTGTCAAGGAAAGCTATGGGGCTGCCAAGCAACAGCATACATTTACAGTGAGTCAAAAGAAGTATTAAAGTTATAAATTTCCTGCTGTATTAAGGTGTCCGTGAAAATAAGATGAGCATATTAATCACTCATTTACACTTTTTATGAATTGCAAAATGACATTTTAGGTTTAGGATCGAAAGTTCAAAACATCAATCTAAATTTTGAGGGCATCTCAATATTGCGGAAAATAGTTGGATACATCTGAATCATGTAATTTTCGTGACTTATGTGGATAGTGGTATACCATTTTGTTCACATTATAATATGGTCGTTTGTCGGTAAACTATCAAAAGGAAGTAACTGAATGATGATATGCCACTAAGTAGGAATGTTGTCTCCAGCTCTTTGTAATTTGAAGGCGATCTGTCTGGTGTAATACCCTCTACTTGGTCTTGGAAATTTTAGTTCATATTAAATATCCGGTAGACTGCTGACCTTTTGGTGTCTATGAACAGATAGAAGTCCTTTGGAGCAAAGGGAAGATGTCACTGCCTCCACTTCACCCACTGCTAATAAAGGGTCGAAACCTGTATCGAATGGGAACTCTAAGACAGGTTTCAGCATCTAGAAGGCATTCTTGATTGTTTTCCTTTCATGTGCACAAGGTGAAAATTTTGCAAACTTGCCATTATTGTCTCTCAGATGTGGGAAGATGAAGATGAAAGGTGTAAAGTTCTGATGGAAAAGCACTCAAGGGGTTCTATTGCTAGGTCAGATAGAGAAACCAGAATCCAGGAGAAAGAGATGAAGAAGTTGCTGAGAGAATTAAGGTTCTTTGTTTTAATTTCACTGGACAGTATCTTCACTTAACAGGTTTTAGGCATACTGGTGCAGTGCAACTGCTAGCCAGTTTAGGTATTCTTATATTCCTGTAACTTTCTGTATGTTACAGGGCTGAAGGGAAGAAGGATCCTGAAAGCAGCCTGTCGCATTTGATAGGTAGTCAGGGAGTACAAATTCATCAATCACGTTCTGCTCTTGACGTGCAACAAACAGTTGTCCAACCTCAGAAGTCACATATCTCTATCAATGTGGGAACAACATTTTCCCAATCTCGACTGTCAGGCATTTCTGTTGAATCAGGAAACATTGGGGTTAAGTTAAACAACCATGAAGTTCAGAAACACAGTGCTGATAGGGTCAATAATGGCAGTTTTGCTTTCCATGAGCGCTGCAGAGGTTGGCAAAATGGGATTTCTGGCTTTCATCATCCTGGGAATCATCCACTACATAAACAGCCATTAACTGTGCAAAATCAGCCCCCCTTAAGAAGCTTGAACCATCACCATTTGGCAAACCTACCAAATAGACAAAGCTATCAAAAGCTGCAGCTATGCAGATATTATGCTCGGGGAACATGCTACTATGGAGACAATTGTAAATTTATACATGAATCAAGGGATGCACACAGCCTAAAGGGGGAAGAAAGGTGGTGATCTGATAATCAAAATGGCAGGAGAAACAATGACACTGACTTTAAAATCTTTTGTATGGACTATGGATTGTGCCATTGTTTGAACATTACCAAAAATACTTGTTATGCTTTACTGGTAATTGGTGAGCTTGTGAATGAAATGACGTATTCAGAAGGCAAATGATCTATTGCTTTTCTTCTTGACGTTACGCAGCTTTGTTCGAACAGAAAACATTTCAAATTGATGCTCTTATTTGCCTTTTGTGCTTACGGATACATTTCTAAAAACATTGTTTTACATTTAATTGATTACAAAGATATGAAGCCATCAACCTTGCTACTCAGAAAATCCAAAAATTAAAATAGTTAATATTATTTTTTTAAAAATAACAAAATTATATTAATAAAATAGAAAATATGATTAATTGTTAGTAAGTTACTCTTGACATCTTTACACAATCATCTACTTCCAGCCAAACAAAATTATATTAATAAAATGGAAAATATGATTAATTGTTACTAAGTTACTCTTGACATCTTTACACAATCATCTACTTCCAGCCAGTTTCCATGCATAGCAACCCAATGCAGTATTTATATGAAGCTTCGGGTTTATGTTGAAAAAAGTAGGCAACGGTTAGACTTTGAACTGGACGAGCTTTTCAAGCTACAACAAAACGGATCTTCACTTATGCATTGCCAACTGAGTTGCTTTTTGTCACGGCTTGGAGTTCCATTGGAGAATTTGTAATGCTTCCAACTGAGCCCATGGTCTGAGAGCTTAACTGGGGACTAGCAGGACAAGCCTCTGGATTACCGGCACTCATGGCATGAATTGCTCCTGAACTTAGCTGTGGGCTCATTGAGGTTCGTTGGCTCATTTGCTGGGGGCTTGGCTGCTGCTGAGGCTGCTGCGGCTGAGGCTGCTGGTTCAGTTGTGGAACTCCCATGGTCGAAGGTGATGGTGAACCTACTTGTGAAGGTGAAACAACAGCCTGCAAAGAAGAACCTGCTTCTTGCTGCTGCTGCTGTTGCAATTGCTGCTGTTGCAGTTGCTGTTGTTGCTGCTGCTGCTGCTGCTGTTGCAATTGTTGCTGCTGTTGTAATTGAAGTTGTTGCTGCTGCTGCTGTTGCTGTTGGTTCATATACATATTCATACCAGCCATTAACTTTGGTGGACCCATTGGCCCAATGGTACTCCGCTGCATCGGGTTCATGTTACCCCGGGACAGAGACTGACCAAGCATGGAAAGACCAGCAGAAACTGGATGCATCTGTCTAGCTCCTGACATCCCAGCTATGCCTGACTGAGGACTACCTAACATGCTTGTTCGGTTTTGCATTATCTTAAGCTTAAGGAGGGCAGCTTGAGCGGGAGTCATTTGTCCACGAAATTGCTGACTTACCAAATTCATAGGATTTTGACCCATACTACTCATACCAGACATAGGTGCCATGGGTCCAGAGATTCCAGGCCCTATACCTCTAGCACCTCCAATACCCATTGGGTTGCCGAGCCCCCCCAGACCAACCATGTTGTTGCCCATATTCCCCATGCTCATGGCTGTTCCAAGTCCCATCATTTTCCTCTGTTGCATCTGCTGCTGCTGCTGCTGCTGTTGCTGCGGCTGCAACTGCTGTTGTGGCTGTTGTTGTGGTTGCTGTTGCTGTTGTTGCATTTGTTGTTGTTGCTGCTGCTGTGGTGGTGGTTGCTGCTGCTGCTGCTGTAACAACTGAAGCTGGAGAGGGGAAGGCTTATTGACCATGTGATTTCCCAACTGCATGTTTGAACCCTGACCAATAGAACTTAAGTGAGACAGTGGATTTGATGGAAGCACCAATGATGACCTCTGGAATTGTGAATGTGGCTGTTGCATCAAAGCATGTTGATTGTGCTGTTGATGATGTATTGGTTGCTGCTGCAGCAACTGCGGTTGCTGTTGCTGGATAGATGGTTGTAAGTCCAACAGCTGTGATCTTGCAGGAACTGAGACTCCTGACAAGAGACCTTGAGAAATTTGCAAAGCATGTGCGTTGCCAGGAGGAAGTATCCTTGTGTTGGCTAGTAGGCTTGGAGATGAAGGAATAGATGCATTTCCACTAAGGATGGGCTTTACATCGTTGGATGGTTGAACTAAAGCTGTTTCATTATATTGATGCACCTCAGCTGGTGTATTATTTGAGATTCCTGATGCAACTTGTTGATTATTTGACACAATATTCATGGGGGTTGGTCTTTGTTGAATATTATCTTCAACAGCATATCCTTCTCGCATCATCTGTATAAACCAATCCGTTAATCAGGTTCACAAGAAACCAACACAATATCTTCTGCTCATTAAAAGGTTTTTCTTTTCTAACATACCAGCGAGGAAGCTTGTGATGCTAGCAAATCTGCAAAATGCTGCAGAAAGAATTGATGAAAAAAGCAAATCAAAAACAAAAAACATATGTATTTTTATAAGCAAGTTTAATGCGAGATAGCAAATTGTAAAATATTTGAGGCAATTGATAATACTATAGTATAGTAACTATATCCTGCTACCCTCATTGCCCAACAAACTAATGTCACAGCATACCTCATTGTGCAGCCATGCCCCATGTTAAACAGGGAACAAAAGGCAGTCTTGCACATGGGAAAATGACTACATATCACATATCATAATGAAAATCTGCAGGTAGTAAAATGATGATTGACAAAGGAACACTAAAGCGTAGGTAGAGTGGAGTATCAACCAAAGATTGTGAGTGGTATATCTATCAAAGTTAAATTGAGCTTCAAAGACAGATATGATGAGGAAAGTAAACAAGAAATAAAGTAATGACAAGGAATGTCTCTGATTACGCTATAACAAAGACAATGAGCTTTTGCATTGTTCATGATCCACCACTACATCCACTGAGTTGGTACACATAATGGAACTTACAGTATTGGGCAAGGTAGGAAGATAATCCTCTGCTGACAAAACATCGCCATCTTCTACTTCTCCATAATGCATTGCTACAGTACCATCATTTGGCTTCTGAGACATGATCATTCTAGTACATATCCTCTGCACATAAGCACCGTTCCCTAGAAAAGCAAAGTTTTAAGCTGTGTCAGGTAGGGAATTCTCACAACTATAAGATGCTATAGACATCGTAATTCAACAAACCTGGAACTCTTTCTGCCATTATAAAATTTATTACTCTCATCTTGCACACATTTATACTGCCACCAACAATTGACTTGGATAATGGCCAAGTATCATCTTTGAAATCACCAACAATGGCTAAATCAGAGAGACAACCCATCAGAGGTTTAGGTGAATATGTGTTGGGTTTCCTCACTGGGTAGTCTTCGACCTTGTTCCTTCTGCAGTTAAGTTGATGTCTGTAACAGAAGCCAGTAGGAGATAAGTAACAAGATGGTGGGACCTTGAGTGTCATTTACTAAATAGTATGATGTCATAAATCTGAAAAAAAAAATCAAATTGCGAGGTGATAATAATTGATATACCTTGCAGTGACCATCTCTATCTTTGAGAATTTTTCAAGCATGGCTGGATCAGCAATAGGTAAAGTTCCAACAGAAGGACTATTTGCATTTAATGGGACATTTATATTACTAACACTTGCAGGAGAGCCAACCCCACTCATTACTGGTGTCCTTGGTAGTGAATTTGATCTTCGCTTACCAGCTGCTTGGGCCTGATGCTGCCTTTGCAAAGAATCATTAGCACTGGACGTCAAGGATGAAGTTCCACCAACTGCAGTAACTGAATTGACTCCCGCCTTCTCCTTTTGTGATCCCAGAGCAGAAGTAGCAGCAACTGCTCCAAAGTTAGGTCCTGCTGAACCACTAGAGAATTCTCCAGACTTTGATGATAATGGAGACTGAGCCAAAGCCCCAGCAGATAACCGGGGACTTTGTACTGGCTTCCTCTTCTGAAACTGTTCCTCCTTCCTAAAATCTTGACCAAGATTGTTCCAAGCTGCCTGGGGGAAATTAGGTCTTAAGAGCTGATGTGGTATTCTTTGTTGAATCCGTGTTGGCTGAGCATCCAAATGGCCTGCATCTGTTTCCATCATCTGCATGTCATTCTTACCATGACTGAACTCTGAGCCATCAAGTTTGTCAGAATCAAATTGTTCTTCTTTTGGGCCAAATCTCACAACTGGCTGTCCTGTGGAGAGCGAGGCTGTTCCAGGATTTTGATTCATGACCCCTTCAAACATCTGCTGGGAATACTTCTGGCCACCAGCATTAGCATACTGAATACCTCTAGCCATCGCTTGGTGCTGCAATAGTGAACTCTTCCAGTTCATATCTGATGCATGGAGGCCATCCATATGAGGTCCTAAATGCTGCTGAATTCCATCGAGACCAACTGGAGTAAGCCTTGATCTCTTCATAGAACCAGATATGGGTGATAATTGAGCATCTTGATTGTCCCTCTTCCCATGAAGGGAAGTAACAGGATTCACATTGTCATTATATGTGATCATCATCTCCTGCCCAGAGGGGGAGGCTCCAGAAATGCTGGCAAGCCCTTGATCCTGCATACTTCTTGGGGTTACAACCCCCATTTGATACCTTTGTTGGGACACCAAAGGCAGTGCTGGAATATTTCCATCTGGAATGAAGTTTCTTGTTCTCAGAGCTAACAAGTTATTAGAACTAACATTTTGTGCAGTTAAATTCTCTTGGACATGTGGGGGCATTGCAGTGCCTGAAATAAACCCCGATTCTCCAAATCTGCTGTTAGAGCTTTCTGGCACACGATCTATGCTTACCTTTTTCCCAAGTGTCCTATTATTAGATGTGACAGTAACTTCCGGCATCTGCTTGAATCTTTTTCTGCGCAAACTGCTTACTGCTAAATCAAGCTGCCAATGAAATTCAGCAAAGCATAAAAATATCAACATATCGCTCCTGCCAATTAACCTTAAATAATGACCCAACATTTACCTTTGTAGGAACTGGATTAGTACATAGCCTATCCAATTTTGGTGCAGGATCTAAACAAAGTTGTGGTTGCAAGGCTTTCAATATCAGGGACTCTACTTCCTACAGTCAGACATTACAAGATGTAAAATGTGAATATCATTTCTAGAGGAATCAAATGTACCAACCATGCTTACCATCAAGTCGCCATATGTCCAAGAATTATCAGAAATCGATGGGATATCTTTTACCACATTCTCCAGTGACATCTTAAGGCAAACTTTATTCACAACAGGATGCCCATCGACAGATGAAATAGTAGAACCTTGTTCAGAAGCACATTTTCGATGATCTTGAACCTGCAAGAGTTTCAACATTGAAAATTCTCTGAACATATGGCAGCGTCAATAAGTTCTGGAGTTTCACAATTGCAAATTTGCCCAAACGAATGTTTTATGCATCTAATTTGTTTATCAATATATGTATATTCCAGTTTCTAATGTTTCCATTCATGATCAGACGGCAAAATTTGTAACATATATGTAAATTACTCACCTCACATATTATTGTCCCATTAACATATTTACAAGGTATACCATCCAGTATATCTCCAGGCAACCGGCCAGACTCAATTGCCTTCAAATGCATGAGCAAAATAACAAGCCAATAAAAAATCAGCTTGTGAAACAATTGGCTAACAATAGGAAAAAGAGCACCAACTCATGAGTATAATAGTAATCAAAAAAAATTTTAACAGGAAATATCCATGCACAGGATATTTTTCTACAGCTATGGTGCATAAATGTTCTGAATCAGAATTAGAAGAAAAGCAACAAGCATAAATATACCGAGAACAGAGTTTCAGATGCCCTATCATAAGGATGCAATAACTTTGAAGTATCTTGAGATGTCGCTTGATGTGCAACATCAGTCTGAAAAACACGAACTCCATAGAATTAGAAATACCAAAAAGAAACAAAAGACTTTTTTTTTTTCTTCACTTCTTCAATTGATCCAAAAATGCTAGGGTTACTCCCTACAAACCTCTGAAGGTTTTCCAATAGAATATCCATCAGGGTACAGGTTCAAAGTGAATGAGGCTTCATGTTCTGAAAAGAGAAAGCACAAATGTTCAACAGATTCTACTGATACAAGAACATCAATAGTTGAGTTTTGGAGACAAACCAGAGATGGATGACCTTGGGATGCTAGCTGTAACCTCAACACTCCCATGAATGACAGCCTACATTACAAACATTTCAAACTATAACATGTGAAAGCAGCATATGAAATCACTTCACCCTCCACATGATCAAGTAACAGATCTCACAGTGGCAGCTCTACATTTGTACAAGAAAGATTATCACTTAAGGAAGCGCAACCAAGTTCCCTACATGAAACATAATCTCCACAACGAATGCAAGCAATAACTACAAGCCACAATTTGAAAGCCCAGGAGTTGAAGGTACATATAGAAATTACACATGTAGAAATTACAGCTTTGCATCAATAAATTACAAAAATACACAACTTAGGAAGGAGGGTGTATCCAATGACCATAAAGAATACTGCAGGCAAACCCTTTAAAGAAAAGAAAGAGCAAATCAGAGAACAAATGTTAAAATGAGCAAACCAAGTTGCGCCAAGTGCAGATTCAAGCTATCAGAATCCACAATGCAAACTACATAACAAATAAAGATATCTAGCGTCAAACTGGAACTGCACATCAAATGTTCCCTAAAACAGGCTCTTCATCAAAGGATTCCAAATGATATTTAAATAGCAATGAATAGCTAACAAGATAATATCAGTTGTGCTCTTATATTCTATAATTCAAGTTGACGAACAAAACTAACAATAAGCCATTCCCTTTCGGATTATCGTTAAACAAAAATTTTGTCGGAATACTTACATTCTTGGAGCCAACCAATGAATTCTCCTCAGAATCATCTAACTCCTCATCCAAAGCAGTCTCAGGTTGGACAACAGCCTTGGGGCGGAACCTAGTACCAGTTTTTGAGATCTTAAACGAGACACCCATTTGAAGATTGAGTTGCTTGGACCAAGAGAAAGTGAAGAAAAGTCAGAAAGAAGGGAAAAAGAAGGTAGGAATTTTAAGGAAAGGGTTACTTATTGAGGCTGGCGTCACATATAGAACTTGTAAAGAACCGAGGGCTTGTGTAGGTGTTTAGATCAAGAGAGAGCGAGAGAAAACATGGCATGAAGTGAATAATAAGAGAAAAATTCAGAATTTGCTTGAGCAAACGGAACACCCAAATGGAGTTCTTGAAATTGAGGGAATCCAGAACTTTAACGAGTTGTAAAGAAAGAAAGAGGCAAAATTTATCAACAGATTGAAGGGTATTAGAGAGTGCTTGAATACCGGGAAAGTGGAGGAAAAGCTAAAGAGAGTAGAATTAACGAAAAACCCAGATGGAGACTTTCGACAATTGAGGGATTTCGGAGCTCAATTGAGATGTGACGAAAGGAAAAACGCGATCTCTTTTACCGGTTTTGGGCGGTATACGTAATTCTGAGAGATACTTGGCGAGAGGGAACGAGATGGATATGGGCCAGATCGGGCCCGAGCCCACTCAGACCCAAGTCTGTCAGACTCTTTGCCACTGAGGCCTAGAGCCGACCTTAGTCCAAGCTCAATCTGAAGCCTTTTTTCGAAACCGGTATTCTGTTGGGATTTAACCCATGTTTCTACATTTGGATCACGGGTCATCGGATCCTTGCTTGGTCCAGTATAGAATGACTTGCTTAGTATATTTGATTTTAGTTATTTGTTTCGTATATTTGATTTTATTTATTTAAATATTTGGCTTGCTTTTTTTGTTACCTGTTTAGTTTTTAACTTGTATCATTATTTTCCTGTCACATCTGTATGTGAGTATAAAAAACCTCTTTATTATGTAAAAATAAGGCTGCATATTATCAAACCTTCCCAAACTTCACTTCACTGCGAGACTTCAGACTGGGTGTAATGACGATGACAACGGTGGTGGTGGCTATTTGCTAATTATTTAATAACAAATTTCCCCATGATTTTTTTTATGATGTTAATATTTGGAATAATCATTACAACGCATTTTGCTGGATTCAAGAGCATTGTGTAAACGCAATGATGATTACAACGCATATATGCATCCTTGTTAGCACAACAACAAGCTCTCAACTAGCTTGCTCTTAGTTAGACATGGCATCACCTAATCGCATGCACATAAATAATACACGTCCGACTTCAATGCCAGTGAATGCCAAGTAGTACTCAAGCTTAGACTTCCTCCTGAAGCTCCATTTTGCTGATCGAATACTCCCTCTCAAACAATAAGAATTCCTGGATATAAGAAAGGCAGTTAACAATCAGCTGAGGTTTACAATCTTGCATGAATATAGGCTCGTGCCACTGTAGTGATAATTGATTCGCTTCACCGCTCATCCAAACATTGGAGAGAGAATTAAATCTGCATTAATCTCTATGATAAACAGAAGTGACGAATTAGTTTTAGTTTCTTCGTAAAAATGCAGCAGAGAGAAAACAACAGGGTAACCCATTGCTGTTCAGCTGCTAATCCTCTCTTGTACTTGTGGTCACTGATGATTCAAGTTGTCCTATCTATCAGACAGTTTCAGAACAGAAACTAAACATCTTTTTAAGGTAGATTTAAATTTCATTGAGCTATATCTTTCATGCCCCACGATGTCCTTATGAAGGCTATTAAAGAGATTGTTTTGAGAATTTTAATCATCACCTGTAGCTGTTGCTGACTGAATAAATGCAAAAATCCAGTTTCTGGACAGCTGATAACCTCAATTAACTCGTCGTGATCTTCTGGTGGATTGCCCATCTCCGCAAGTGAAACAGAAACCTAAGGGTTGACAATGTCACTCGGTTATAAAACAAAAGCGCAACAGAATTACCTATATGCTAATAACCTACATAACACACAGCATTATTCTTGTAAAGAAGCAACTTACCTGCATACATCGAAGAATGACTTCAGGAAGGCAGCATCTACGACAAAGGCCCTGCACAATATATGTTGCTGGGTCTTCCAAGGAGCCATATTCACTTGAATACCAAGCATCTAATCTAGAAATTTCCATTGTAACTCCTGCTTGGAACCGTAAAAGCTCACCTGTACCAATTACATAAAAACCTGGTTTAGAATGTCATGTCGCCATCAGAGATCAACTTCTATATGCTCATAGCTGCTTCAACTGCCTCATTAACTAACTCACTGGACTTCTATGATTGCACATGATGAACAACTATACATTCAGTTTAATATTCACTGAATTTCCCTAGCTCCCATTCAAAAGCAGAAAAGACATGATTTCTTTACGCCAAAGGGTAAATTTCAACAATCTTAGCAATAGAGCTATTATATCAACTGAATTAGGAAGGTCCACAGGCTTACAATCAAATACTAAGTTATATTAGTTTCTTAATTGCATGACTTTAAAAAAAATGGGAATTTTGCCACGTGTCACTGCCCAAATTGCGGTTAAAATCCATGGAGAACACCTCTCAAGCACACATGCAATGGTTCTTTTTACCTTTGAAGCCAGCAGCCAAAACAGTACCGAGAATACCACCATCATTAACTTGATGTGACCCGAGTCCATCACCCTCTATAGCCAAACAGCGGAGAACAACCTCAATGCAGTAATTGTCCCTTTGTGAAATGGCTACATTTACCTGCCATAGAAGTTTTCATCACAATACAATCATAACATAATAACAGATGCAAAGTTGATTGTAACGGTTGATGCACAAAAAGTTCAATGATTCAATTCTGTTTTCCCACATTTGTCATCCGGTAATGATTTTAGAAAATTAGTGCTAGCAGTTAAAATAACAGTTGCTACAAATTTATTTCCCTCTTCCTGCACGCTGGGTGAAGGTGGATGTCCTTGGGACAGCGCACTCAAATTATTTATCTATCTAATAATTTGATTTACTTATGAGAGAACTAATCTATCTCAGCCGTTGGCTGCAGCCTCAGTAGCTTCCAAATTTCATTGATAACATACTCCCACAGGGATCAAGAACCTCACAGTTTTAGGGATGGCCTCTAAACACAATGATGACTTGCAATCAAAGATCAGCCATGTTCTATCTATGCCATTGGTTTCATGGACATGTTCATTTCAAAGTTACAATACAGGTTTTGATTCCCAAGAGTTGATCAAAACCAGAACAAAAGCAACAATAATTATAAGTATGAACCGCAGATGTTGAAACGTTCCTTTTCGCATAACTTCTAGAGAAGGCATCAATTTCATATCCCAACTTAAAAGAATGAGAGGCATACCATCAATTGGCGGTGTAGCACAACTTCCTCACTCACTGAAGAATAAAGAGCATTCATTAATGCAGTGCAAATGTTGGCATCTGGAGACAGGCATTCACCTGAAGGCAAGCACAGCATAGCTGTGGCATGCAACTCAAGGAATACAGGTCCTGCTGATTCATATGTCTGATCTGGAACATATGCCAACCAAGGATTGTCTCTCCCTTAACAAGAATTCAACATTCATGTCAAAATCAGTGTTGAAGCAGCTTGTATGAAATTCTAAATACATCATCTACAAAAACAGCACCATTAGAAAAGATTAATCCATGTCACTGACTTTTAAGCAACTCCATAGAAGAATTTAGGGTTTCTTTAGCTGCTGAAATGGCTCTTTGCTGTTCATCTGCTGAGAGCTCAGCTGGAGGAACCTCTGCATTCTCTAGCTCGATCTTAAGCCAGTTCCGGTAAGTTGCATCACAGGAGTAGTACTCACTCTAAGAAAGAGTCATGTATATTATTTCCAAGAATTTGAAACAGTCATGTAAATCAAAGTAAACCTTTGGGAACAGAAAGACAGAAGTGCATGAACAATGTAAGTGAACTAACATGAAACGTACCCAATCTTGGAACTCTTTCAGATTCTTGGAAGCATGATCCTCAATGGTATCAGGTATTTCTGAAAGCTGTTTCAGGGGCTCAGCAAGCAGACTAAGCAATGCATGTGCACCTATTGGCATTGCTGGTACTCTCCAGAGGGAAACCAAAGCAAACTCCCTGAACAATATGTTACTGCACAGAGAAAAGTTCTAAGTTACCAGAAAGAAGAGAAGCAACATAAAACAGGCAAAGTTAAATTATGAACAATCAGTTAGCAAGTGTCTCAAAAGTATGCACATATTGCACTCGAGAGAAAAAGAGAGATATTTTAAGCACTCGAGATATATTAACATACTCTTTTATCTATTTTCCATGATAAGATCATGCTGGCAATTTGGAATTAGGATCCATAACAGCAACAAAAATTTACTCCTTGATATGATAAAAGATTTTCCTATTATGATCATGGCACAGAAGAAACTCATTATTAGCAAGAGATAAGTTGGTTGTCTGGTAGATGTATAAACAATTATGAAATTTATTGTTCAGAAGAGCATAATATGTTACCTGTGCATCAACGCCCACAACAGAAGTTTGGTACTGACATCTTTAACGTTGGCAATAGTTGAGGGTGGTGTAAAGCAGAGCCATTGGATAACCATTGCTTTTTGAAGACTCTGCAATCGGTGCTGCTCTGCAACATCTGATAATTTATCATATTTTCCAGTTTTGATCTCCCGGGATCTTGAAAGCAGTCTGTTATTATACACCGTGATCAGATATTCCAGCTATATGTTGAAAATGTCGTCAATTTCAAATCTTATCCTGAACTCACAAGTATAAAACTACCTCTCAATAATTTCTTCAAAGCTGCCTCTTGAATCATCCACTGAAGAAAAGGGTAGATACTCCATTGCAGAAAGGAAAATTTTGTACTTTACGTGTACACTATTTCACCAGGAAAACAATAAAACATTGGCAAGTCAAAATAGACACAGGTTTTCATAGATTCTGTTCTGAAAAATGGCAGACCAATGATGAACACGAGTCATGGGAACTCTTACTAGAAGGTTGTACCCCTGTAAAAAGATTTCCAACCAAAGGATCTCATCTAGTGTAGACCACAATCTTATTCATTAATTATTTATTTTTTAATGGCTTTTTAATTTCAGCCATGGTAACTCCCTAATAAGCTTGTGTCCCCAAAGCGCAAAGAATAACAGAATACAACCACCACCCTCCATCAAATCATATAAGATGAACTACAATTAAGTACCCAGACATCTACATCTTCTATAACAAATGGAAAATGTATCGGAACATGCAAACCTCAGTCGTGAAAATGAATAGAAGGGAGGGATACAGAAACAATATTTGAACTTAATAACCAGTCAAAAATACCTGCTATTTAGCCTCAATTCCATCATGTGCACAAAGAGGTCAACACAACGGTGGCCAGCAAGGTGAGAAGCATAAATGCCAACTAACTCCTCATGTTGCTTTGAGAATAGAAACATCACATACCTGAGATATGGATTTTTAAACTAGGATAAATCAGCAGATAACTTGGGCTGCTACCACATAAGTATCACCTTAAAACTTGTAACGTCAAAAGGAAGACAATGAAGGGCTCATACTTTAGTTCACATAGAACCAGGGTCTACATCAATCAAGCAACAGACAAGTAGACAGCAAGGCCGTGGATGTGCAAATTTAAAATTCTCTAATTTTGTGTCTACCTATCTGTCTATGTGTGCATGTGCATCTGTCTGTGTGTGTGTGTACAACCGAAGTGTATGAGTTTGCATATGTACTTGCCCACTTATTACTGCCTGCTTCTTTCATTGAGATTACTACAAAGTCATTCAAATCCAGTGGAACTCTGAATTACAACTGATAAATTTAATTAGCCTTAGACCAACATACTCACATGTGTAGAATAAGATCACCAACATTCATGAGCTTCTCCTTAAAAGAATCTTTCATTTCCTCAACAAGTAAATACCGAAATACAAGCACTAGGTGAGCACCAAATCTTATCATCTGAGGATCACCATGAGGCCTGACAGAAGCCATAATAGTGAATTGGTCGATATGACAACTGAGAAATAGCATGTTAATCCAACACACACTCATAAATACATCTAGCAATAACAAGGGACGAAAGAAACATGTGACGAGCATATGAAATATGAGAGGCCATTGGTTCATGCAATGGTGCCCTGAAATTGTTCTTCCCAAGCCAGACCAAGCAGGTCCATAACCAGATAATAATCTTTTGCTTTCCCTTTTTCACAACCTTGGCTAACCAATGACTGCCAAAGCGTTCATGAGAAAGATCACCACAAGAATATTAGCTTGAGCACTAATAAGATCTTGAATTTTGTCAAACCTTTTGCTATCAAAGAAGAGATCCAAAGAACGTTACCTAAAAAAATTTTGATCTTCTTCAGAAGGAGATATCCAAGACCAAATCATGTCCAGCAGGTGTGGTACGTTACCCAACATCAGATCCATCTGCCATAAAAGATAAAGCTTGAGAGATATGTCCAATAGCAAATTGCTCAGATACCTTACAAGTCTTAAACTGTTGTGAATTTAACAAGAAACTCACATCAACAAAGTAGCTAATGCTATGCAAAATAAGTTGTGAAGTGCATAACCATTTGAATTATGGAACGAATATCATGGTAGATAGTTTCCTGAGAGAGAGACCTCAATCTGTCGCTGTTGCTCCTTACACCCTCGAGTGACAGCTTCATTAACCACTTCGCTACAGCATGGTTGCCAAGAAAACATCACACTCAACAGAGTATCCAGAGTACACCAAATAATGATAGAACAACACTATGAACTTAAATATTCAATCAAAACAAGAAATAAGATATCATAAACATACTTTGAGTGGAGTTTCTGAAGAAGGGCAGAAAGATTCCTGGGTTGCTGATTCAAAACTTGGAGTGGCCAATTTTCTGGTCCAGCTGAAGGATGAGATGCAACATCCATTTTCCCAGCACTTCCTTCAAGACCATCACCATAGCTTTTAAGCTGCTCCAATCTTCCTGGTTGAGAGCGAGCTAATTCCAAATCCACCTGAACATCAAGCCAAGACTTTGCCAGCGCCCAGCATGCTGACTGCATATATAATAATTATCACATTGTTAACTATCTACATAATCAGATTCTCCTCAGAGAAGATAGTTTCACGAAAACAAATGTAAGACAGAAAAAGAGTAACCAATACCTCCCAGTCTGTACATACTGGAAGCATGCGTTTTAAGTTGCTGCATTGGACTGCATATGCAGCTATTTCAAACTTCCCACCATTTTGCTCTGCAATTTTCTATAGAATAAAGTTGAAGATGGAAAAGATAAATTAATAAATGAAACTGATATAACAAATATGCAGAAGAAATAGGTTCAAAAATAAGAAAATAGTACGAGAAGCTCGTGCTTACTTCTGAGGCACAATAAGAAGCCCATTTCCACAGATGCCATTGATGGGCAATCCCACTTTCTAGTTCAATAGCCTGCAGTATTCTATTTTTCCCATTCTTCAATAGGGCTTCAATGGAAGGAACCAAGTCCATTCCTCCAAACGGACACAAAGTTGCTGCCCTCCATGGCTGCCGAAGTGGAATCAATCAATATGACCAGTAAATAACAAATACACAATCATCTCCACTAATTCAATTTCCCTACAGTTTTTTAGATACCTGTCCAGCAGAGCGGCAAAGGTTGCACGCCTCTTCCATCCTTCCTGCCCTTAATAGTGTCCAGACGTCCTCTAGAAGGGATTCATCTTGCTTCTGCAGAAGTGAAAGAAAATTGCTGCTTTAAACAAAATGAAACTATTCTGAAGTTTGTATATCAGGAATGCAATTTTGCAGAATGGAGTGTCATAATTCAAACTCTAAACTAAATTTCCATAAAATTTGTTGTGCCAAAAATGATGTAACAATCATTTCACAGAACCAAAAGAAATTTATATGCATGGTATAATGAGGATAAATACATAATTGGAAGGGTAACAGACTTAGTAAGATGTATAAGAAAGTACTTTGTCATCTGGTAGTTGATGAGCATTCTCGCGAGTTGGGGCATCAAAATCCAAGTGGTGAACGGTATTTATGTTAGAAGAACCTTTTTTCAGAAACCGTTGAGTATGGTGCCAAATCCCAGAATTGGGTAGGTATGTGCCCACATGACTTCCTCTCACCTGCAGTAATTAACCAATGTACATGTCAAAACAAAACATATTAAGACTTATCTTGTGAATCAGAAACCCAAGAATAGTATATTGAAAATCAGAAAGTTAAGTCAGAAGTTGCTTCACACGAGTCTCATGTACATCTTAAAAAAAAAAGCGCCAAATTGTTTGCAGGATATTCAGGTCAAAAATAACACAAACATCTTTTGATCCTTAGTATTGCAAAACCTAATTATATTTGATGAAATTAATCACCTTGCTTTCCAAATCGAGGGCTTTAGAGGCTAATCCCTCCAGCCATTGGACAATTCGAAGGCAAAGTTGGGCTGTATGATCAGTCACTGCAAACTGGCAAGCCTCCAAATGCGAGGTTGATGGTGACTGCCATCAGGAAAAAAAATGCGGAAATTACTAGTTTATGCACAAAGAATGTTTAAGCAAACAGAAACTTCCAAACACTCAATGCGAGGAAAAGTACCACAATAAGCTCTTCTGGGGGCTCCCCTGTCACTACAAGATATAAAGCATATACATCACAGGAAGCTCAAAAAAGTATAACAAAAGAAAACTCATACCATGATGAGCACCACCAATCCCCAATTCAAATTCTTAAACACATAAAAAATGGAATGGAAAGAATGATAAGCTCTTGCCTTTCCCATATAGATACCACAGAAGAGACCAAGTTGCAGCCTCATCAAGAAGCAGCTGAGCCTTCTGCCTCATTAGCTTGTCCTCCACAACTCTATGACGTATACCAGATCCATACCTATAGTAAAAGTAAATGTTGTGCAGTCCAGTTACCCATGAGCAACAACAACAACTAGCTATCAACGTGAATAAGAGCTTCATCCATTCTTGCAGCCTTTAAGCATGATCAGTAATTAAGTAATAATGCTTAAGTATATTTAAACTAAATACAAGAATCATGGACGAAGCATTCATCTTAAAGGGAATCAAAGGTCCTAATCGCATCCAATACGAAAGTGTCTCAGATTAACAACTAATTAGAGATCCTAACTCATAGCTCAGGCCAGTCATTTTGTCAAACTCATAAATACCCTCCAAACACAGAAGACAAACCTGATTGACTCCGAAACATCTCGGCAAGTTTTTTCAAATCTTAAAATCAGATCAGGAATAGGCATCAATCCTGCAATGTGACGAAAAACGACAGTCAGATAAATTCACAAAAATGTCGAAACTTGGTTAACATACAAACATCGGAAAACAAATAACCGACCTTGAATAGAAGAATCGAGAAGAGAAGCAAACAAAGCAAAAGTAGCCTCGGCGCTATCAGTGAACGAATCATCCTCAACCTTGAAAGTCTTAATTGACTGACTGGCGAACTGTCGGATAGAGTCAGCTCCGAATTCGGACTTGGCGGGAGCGGCATCAAAGTGAAAACCGTCAATGCTATCAGCCTCTTGCTTGATGTTCTCGAGAAGGAGCGCCGCATTGGTGGGGCTATGTATGCTGTGGCCTTCGTATAAGAGCCTCGACTCCTTGAATTTCGAAGGCGTGTTGTCTCCCTTCTGCGGCGATAAGCTTGAGGCCGAGTGCCTCTTTCTAGAAATAGAAAAAAGAAATCAATCAAAAGAAACAGATTTGAATTTTTTTAGAAGGAAGCTAATTACTATGAAGTAGAGTACCCGTAGCGACGAAACTGCTCTCTGTCGGAGAGATCTTGGGGGTCGAAGAAGGAGGGTGAAGCTTCCATTTCAACGTCCATCATTCGGGTCGGAGCGGACCCGGTTCGGAAGAGAAGACAGAGATTTGAGGGGTTGGGGTCTATAAAACCAAGAAACTTCAAAACCTCTTCAAAACCCTCCAAAACGGGGGAAGCGTAGTTACTCCGCTCCAAAACGGCAACGTTCGCGTGGGGATATTTTGATGGGTCAAGCAAGACTCACCGTTTTGCGATTGGGCCAACGGAAGGCATCGTTTTAGTACACTTTCACATCTCATCTCTTTTTCATTTGGTGAATAAATTCTCCTAATCATATAATAATAATAATAATAAACCTCTACGTGCAGGTAAAAATTCTCCTGATTGAAGTAAAATTGCGGGTTCAAATTATTCTCATATATGCAGCCGTTTAAAACTTGAAGTCAAAGCCTTGCCTCCCATAAAGAACTTATCCGATTTGAGCAAAAATTAGTCTAAACATGAATAGCTTAAAGATATCTTTTCATAATTGAGATCCTCCTAAGACATCTTGTGAACAACTAAAATAATAATAATAATAATAATAATATACAAATAGTGTAACATTTTCATTTTCCGAACTCGAATCAACTGACATTAGTTAAATAATTTTCAGTGATCTTGTAATTCTGTTTAAGTTGTTCCATGACACAAACATCTCTTTATAATTAATGCTTGGTTTGGGCCCAAATACAGCTTTTAAAGGATAATACCATGAAATGGAAGTGGGAAAGAACCATGGAGCGGAGGAGGAATCTCCCCCCACTCAAGCCTTTTGTTGTATATCTCATTTTGTTACTCTAAGCCCTAAGGGTATGTTTGGGAGTTTAGGATAGAATGGAATGGAATGGCAATTAATGGAACGGAATGGAATGGAGTGGAATGTGTCACTCCATTGTTTGGAAGTTTAAATAAAATAAGAGAGGGTTTGGAAGGCAAGCCATGCCATTCCATTCCTGACCCCCCAATTTGGGAGGTCACAAAATATTAGATTTGGATGGTAAAAGATGGCTTCCAAAGCCATTAATTGTCATTCCATCCTGTTTCAAAATAGACTCCCAAACAATGGCCTGAATCATTTGGGTCATTCAATTCCATTCCCTTCCATCCCTCCACCCATATCCAAACATACCCTAAGGTTCAAATTATATAAAAAATAAATACATCAAGAGCCAAAGAGGAAAACACAGAAAGGAAAGGAATACCAGAAGTCATATTTATGACAACTTCAGGGTTGTTGAAGCTTTAATGCATATCATTTTCTCCACAGTAACAGCCATTCCTCTCTAATAATAATAATCACTCATCCCCACATGATAGATAACACCCAACTCACCTCTACATGGTAGAAAACAGAACAGCATGTAATAGGTACCTTATACATCCATACAGATGGCCAAGCACATGATTTCAATCCAAGGGTAACAAGAACAACCTCACCACTAGATAGTGCGCAGAAAAACTTCTACAAGTTTAGAACTCAGATGAAACGCTCAAATATAGATTAAGGGGAAATACAGACTCGTCTCACTGATAGTACAACAACTGCTGGGCCGCAGCAACACTTTGGAATCCACCGTCGTATATCGCCTGGCTAGCTCCGGCAGCACCCATTCCCATTGATGCCTGTTTAAGAGGATGTTGCCCCTGTGGATGCATCAAGGCATGAACACCGCCCATCTTGCTAATTGCTAGTTGCCGCTCGTAGGCCAAGATATCTGTCGCTGAGATGCCTGGCAAGGGGACCGCTGCAGGGGGAGGCAGCGGGTTTGAACTTGTCCCTGGAGGCGTAGGCTTGCTACCCCAAGAGCACTACAAGCATAGTAGAACAGAAATTTATGTTAATCTTCAGTCCCAGAAAAGGATGACTTGACGATGATTCATCATTAATAGCCCACTCAGTCACAAAAGTATTCTGTATAGATGCATTGGGATAGTCCACACCATTCCCATTCCCATACCTTTATTTGCTTTCCACATAGAAGTGATTGGGCATTCCCCATCTGAATAGCAAGAGCTGCCTCCGCGTGAGTACTGTACCTTACAAAACCAAATCCTTTATCTCGCTGCACTCGGACCTCCTCAATCACACCAGCACCTAGTGAATGGAAATGGCGATGAAGATCAAGCTGAGTTACCTGTCAGAATGAAAAATAAGTTAGTTAAAGATTTCATGCAAGTAGAATTGTTCAAGAACATCAGGCGAACTTCACGCATTTACAAATGGAAAAGATATTAGTCAAAGATGAGCACATGATTAATAGCCCAGAAATAGTGAATGAGAAGAAAAGTCCCTTGCCTCCGGGGAAAGATTGCCCACATAAACAGTAGTATATTGAGGATTGTTTTCAGGAGCCTCATTGTTTGATGTCTCTTTGCCATCTTCTGCATAGGAAACACAAACAAAAGTAAAACTACTTGTCCAGCAATGGTCTGCCTTGAAATCAGCAAATAAGATCAAACACCTTTAAACTTCAAACAAGAAAATTAAAAAACAAATCAATCTCTCCAGCTCAATGATATGGCTTTAAGCAGCTGAGCTAACATACTCCCACTATTTATAACAAAATAATGGAGGTTCAGACAACCGTATCAACCTCCTAAAGTTAATTCTCATGATTTTAGATCCTATGCAACTGACCTGAGGTGCCATTAGTCAGTTCCACAACACTTTTGGCATCAGAGCTTTGCTTGTCCTCATTAGCACCAGCACCTTTGGTCGCCCAATTACAACGAATCTGTCTACTTCCAAGCCACTTCCCTGTGACAAATGAAAAGAATTCACATTATAGCCGGGTATTGCAGCTTTGAAAAAATTATAAGTCCAATTATAATTTTGTATTTTCATGTTTCTTTTTCTATGCAATATTCTCTGGAAGGGGTGGGGTGCTCAGAATTACTGTGCTTTCACACATTCCCGCCCAGAAAATGCTATAATCTGAACAACCAATAATCTTGATTTGAGACCTCTCTAGATAAGGAAATATTCTAGTCTCATCGTACATACCTGTTAAGTCATTTATTGCACTTTGGGCATCCTGAACAGGAACAAGTATGTCAAACCATGAAACAAAAATAAAAAATAAAGACGTGGAATTTGTAACTCAAAGTAAAAAATACCTGCTGATTTCGGAAGGACACAAATCCAAATCCTCTTGAACGTCCAGTCTTCTGATCCCACATGACCCTTGCATCACTGAAACCAGCACACAGCCAGACAGGTATTAGGCCAATTGATTAGATCATTAAGACAAACAATGAACCTAAATTTCTTCTGCCAAATTTCTATGATTTGGCATATTGGAAAACAGAATTTTTTTGTAAAGGCACACACTAGAAATGAGAGGAGAAACTCACGAACAACTAGGATACACTGAAAAGCAGGCAAACAGCATTGCATCTGTAACCTCAGGGCTAAGATCCCCAACAAAAATGTTGTAATGACCTGCATCTCAAAATGATCACTTAAGTAGGAATTCAAATGACTAAACAAGTATTTGTTCGATCAAAATGTTAAACAAAAACAGTAACAAACCAGATGTATCTTCCCTCTGACCACTAGTATATGCCCAATTTACTTTGATAGGCTGCCCAAATCTACAAACCACAACACAAAGTGAGGCAAAGACATTCCCAGATCAATAAAGTGGGTAAAAACAAAATGGAGGGGAATTATATAAGGGGAATCATATAAGGCAAGCTACGTACAGATGCCTTCCATTAAGAGACAATATTGCAAGCGCAGCTGATCTGCGATCAAAGTAGTGAATGAATCCATATGACGACTGCATAAACAAACATAAAGGTTAAGTCAACAATAACAAAATTGCATAAAAACATGTTAACGCTTAATGGAAAACTAAGAAGCATAGCTCACTCAAATGTTATACGCTATCCCACATATGGTCTTATTCTTACACTATATAAGATATTGGTAAGTTAGATTTTGCCTTCCTTTAATTCAATTGATATGTTTCTGTTTATTCCTTGTAACAGACAATGTCTGTGGAGTTCTCAGATCAATGAAAGCATTCATTCATTACCTTTTCCTTCCTGATTAGCTTGCACCCTTCAACAGGACCAGTACTTGCAAAAACCTCTTGGAGAAGTGGTTCAGTTACTTGTGTATGGATGTTTCCAACATATCTGCATTTGTTCAAAAATAAAGAAACTAGAAATTTAAGAAAAAAAAACAAAATAAATGAACCTATAAGTAAACTCGTTATCAATTATCATAATCAAGTAATATCACACACGCAGTCATCCTAATATGATTATAACCAACAAATAAATAGTTACTAACACCAGAAATGAAACCAACAATCGGTAAGTGATTTAGTTTACAAGAAAACAAATTGGTCTCTTTATGCAAAAATTAAAAGACACTGGAAGCAACAAAAGAATGTGTGGACAGAAAACACAAGAAAAGAAAATATGAAAAATAAGAAGGGAATGTCTAAGACAAAGACTCACACACTGCGGCAAGTACTTGGATCAAAACCAGGAGGCAGATTTCCACTGGGAATTGGTTCAATCTGCAAAATCAAGATGTAAAAAAAGAAAGAAAATCGAAAGGAAAGACTAACTAAGAAAAAGCCCTATCTATACTGCCTAATCCAAAGTACTTAAAGTGAAACAGGTTGTTTCAGATTCAACCACGATAGAGAAAAGACAACAAAATGCAAACTGATACCACAATTTTGACACAAATCAGGTGAATGCAACCACTAGACAACAATATGCTTTTTCAAGAAGATAAAAAGATTTGAGTAATAGAATAAAGACACCAAAGATCATTAATCCTACTCCAATTCTGGTTCTAAGCTTAGCATCACTTAATGTATTGATCACATCAAAGTAACAACAATTTGGATGATGCATCCTCTGTCACCATCTCCGCAGCAATTAAAGAAAGCTAGAAAATGGCTTTAACTTCCTCAGTATGAAGTGCTCCTCGTTTTTAGCTTCTCAGGAGGACACATGAATAAAACCAGTATGGCATTCCTTTTCATTTAATCAAAAAACGAAATCATGGGCATCGCAACTTCATATTGAGAAATGTACATTGACAACTATGTAAATTTATAGAATGCAGCTTTAGAGCAGCTCAACACGTTGAAACTGTTATCCATGCATGTCAAATTGGAAAATACATACCAATCAAAATAAAAAGAAGTAGAAGTCGAAACTTCCAGAAAAGCTGGAGAGAAGTAAACAATAGCTTAGATTCCGTGGAACTTCAAATGGGCATTACCAAGTCAAACTAAAGCAAGAATTGAAACAGAATAAGAACCCACAAGCAACTCAAAATGAAATGAATTTAAAGGCGCCAAAGTACACAACAACCCGTAACACTCTAAAAAACCATGCTTCTCATTTGTTCCTAGAAACCCCTAAAAGCCCAAAATGAATAGATAATAACTCAAAACCCTTGCGTAAGAGTACTAATAACTGGTTAACCCTCAAACATAACAGAGAAAGCACATCGACAGGCAAACTCAAAAGGACAGTTAGAAAGGGAGGGAAATCCAAACCCTAGACCATCAAAATCCCAAAAAAACAGAGATACAAACAAGGCAGTATAACGCACCCATTTACAAAACTGAAAACCCAAGATTTTCGGATAAGCAAATCGCAATCACTCAAATCAACAACTTGAAAATCACAGAGAGCAAGAGAAACGGAGAGCAAACAAACCTGAGGAGCAGCGAGAAGACCAGGATGGTAAAGAGACTGTTGTTGAAGTAGAGCTTGTTGCATCAAAGCTTGCTGCTGCTGCTGCTGCTTAAGCCTCGGGTGTTGCATTTTCCTTTCTTGTTTTCTCCAAGTCTGCTTGTTTCCCGAGAAAACAAAAGAAATGGAGAAGCAGAGAAAAGAAAAAGACCACGAAAAATGAAAAAATAAATAAAAAGACATTTATATATATGTATATTGAATATTTTCGGACAACAGTAATTAATAAACTCACCCGGACTGTGACACTGATTTGGGAAGTTCGTACCAGGAATTGACACGTGTGAGCATCAACGAAGACTGAAGCAACCGTCGGCGTGCGAGTGTGATTGATTAAAGTACGTTATTGGGTATTTAATCATCATTTGCTTACTTCTTTTGTAGCCTAATGTTTGCCAATTAAAATGAGACAAGCCAAGACTAATTCTATTTCTTAATCATATTGACCCTATTTTTCAATTTTTGTTTTATTTTCTTTCGTTCTTTCCTTTAATGTGGTGGGGTAGACATAGAATAAACTCTTAAAAGTAAGTTATGCTCTATCAATTAATTCATCAAATTAGATTGTTGGATTAATTGAAATTTTAATTCATTATTCTTCTATTATTTGTTAAGTCATCATCACTTCTATTCTAAGTTTTCTTCTCGGTCTCAAAATTTACATAACTTATTAAAAAAGAGACCTCAAATCCCATGCTAAATGGGTGTTTTAATACCACCACAATATAGTTTATAAAACTCAATCCAATTTTATCTTAAGTGATATAGTCTTGTTGTAAGAATGAAAGGGGGCATCAAAATATAATTAATGTTATAATTTTAAAAATACTTTTATTGTAAAACACATGCATCAAAATGATAAATATATAGAGAAAGAAAGACATACTAGGGAAATAAAAAACTGAACTTTTATTATTCTAATACCACTAGCACACTTTTACAATAAGAAGTTACCTTAGAGCTAAACCTAACACATAAATGCTTAAAACTAGGAAGTGCAACCAATAACTCATAATAAAGTGCAACAAATTTCAATAAAGCCACTTAAAGTTATGTATTCTCTTAAAGACTAGGTAAAACCAAAGCAAACTTAAACCATTAGAAAAACTATTATTGACATGGACAATTAAGAAGTGAAACAAACATTTGCAACAATCCCTCCTTTAATCTAAATGTTTTCAAACATTCAATTTAATAAGACTTTTGAAGTGCACAAACTCTAAGTAGCTTCCTTAGCTTCTGAAATGTAGGTAATTTGAGTGATTTAGTTATTATGTCAGCAATTTGATCTTCACTGTTACAGTAGAAAAGATCAACGATTCCATCGCTCTTGAGGTCCATTAGAAATTGAAAGTTCACATTTATGTGCTTGCTTCTTCCACGTAGAATAGGATTTGTAGGGAGTTTGATGCCAAAATTATTGTCACAGTAAATTGCAGTAGCTCCCTCTTGCTTGAAATGCAGCTCTTCAAATATTTTGCTTAGCCAAATTGCTTGGCATGCATAAGTTATTATATCTACAAACTTTGTTTGGGTTGGTAATAACGTGACAATTTCTTGCTATTTTGAAGACAATGAAATAGATCTCAAAAGAAGCATGAAAGCATATCCTAAATTGTTTTTTAATCATCTTGATCTCTGGTATAATCACTATTTATAAAGCCAAATAAATCTTGACTTTTTACCTTTTTTGTAGAATAACCCATAATTAGTAGTCCCTTACAAGTATTAAAAGATTCTTTTTGCAACTAAGAGATGAATTTCCTTTGGTCTCTCCATGAATCTGCTTATGAGACTTTCAATATGCATTATGTCAGGTCTTATAATGGTTAAACACATTAAACTCCTTACAATTTGTTTGCCTAGCATGATGTCAATCTTCCTTCAAGATTTCGAAAAAGCTTTAGATAGTAGGCATGTTAAAATAATTTCAAATTTGCATTTGAAACCTATCCAAAATTTCTTGCGCATACTTCTTTTGAGAAATAAAAATTCTAGTCGTCGAATACACCACTTTAATACCTAAAAATAATGCATCTTATAAGATAGGACATATCAAATTCAACCATCATAGATTCTTTAAAATTTACAAACATGGAATTATCATTTCTAGTAAAAATAAGATCATCTATATATAATCAAACGATTAGAAATTTCCCTCAATCTTTGAGATCAGTCAACTCCCAAGTGTTGTTCCTTTCAATGGTTGCAATTTATTCATCCATCGCCTTTCTCCATTTTGATTCTTTGATAGCTTATTTGAAAGTTGCAGGATTACAATATGAAAAGAGATCAAAATGTGTAAAAGGGTCCTCAGATTGCTCAATTAGAATTACCTCATAATTGGCCATCCATTCAGGTCTTCTTATGACGTATTGAGGTCATTCTTCATTTTCTACAGTTATTGCTATGTTTGGAACATCTGATGGACCATCTGGTGGAACTTCTTGATCATTTTCTACTAGTTGCTACCTTTTCTGTTCATTAACTTCATCAAAGTTGACAGGTATTTGTTGTTTTACAGCATTAGTATTCTATGGCCAAAAATTTTCTTCATCAAAAACTACATCATGACTGATAACAATTTTTTTAGTGATAGGATTATAGAGTTTATGAACTTTTGATTGATCACTAATACCAAGAAAAATGAACTTCTCTCATTTGTCATCTTGCTTTGTCCTTTTATACACTAGAATAAGGGCATAGGTAACATAACCAAAAATTTCGAAATGATCTACTGTCGGTTTCCTTCCGCTCTATGCTTATTCTGATGTCATATTCTGAATAGCAAGTGTATGACTTCTATTCAAAACATGAATGGTCCAATTAATTGTTTCAAGCTAAAAAGTTTTTGAAGTGCAACTCCTCGTCAAAAGGCTTCACATCATATTGAAAAATAGTGCGATTTGTCCACTCACAAACTCCATTTTGTTGAGGTATGTAAGCTAACGTAAGTTGATTTCTGATTCAATAGTTCTCACAAAATTTTGCAAATTTTTGTGAGATACATTCTCCACCATGTTCTGTACGAAGAACTTTGATCGGGCTACCTATTTCTTTCTTAACCAATAATTTATAGTTTTTGAAAGAAGCAAAAGCTTTAGGTTTTTTTTGCAAAAAATATATCTAAGTTTTTTGACTAAAGTCATCAATAAAGATAACTATATATCTTTTACCTCCATTTGAAGATGGATTTATTGGACCACAAAGGTCATAATGCATTAACTCTAATATGCTCTTTGCTCTCCATGACTTTTCTTTTAGAAATTGATTATGATGTTGTTTGCTAACAATACATTTTTCACAAACTTAAGATAAAGTAGTAATTTGAAGAAGGCCAATTACCATATTTTTCTGCTATAGAATCTTCAACCCATCAAAATTCAGGTGACCGTAACGAAAATGCCATAGTTATGCCACATCTTTCAATTTTGTTGAAAAGCATAAATAAGTGGTTGTGCAGAGATATAGCAGGAACGTATGATTAATAGTTATGTTAACTTAAGCAATTAAGCTCAACTTTATATCTTGGATTTGAAATGCTCCATCTTTGATAAAAATCTTGTACCCCTTTTCTTGCAACTGCTGCACACTAAGCAAGTTAGTCTTTAAATCTAGAACAAAAAAAATGTTGGGGATAGTATGGGTTGAGTGTTCTTTGGTTTAAAGAGTGACACTTTCATTTCCTATAGCAAATACTATGGAGTTGTTACCAAACTTAACAGTGTTGTGAAAAGATTTGTCTAGATTAAATAATGTCTTCTTATCTCTGCGCATATGATTACTGCAGCCAGCATCTAAATACCACATGTTTTGTTGAGTTTATTTATTCACATTAAACACCATCAAAAGAGACAACTCTTCCTCTCTTTCTACAAAGTTAATTCTTTCTACATTTTGCCTATTCAAATTAGTTTGAAATTCTAACTGATAATGGTCATACCTATGATAATGATAGCATTCAACATTGGATTTATCTATTGACTTTGGTATCTGAGTTATTGAGTGATGGCCTCCTTGTTCTCTTCATTTTCCTTGAAATTGATTCTTTGGGTGTTGATAGTGTTGTTGTTGGTTGCCACGATCGTTGCTTCCTCTACCTTTACCTCCGCCTCTGCCTCATCCTCTATCACTTTTCTGTGTCAAGTGATTTTTTGTTGAGGCCTTTAATACTTGCTCTTTTTTCTCTTTTTGGTTAATTTTTTGTCCATGAACCAGTAATGAACTTTACAATTTATCGATTGAAAGTTCCTCAATGTCAATAGATTCCTTGACAGAGCAAATGAAAAAAAATAAATTTTGGTATCATGGACCAAAGAATCTTCTCAATGATAGTTACGTCCTCTATCTTGTCAATATAAATTTGTATCTTGTTAACGATTTCCATTGTCTATGAAAAATAATTTGTGACAAATTGTCTTGATTTCATCTGTAGTATTTTGAATTTCGAAATAAGTGCTTGAAGCTACTGCCTTTTTGTAATTGCATAACCTTGGTACTTCTTCTTCACGGAATCTCAAATATGTTTGAGCGTGTACTTGTAAAGAATAATTTCTAAGATTGAGCGATCAATTGCTTAGAAAAGATAATTTTTTCCCTTTAACATCTTTTAGACATTGTACTTCTAGTTCTGTTCTTCATGCATCTATCACTACTGTGTTAGTTGCTAGTTCATCTATCTCATTGGAGACAACTTGTCAATATTCTTTGGATCTTGATATGTTCTCCATCACCATACTCCAGTGGTCATAGTGACCATCGAAACATGGGGTAGCAAGTTGAACGTAGTTGTTAGTAGCCATAAGGAATATTGTTACCGCAAAACAAAATAAAGTGATTAAAAAAAGATGTTCTAATACGTTACTTAATATCAAGATTAATCTTTATTTTGACTATTTTTATCTCTCTATACTTATTGATACTCCCATATTTCTTTCTATATAATACCAAATGCAAGAAACAAAACTACTGTTATATTCACTCTTTTTATCATGACTTTCTCTAAACTAAACTCTGATACCACTTATAAATAGATTGAGAAAGAAAAACAAACTAGGAAAACAAAGAACCACACTTTTATTACTCTGATACCATTGACACACTTTCACAATAAGAAGCTACCCTATTTATAAAGCTAAACTCAACGGATATTGAAATTAGGAAGTGCAACCACTAACTCCTAATAAAGTGCAACAAACTTCAATAAAGCCATCTAAAGCTATGTATTCTCCTAGAGATTAGAAGGCTAGGTAAAACCAAAACAAACTAAAACCACTAAAAAACAAACTCCTATTGACATGGATATAAGAAGTGAAACAAATATTTCCAACAAAAAACCAACATTATAAATGAAACATATCACAAGAATAATGATACTGAATAAGTTGCAAAAGTAACTAAGATTAGAAGCACTAAATAAGAGTATCAAATGACTTTTATTTTTTATTTAACATAAGGAATCTATCATTGCATAGGCATATTAAATAAGTTTTTTTTTTATAATTAAAAGGCAACTTTTTTTAGATTTTAAAGAAAAATTCTTACTCTACAAACAAAATTTGGAGGACTTTAAAATAGATTTGAATCAAGATATATCAAAATGAGAGTTTTGATGTCTATACAAATTTTAAAATGTTGAAATTTGGTGAATTAAAGTGTTTTTGAAAGTTATCTTTTTTACTTTTAACAAAAGGTCAAGTCGGGTTTAGGCTAAGAGACTCAAGCACGAGGCTCGAGGCCCAAGTCTAACCCTATTCAGATCGAGCCAAGTCTAATTATTTTTTAATTTAAGTTTTAAAGGTAACATTATTTTACTCAAAACGATGCTGATATATTAGAATTTCAAATCAAATTAGGCAACTTAAGTTTGAATTTGATCTAAAACCTTTTAAAAAATAAAAAAAGAATGACTAAACTCAACCTAAAGTTTGGTTAACTCAGATTAAAGCCCTTGATTTTAGGTTGAATTGAATTAGACTAGATTGATCAAAATTGTCAAACCTAAATTTTATAAAAGTTTGATTAGCATAATAATTTAATTTAGCTAGCTTAATCTAGAAATTTTAAGAAACCAAATGGTTAGTTTTGTACCAACTAGATCATTGATTAGTCCCGTGAACCATGGACTAGTTAAATGATTTTCATGACTAGATGGATGACATACTCTAAAATAACGGGTACACTGACCAATAATACCTAAGACTAGCATTCCAGGATAAACTGTAACTGTAGTTTATGTATCTAACGATTAGCTGAAGTAGTTTAGACTATAAATAAACCATATTGAGGTAGAAATTTTCACTTCAGCCGCCAAAGTTGGCTTATAGAGGGAAAATACCAAATTACTTGACCACCATTCAAAGAGTATGATCCATCAACTAGTTCTTGATTTCTACATCAAGTCTTTTGTGATTTAATCATTTTTTTATTTTTATTTTTTATGTTACCTATAAGATATTTTAAGAAGGTCTTAATTATGAAAAAACATCCTTAAGTTATTCATACCTAGACTAATCTCCGCTTGAGTTGAGTAAATTTTTTGCAAGAAGTAAAACTCCGACCATAAATTTTAAATGACTACATATATAAAATAGGATCAAACTCACAATCTCACTTAAGCAGCCCCTTATCATCATACCTATATCCTTAGATCCCCTTTTTCATTTTTTAAGATTGAGGGGTGAAGTCTGTTACCAGATAATGAAAAACAGTATGGGAGAACAGAAACACTTCGTTAGTTTGACGAGACATATTATATCACTCTTATCACTTGTGAAATTAGTATCTGCATTGCAGGGGAAATTGTATCACAGAAGCAATCAAATTTTCTTCAGATCCAAGAAAATGATTATTGATTAGGTCATGACCATGACCTAATTTAAACATGATATACAAATACTCAAAAACATCTTTCATACAACTTCGGTAAATAGTCACAGAGATCCTACAGGAGTTAAAAAGGAAGTATAAAATGGCTTTCAAGAATAGTCAGGTTTCTGAACTGAACTAAAAATATATCCTAAGCGGTGGAATAAGGAGAGATCTGACATCTTCTGTCTATAACTTGAGTTCAAGCTGCTTCGAAGATTGATCTTCTAGCTCGAGCCAAGGGTTGCTGCTCTCCACTGGTTTTTGAGGGGATGGCTTTGGATCGCGTACTTGGTATGGAGCTTTTGCAGCGATCCTGAAATATTGTACCAAAAACTTGAATTAACCATCAAAGCACTCATCACCAGTTGTGAGTGTGTGATATGTAAGGTTTTACAGAAAGCGAAACATTCCGTTGGAAGTTTGTTAATTACCTCTCTTTTCTCTTCTCAAAGAACCTGAGAAGTGAAGCTTTTGGAGCTTGAGGTCGTAATTCAAACCTGTCTTGTACAGTGTTTTTGGACTCAGAAGCAACAGAATTGGCGGAGTTTGTTTTCTCCATGAAGCCATGAGAGCTACCTGCTAAATCCATGATTTCCTTGGCCTTATCAGCAGGAAATTCATTGACCACTATCACTTGTCCACCGTAGAATATTGTCATCGGCGCAGTTGCAGGAGAAGCTGCGGAGGGTTTCTTCGAATCAGACCCGTTAGCAGTGTCTTCGTCAGAAGTTGAAGAAGCAAAACCTGTGAATTTTGTAAAGAAATCCATGGATTTTGTGTTGGACAACGGTGAATTCTCCAAATTGGGTAGCAAATTCATTGTTGTTGCCGGTGGCCTAGATGTTTCAGAGCCTGATACGGAAAAACACACATGGTTGATCATGAGAAACATGTCGATCTAGAATTAAACGAAGAGAATCGGTATGAACAATCTATAAACTTAAAACCTGAAGAAAAACCCACATCCCAGATTCAACAAAGAAGCTTTCTTCATCCCCAAAAAAAGGTTTCATCATCATTCAAAACACAAAGAAACAGAGAGTGATTCAAGATGATATTACCTTTGCTTTCCATCTTTCCACTAATACCAAGCTGGCTAATATCTCCAAGACTGCCTCTGCCCTTCAAGTACTGGCTCAAAAGATTGCATGTCTGAGCAAAGTTGGACTTCTCCTTGTGAACGGAATTCGCCATACTCAACTTCCTTGGATGGAACTCTAAATCCCGATACCTTCTTTTGAAGAAACAAACGAGTTTTCAAGGAAAACGGAAGTGGGCGGATGTTGAAAAACTGGTGATTACTTGGCAGGAGGCAGGAAAAAGAATGGTGAATATTTATGGAAGTCAGGTACTTCGCTTTGAACATTGTTGTTTTAAGCACGTTTCTTTTGCATTATAATTATAAAAAAAAAGTGCTGAGGAACCAACTGGTACCAGATCGTGATGGTCCTGACGGTGACCAATTCCTTCGGAACTTGCTCCTGTAATTTCCCTTTGAACTTTTACGTTTTTGCCCCTGTCTTTATTTTGCACAGTTCTTAGACCTTGGGAGGTCCTCCAAATTTTCCAACTATTATATTCAATTAGAGTCAATATTAATAAATAATTTACAAAAACAAATTGTATCTAAACAAAATTATTATTATATTTAAAAATTCCTAAATTACGATATATTGAAAATTAAGATATACGTAAGTGAAACATATGAAAACATTACGGAGTTATCCTTATCTACGACTAAAACTTAAGATATGGCTTCGAGAAGCACCTTAAAGAAATGTCTGAATCGTGTCAATTGTGTGTGGTAGCTTTTTGTGTCCTTTAAGGTAATTCCGTGCACCGACGGGAGTCCGCAGTTAATATCTAACAGCGTTAGTTAGGTTAGGGGTCGGTCTACTTGAGCACGTGGGACCCACCGACGTTATCTGAAAAAACAATTCTTTCACGTTTCGATTTAAGTCCCTAGTCCAATCAGATGTTGGCAGTAGTGTTGGTTATTTTTGACCGGTGATTCCTTCTTTATTTTTGGTTGCGAAATTAATTTGTAATTTAATGCACGTGTTAAACGATGCACTTCTCGAGTTGGTGTGGTGGACAAGTTGGGGGGGGGGGGAGGTGGTGGATGCTAACGTACGCCCCTGCGGTTACACTTAACGTGGCTCCATTTGTGTAAAGGATTAATTAATAATTATTAGTTTATTACTGTTTTTGAGTTTTATGCATGCACATATAAAAATGCTTTAGGTCCTGATGATTATTTTATAGGAGGCGGAAAGAATATGTCTAGGACAAGCCAATACAGTTGTTTGTGATTCATTTATTTTAAGTTTGATATTGGGAGTAAGGACTGGACCACGAGTTAATACCGCTTGGCTCGATCGGGAGGGAAACTTATAATCTTTTAAGCGTAGTTTGGTTCTATTTCTATCTTTTTATTACAATTTTTATTTTTTTTAGTTGTTTATTTTTCTTATAAATAAAAATAAAAATCTATTTAATTGTTAATGTTATGTAGTTGTATTTTTATTATTAATAATAATTACATTTTAGATAAAACTTAAAGATAAATTATTTTTAATTAAATAATTTTATTTAATCTCTTATATAATATTTATTAACAAACAATTAATAAAATTATGCTATTTTAATAAAATAAATAATTTAAAATTAAAAGTTTATTTATAAATTAATATTTACTTGAAATATATTTTAATTATTAAATCAAATTTATTTGAATATTTATATATTTTAAATTTAATT
>JANIJH010000005.1:6839240-6850661 GCA_024520975.1 Erythroxylum areolatum | reverse complement strand
TTGACTTCTTGAATGTTGACTCCTTTGGTCCTACAAAAATACAACCCATTTGCAGTATCAATTGTCCCAATAAAAATTATGCAGAATTAATGACAAATGACAACAAAATACTGACAATGTGCAATTTATCAAAACTCAATATGCGGGACCAAAATAAGCATAAAAATCTGAATTAAGGGTCAACAAGTGCATAATCACTTAAGAAATTAGGGCCAATTTATAGTATAAATTTGGCTCAATCAGTAAGAAGGAATAGAGGAAGTACAATATGAGAGATAGGAAGATGAGTATCATTACCAACTGTGAGCTGATCTTTGCCTGTATAGGAATTGTGGGGTGTGAGGTTTGAGAGATCTGCAGTAACATGATTTGTGGCACAACTGTCGATGAACCAATTTGGATCCGAATTTGAGTCAGTAGAGTTCTGTGTAGTGTGATGAGCCAAATAGGCTTGTTATGGTAATGGAGGACCCGAATTAGTTTGAGTAGGAGCTAGTCTAGGACCTTGCCAATGAATGTCAAATCTTTTGTGACATTTCAGGGCATCGTCCGCGACTTCCTCTTCCTCTATATGAACCACGGCTGTTGGAAGGAGCCCTTTGAGGATTCTGAAAATGCTGAGCCAGGTTTACAAAAGCATTAGGAATAGAGATTTGAGAGTTAGCATGTTGCTGTTCTAGTCTTGTCTCATGCATCATTAGTGTGTAGAGAACATCCTGTAGAGAAGAAATACCAAGCGAACTTGTTAAAAGAACCACAACTGAATCGTACTCACTGCCTAGACCACTTAGTGCACTAAGAACAAGTTCTTTTTCTGTGACAGCATGACCATCAACTTTTAGGGAATCTCCAATGGACTTGATCTGCTGAATATATTCAGCAATGGAGGAGGCACCTTTCTGCATAGAAGAGAGTTTCTGTTTGAGCTGCAAAACCTTTACTAGAGAGGTTTGCGCATAAAGTTGGACTAGGATCTACCAAAGTTTATTGGATGAACTGGCATGATTCACCTGCCCAATCACAGAATCACCAATTGTGGTGAGTAGCCAGCAAAACAGAAGCTGGTCAATACGTTTCCAGGTCTTATAGGCTGGGTTGGGAGTTGAAATAGGAGTGGAGGATCCATCTAATGCAGAAGTGAGTAGAATGGCTGGTGGTGGAGAATGATCAGAAGAAATATAAATTTCTAAGTCTAGCGCTCTAATGGCTGCTAAGATTTGTGGCCTCCAGTTGAGATAATTGTTTTGATCAAGCTTTAGAGGAAGATTGAAGTTCAGGGTTTTTGCAAGGGCAGAAAATTCAAGAAGAGCTTCGGAGGAAATAACATGACTAGTATCAGATGAGGAAGAAGCTGCCATTTCACTATTTGTCTATAAAGGCTTTGATACCATGAAAGAATTGAATCAGAGAAATGTATTTTGTAAAAATGCTCTGTACACTTTCATTGTCAGATGTTTATATTTATACATGATACAAGGATTGTTGTTGACCATTGATCTTTTATTTGTTTGATCTAATGGTTGTTATTGATAACAGAATAACAATATCGGTTAGTTTTACAACTGTCAATATTGAGTGACCCAATCTGGTGAAGTGCAGGTGTAGTGAAGATCTTCTAGAAGACTTAACAAGAATGAAGGCTTTAGTGTTGGGTCGGTTCTGTATAAGGGCTTCTTGGGCTCTTATAAATCAAATAGCTCCAGTCCACTTGAAGATTTATTCAACAGATCTACTTGGCTCATAATCGGTGGTCTTGTTTAACCTAAAATGTTATCTTCTCGAACGCACTATAGCAGATGATTTAGACCTATTTGGAGAAAAAACAATTGTTGAATTTGTAATTTCATTCCAAAATTCTTTAGGACTTAATTCATCATCATAGCCATATCAATCTCTGTGTGGAAATCCAAATATATTATTCAAATCATTTAAAGCAAGAGCATGTATCTTATTCATTAATCTAAATATCAAATTAATCACAATGCCATCTTCATTATAAACCAAATGTAAAGTTGCCAAAAAAATTCTAGAGTTAATTCAAAGTATGAAATTTTTTCTAAATTTTGCAAATTTGTCTCATCTTATATTATGCAACAATTCATTAACTCGATCTCTAATTTCTAACTTAGTTATAGCTCTATGATCAATAAGCCTATTTGGCACAATCGGAAGATTTCTCAAAGTTATATACCTTGATTGGCTCTCAGCATTGCTAAATTCCAAACAAGGATTACCTAAACCAGGGACATCGTCTCTAGTTTCAGGCGATGAAGATGCTCCTAATCTCACACGAGGCATAATCTAAATAACAATCAAAAATCAAAATATTTTCATAATAAGCAAACATAAATTCCTGCAAAAAATATTTTATAAACAAACATTTGTTTTAAATATACATCCTTTAATAAATAATGAAAAGATTAAATAATCTTTGATATCATCAATTGTATACTATATAAAAATGTTTTATAATGTGATACTTGAATTATTTAATAATGAATCTAACAATTCAACGAAAACTAAAATTTATTATTTCTAAAATCAAAGTTTTCCATTTTCAAAACCATTATCTCGTTGCCCATCTTTTTAGTTTTTTTCGCAGCACAAATAAAATTTCAAATAACATGCAATTTTTATCATTATTATTTTTATTCCTTTTCACTCATTCAACAAAATATATTAACAAAATTAACAGAAAATTTTAAAAAGAAATTATTATCCTGATATAATTCCTAACCAGGTATAAAAACTAAGAAAAAAACAAAACAATTCGACGACAAACTCAAAAAATCTATTAAAACAGTTAACACTATAAAAACAATATAAATGAAGACCGAAGCCTCGACCCATATCAAAATAAGATATTAAGTTAATACATTTTACCAAATGTTGCGAAATATGTTTAAACATGTAAAAGATTACCTAGAATGATAAACAGCTTCCGACGGACATGGCTGACGACAATACCCAAAATGAAAACAGAACGACAACGACCGAACTTGAGCTCTCAAGTCAAATTCGGACGATCCGATTTTTACTGAAGAAAAGAAGAAGATGATTGAATGACTACAGGCTGCAAGCGTTTTCACAGTTAGGGTAACTCGGTCACGATTATGACTTTATAAATCTCACCCAATAAATTTTTTATCTTATTTTAACTTTAATCAACTTAGTCTTTTTCATTGAGACTGATTTATTTAAAATTTTTGACTCACCAATAAAATTTGGTTTCTTATTTTTATTTTAATTAAGACAGTATTTTTCGGGTGTGCTTCTTTATTTAAAAATTGTGACTTCTTTATTTAAAAAAAATTTAGTCAGAGGTGCGTAGCTGCCTGAGGTATGTTATTGTTTTGTGAATTATACTGAGTCAATAAACATGCACCAAATCATTTGAATCATCTATAAATTCCTAAATTATTTAATTTTTCATTCCAAAAATTGATTACAAAATTAATAATGATATAATGATATAATTTTTTACTTTTTAATTAGATTTTTTATATTTATATTTACTTTCTATATTTTATCCATTTATAACAAGTACACTTTTACATTTTCATTCCAAAAATTTTTAACCTAATTTTAGTTATTCATTTAAAATATTCTAGCTTATATATTTTAAATATTTCTATCATAATTCTTTCTTAATATACCTTTAATTTTTTTAATAATGATCATTTTCACAAATATTTAAATTACAAAATATTCATTTATACATTAAATAATTTCAACACTTTTTTTGATTATCTTAATTAACATAAATAACTAAATATGAGTCACTTTTATTTCAGTAATATTTATATTAACCTACATTAAATATTTACAATTTTATCACATCATTTTAAATTACGCTTTAACCTTTATTAAATACAATATTTATTTAATAACAAAACATTTAACATTTTTTATTTTTTCAGTCACAACCAATTTTACAAATCCATTAACTTATATATTTTTAATAATTGTATAGAATGAATTGTCGCATTTCATTTCATTTTTTTCCCATTCCAAACTTTTACTTACTAATTTTACCACCTCACTTTAAATTTTAAATTTTATACGTGTTTTTATTCTATCATAATTCTTTTCTTATTATATATTTCAAAATTTTAATATTAATAATCTTATCACAAATTTTAAAAATTATATTAAAGTCCTTAACTTTGATATTATTAATTAAAGTCCTTAACTTTGATATTTAAGTTTATGTTATTTTAAATTGCAACCCATAAATGATTATAAATTAAATAATTAACTCAAGTATTTGACATATTTGTTCATTTCCATCTACAAATTAAACCTAATTTTCTAAAGTAACAACTTAGCCAACTAATTAGACAATTCAAGCGTCACCGTTGAAAGACAAAAAGGTGAAAAGATGTAGAGTTCATTTATCAAAAAAAAAAAAAGAAGATGTAGAGTTCATTTTTTACTATGATAATTATAATTTAACAAATAGATAATAAGAGCTTAAGATACGTGGTTTTTTTCTAAGCAATTATACTTTAACAAGGCCGATAACTATAATTTAACAAATAAATGGTAAGACTTTAAGTTTTTATAAATATTTGATAAATTAGGTAAATACTCATGATTTTCGCAATTATAATAATTTTGCAAATTTTGATATTTAATTTATAAAAAACTACAGTTTTGATATTTAAATAAAAATATATAAATTAATGTTAGTAGTTTATACTTTATACTATAAAATTAAAACTTCCTAATCAAATTCTTCGTAAAGCCAAATATTAATCGCTTATGCACTATGCACATTATGCTTACTATTATTCTAACTTAATGCTTAATTTTAATGATGCGTTATTTCTAACAAATCATAAATATCTATTTATGTTTGCTACAAAATTTTTGTTTTAAATTTTATTTAAAAAATTTAATTAGTTAAAAAATTAAATATTTAATATATAATCTTAAAACATTTAGAGAATCAGACAGTCTTAAAACTTTGGGAAGAAAACTATATGGAAGCTGAAAAACCGAAGGGAGTTTATTATTTCGCAAACTTTCCACAAACTTATTTGGCACCAGCAAAATAAGAAACAATCAAAACTGAAATAATAAAAACACTAAAAATTTGGTAAGGCAGTTCGGCACATCTTGCCTACGTTTGTAGGGCCCTTACCTAGCTTAATCACTTTCATCGAGTTACAATAGTTTTACCCAAGGCTTTATAGAGCCGACACCACTTAACCCTTGACACTATCTCTCAACCTCACTTTCCGAGAAAGAATTTTACACCCAATAGTATGACCGCCTCGTACTAACTTCAACAGAGGATTTTCTCAATCAACCCAATAGTACGACCACCTCGTACTAACCTAAACAGAGGATTTTCTCAACAATATTTGACAATAAAGATAAAAAATAAACAACTAAAGTGATTAAAGTAATAAAGAATGAAAATTAAATACACTTGAGATAGAAAAGAACAACTTCTCAATAAGTTCTGCTTCACTGAAATAAATCTGAAAGTCGTCGCAATAATAATGAGTTGATTCACGCAGAACTTATAATCAAGTCATAAAAACTTTTGCAGAAATCACAGCTGCAAAAATACCCGATCAATGACAACATATCAAAGAAAATGCAGCACAAAACTATTCAGCCCAGCTTAACGAAATCATCGTCCTTCAAAGGAAAGCACCAAAGCAACACGGACGCAGAGAAGCAGTGTGCAAAGAAGCTCACTTTTCCCAGGAGCACATCCACAACGTAATATATTAACTCCTCTTCACCATAGGTTACAATTAGACATGCACACACCACAATATCTATTCAAATCCACAATTAACTCATGTTGTACACATACAAGCTCCTTTTCCTTAAAGCCACACACATATGCCATCTTTACCTTTTTAATTAATGCAACACAATCACGTCCTTCACTTTGACACACACTCACTTTAGAGATAGAGCACACCTAATGTCTTCCGTCCACACATGTTTTCCTATATGCAATTAATGCACACTTACGTTGTGTTTGATTGTTGTCTCCAAGGGGCAGAGACGAAACGAGACGAAAAGGAAGAGACGGAACAGAACAAAAATTAGAAACAGTGATATGTTTGGTTGTAGTGGACAGAACAGAAAAAATTGTCCCCATCCCAAGGACATAAATGTGTTTGGTTGCGGTGAACAAAATACAAAAACAGTGCGAATGACAAAATTGCCCCTGCAGTATAATATAATTGAAAAGATGTCATTCATTGATTATTTTAAAACGAATGATTTATATTAGAAAAAAGTTAACAAATAATAATAACAATAACAATAAGAAATTAATTTCGTATAATAATAATAATAATAATAATAATAATAAATAAATCAATAAATAAATAATAGAAGAAGAAGAGGAAGAAAATTAATAATAATAAAGAATTTAATAATCACAATGCCAATAAGAAAATTAATTATGAATAATAATGATTATAAAAATAATAATAAGAAATTTATTATAAAATAATATTAATAATAAAATAATTAATTTTGTATAATAAAATTAATAAAAATAATAATACTATTAATATTAATAAGAATAAGAATAAGAATAATAAGTAGAAAATTTATAATAATAATAATAATAATAAGATAATAATTCCATACAATAAAATTAATTAATTAATTAATTATAACAACAATAACAATAATAATTCCATATAATAAAACAATGTAGCGTCGAGGTCCAAACGATGAGAGAGATAAAACAATGTAGAAAGAGAGGAAAAATATAGAGGAGAGAGAAAACGTCAAATGGCAAGAGTAACTCTTTTGCCTAAAGCTGCAACGTTTGCCGATTACACTCCTCGGCAAAGCTCGCAGCAGAGCAGTAACATGTCCATCTAGCGTTTTTTATTTTGTTTGGCAAAATGGAGAAGTTAGTAGTCTTGAAAACGTGAATACAAATTAAAATATTTTATTTTTAATTAATTTAAATTATTTTTTAAAAAAGAATTATATTAGATATAAAATTAATCAGCCAAATTAATTTGCTTGCATTACTTAAAAATATTCAAGATAATCATACTGGTATTTTTATTTATATAAAAATTATTATTTTATAACATCATCAAATATATTTTATTTCTTTTTTAATGTCGTAAATATTAAAATAAGAAGAATATTGAATCAAACATTCTTCTTGTTTTTAAAATGCATTGTCTAGGTATATATATTCTTATACATAGAATAATGTCTTTTCTTTTAACTCATCCAATGTTATTCAATTTTGTCCGCCAGTAGCCTCGTCCACTATAGAGAAGCAAATGCATTCGCATCACAACATAATCCTTCAAAGATTCAAATGGACCTCAGGAAATCTGAAAGGGGTGACAAAAACATCAGCTCCAATGGTTCATTGTTGACATATTAATCGAAACAACAATGCTTCCTCATCAATGGCAATTCAAGTACATAGTCTATAACCCAGATAAATGTGCAACTTCACCTATTGTATGGTCACAATAAAACAGATAAATCCAACAGAATTTAAAAATAGCATGAGATGCCTAATCTAGTAACTAGACCCCATAAGAACTAGAACCTATAAATCCCCTAAACAGACGCTGATTGACTTGTTAATTAGATTACATTCCTTTGAGAGATGTTACAGAATCTTCAACAAAGAAAAACAAAAGAGCATCCAACTTAGTGGCATCCCTTAGACCCAGAATATGTGCGGACCATATAAAATGGCTACAAGATATGCTCTAATCCAAATCAAGGAACTCCATTCTCCTCCTCATTGTACCCTTTAGACCTATGGCTTCTCTTTCTGCTTTCTGTGCCTGCAAAAGTATGAGAGGAAGTGACTTGGTCGTCATCCATGACAAATAGCTATTGCATCTATACCTTCCAATTTCAAGTAACCAACTGAACTTCTCTCTTGACTTTGTCTCTCCTAGTGCCAACTGAACTTCAGATTATTGAGGCATCTTTAAACACTACAAGTACTAAAAGGTAATTGCGTTTCAGCACAACCTGTTGTTTTCATTACAATAGTACTTTGAAAGATCAAAGCGATATTGAGATGCCACATCTAAAATCTGCACCATCTATTTGAGATTAAATCTCATTCTCAAGAAAAGGCCTAAACAAATTCCCAATTTAACTTTCACAAATTAATTTTGTCTAATTAAACAAAAGTTCATGCGAGCTCTGGCTTATGATGACAGCAATATGAAACATCAATAGATAACATTGACACTTGGTGAATTCTTCCCTTAAGCAGAAATCATCACAAGAACTATCTCATTAGAATAGTTGAGTTCAAAAGTAACTAATTATCATCCTAACAAATCTCCAAATGATAACAACCAAGCAAATGTTAATGTTAGAAGAAGGAAGATTGTGTTTAACATGGAGCACATTCTTAAACATTTCCATCAAAACTCCTCACTTTTCGTACATTCACAGATGTAGAGAGCTTAATCAATTGAGGTGTCACCTCTGCAAAACAACCAAGAAATATTATGACAAACATGTCTACATTAATAAATAGAAACGTTGGTTTCATTTTCTAATATAATCAATCATTTCACAAAAAATGGACATATTGCAACGACTTCCTTTTTCAGTTATACACTGAAGCAAAATTAAGGGTGAACTAGATAGACTTCAATTTACAAGTTCAACCCGAAAAAGAAAATTGCAGCTTTCGCTTTCTAATTCAATTTATGATATGCAGATTGAGAAAACTTCAAAAATATAAACAATATTATAAAGCTACTCACCTGAGTGGCTTTTCTCGGAAGAAATAGACCTTGGCGTAAGGGTAATCATCATTGGGATTATAATAAACTTGGGTTTTATGCGTTTTCACAACTCCATAAGCATCTATAGCCTTAAACGTTACATAATACATAACGCTGCAGGAGTATGCAGAATATGCTTTGACAATGCATTCAAGTTTCAAGTTTATACCCTGCAAAAGAGAACTTAAATGGACGTATAACAATAGGCAAAATGAATTGAATAATTATCATCAAACCTTTTCTGCATTTTCTAAACCAATAGCATAATGAGTGCATCCTGGCACCAATACTCTGTCGCAGCCTGTTAAGTTATCGACATCTAGATGACCTATACCACCAATAAAAGGTGGGCGTCCAACTCACCCACAGATCCCTAAAGACAAAATAAACAAACATTAAACATCTACAATTGTAATCAACTAAGAACATAATATTACTATTAGAAATTATTGATTAAATAAATAAACGAACAGGTTGTATCACTTTCATTAACCTGTTTGGCAAGACACCAGTCCCGATATTGTTCATTATTGTTAAAACCTCTCTCACCATCTTCGCTATCATCATCTTCGCTACTGTCATCGAATACCATTGCTTGATGGACCTTATCCTTTGTTTCATGTAAGTTCTTGTCATCAGAAACTGTGAACTTATTGGACAACGATTCACCAATTATGCCTGTGGACAAGTCTTTTGATCCATCAATTTTGTTGCATTTTGAAACCATTGTTAGAGAATAGTGCGTTCCCCTACCAAGAAACAAATTGATTGTACTATATAATGAAAGATGACAATATAATGACAAAAACTACTAACATTTAAAGAGAATCATGCAATATACAAAAGGAAAATAAGATGAGTTCTAATAAATAAAGCACTAAACTACACATGCAAAATAGCTAGTAAGAACGTTGAGAGAATAAGCAATATAAGCATATGAAACTGATTTAGTAAACAGAGACTCACTTGAGTGGTTTTTTCGTAAATGCAAGAACCTCAACCTTGTCTGGGAAGTAGAAGGCATCATAATAAACAATGGTTTGATAAGTTTCTACAATTCCACAAGAATCTATAGCATCAAATGTTGCATAATATTGTATGCTGCTGGTATCGCTACCGAAATTTGCTTTGACAATGCGTTCAAGTTTCAAGTTTGTCCCCTGGCGTTCAAGTTTTAGGTTTGTCCCCTATAGAACCAAATCAAATTAAAATAAACTTAGTAAATTATAGAACAAGCAAATGTATTTTGTAAGTTAAAATGAATAATTCTTCATCATCCAACGTTTTCTCTATTTTCCTTCGAAATAGCATAATAAATGCATCCTGGGAGCCATATTGCGTTTTCACCGTCTAAGTTAGGCAGATCCAGAGGATATATGATACCACCAATACAAGGCAGGGAGTCAAATGCTTCTACGTCATAACCCTAAAACAAACAATAGTTAATTAATAATAAAATTACATATCAATGTTCTTAAAACAACAAATACTTACACCACTTTCCTCGATTTGTTTCTCATAGCTTAAGAACTTTTCATACCGCCCACTTTTGGTGAAACCCCTTCTCTCATATTCCTCTTCGCTATCCTCGAACTCTTCCATCACCGTGTCGCCCTCCTCCGTCTCCGATGGTTTATTAAACTTATCCAAGGCAGATTCAACGTCGCTTTCATCAACCTTCACCTTCTTCAGCATCGGTTCCTTGAACGACGATTGCAATGTGACATCGGTTCCTCGATTCTCCTCCAAATAATCTTCTTCGCTACGGTCTTCTTCCTCCTCCATAGTTGCCGTGTCCTTCTGGTTCGTATTACCAGCAACAGCCTCCATCTCTGGCTGGTTCATACGGCAACTTTGATCATAATTGACTGAAGAAAAGAACCTAAATGAGAATTTAGGAATACTCTTTTGATTTTAAAAGCTTAATATTCACAGTTAATTTGGGCTATAAAATTTCGACCCAAATTTTCTTTTTTTTAAAAATGACAATATGCAGTATCAACAGGGTTATAGAACTTCAACCCGAGCATTTCTTTTTATGCGGGTCTTTAGATCAGATGGTGTCACAGTTTTACTCTAAATTGTAGCTCACAATATAATTGAAATGTTTCTTACTTTTTTGAAGATTGAAAAAAAAGTTTGAATTAATGTTCTAAATTAAAATAATTAAAAAATATGAGTAAAATTGTTGGGACCCGATCCGGAAATCGGATCCCAACCGGAAAACAAAACCACGAATACGAAACTGAAGTGCGAAACACAAATCGAAGCGAAAAATCAAGTGAGGGCAACACATAAAGCGGAACTCGAAATAACGGATCGAGATCAAAGGCAAAAGTACGAATCGAAAGCAAATCGAATAATCGAATACGAATCATAAATAACGAACGAAAGCATAAGAAGCAACATGGAATCGAAAAGCGAGTCGAATTCGGAATCAATTCGTAACAAAACAAAGCCGACATTCGAAACAAAGTAACCGAGAACAACGATCGCGTTGGAAACCTAGACTATAACATATTCGAAATCTGGTATATTTTTTTTTCTTATTTCTTTGCTTTCTTATTCATTTTATTCAAACTAATGCAAATCAAATACAATTAATTCCCACTGTTGGGAATTCATCCTCATTTAATTCTCAACACTT
>JANIJH010000005.1:6776031-6794994 GCA_024520975.1 Erythroxylum areolatum | reverse complement strand
ATCTTTTTCTCTAGTTATCCAAATGAGATGATTCTTAATTTGGATTAAACTAGAAACATATGGCTACATTTCTTATGGAAACATCGAATTTAAATTATGTCGTTAAGAATCTCAAAATTTATCATGAAGTAAGAGCACATTGGTGGATCAATGTAAATTTCATCTTTGAACTTTAGGGGAAAATTGAGATTGATCTAGATAGATTTTGGCAAAGTTTCCTTCTTGAGAGTTGTAGATCTTTCAATTAGCTTTCCAACGCTATATAGTATGAATTTTTTTTTGGACTTCTAAGCTGAAAGCCATGGTCCTTATAAGGGAAGATGTGCAAGAGAGGAGTAGCTTCTTCTATGATGATGTCATCTCCTTATAGGTTTTCTTTGTGATGACGTCATCTCCTTCTGTGTTTTGTATCTTCTATGTTTTATGTTTTGCTAACGCGTCTTCTTCTGTATTTTGCTAACGCGTCTTCTTCTGTGTTTTACTGACGTGTCTTCTTCTGGGTTTTGTTCCTTCTGGGTTTTACTTCTTTTGTGTTTTGCAGACGTGTCTTCTTCTGTGTTTTGCTGACGTGTCTTCTTCTGTGTTTTGCCAACTCGCTTCTTCTGCCTTTTGCTTCTTTTGAGTTACTGTTCATAAACTTCGTCTGGGTTACTGTTTATGAACTTCTGTCTTTTGCTATCTTCTGTGTTTTGCTGACTCGCTTCTTCTGTCTCTTGTCCTTCTGGGTTACTGTTCATAAACTTCTTCTGGGTTACTATTTATGAACTTCTTCTGTCTTTTGCTATCTTCTGTGTTTTGTTTCTTCTGTTTTTTCGCATGGCCTATATTTTGCTCCATTTTTGATCCTTCAAACGATAGAATCTGTCTTCAAGGTCTTCAGGAAAGTTATAGATCTTGGAGTTCTCTTTCGAATCATATAAAGAAAACCTAACTCCGATATTAGTAGGAAAAGTTATAGCAATTTTCTCACTTCTTCTGTCTTTTTCCATTCTTCTGCTTTTTCAGTTGATTTCGTCTAATCCTATTATCTGGTCCATTATGACCCTTCAGATGATAAAATCTGACCTCAAGGTCTTCTTCAAAGTTGTAGATCTTAAATTTTCTCTTTGAAATCATTCTAATATGATCCTAATCCAACATCTCTAGTGAAAGCTTTTCCCTTGTCCCGAGACAAGTTCAATATGATTAAGGACCAAAATCTTGTTTGATTCTTCCGGCCATAATTTTGTTATCCGACCTCTAAATGAAGTGGTTCTTGAATCACTAGTTTTCCTAACCCATTTTTCTTATCCCTCCATAGATTTTGAGAGCTTTTGGTATTGATGTGAAAAAGATGGATTGAATCAAGTAAGGGTATCGATTGGAAGAGAAGGAATTAGATATTTTACTGAATAGGCTTCAGTGTTTTGATGATTTCTGGATCTGTAGAGCTCCGAATGAGATTATTCTAGTTTCAAGACAAACTAGAGACATGGTGCTACAAATGATACGAAGAAGTTGAAATCTGATTCAATTTCTAAGATGTTTAAATTTCAGATAGAAGTTGTGTATAGTATACTGATTTGGACAAGAGTAGTCCAAAAATATTTGAAGCGTATCTTTCGAATCACTAAGCCGAATTGAATGATTTTTGTGTCCTTAGAAACGTAAGACAATAGAGAAGATTCTTCTAGAATAAAGTGTTATGTCAGAATATTCAAGGGTATTTTTGGCAAGACACTTAAGTATAAAAGACATAAGGCTTAAATGGAAGAACAAATAGGACATTTCTCAATCATTATGGGCATAATTGGAAGAAGAATTGTTGTCTTACTTATAAATGAAGAAGGAAAACGTGAATGGAGGGATAAGTAGAAAAGAATATGAAAGGAGAAAGAAAGAGAAAGAGAGAATGTCATGAAAAAGAGAGAGAAATACAAAGAGAAGAAGAGAATGAGAGAAAGAAGAGAAAACAAGCTAGGGTTTCAATTTTCTTAGCCTATAGGAGAGATTTTAAGGTTGTTCAAAAAGAGAAAATGGTAGAGGAAGAGGAGAGCTTCCATTTGAGCCAAGGATCTCTTCTTTTGGTGAAGAACCCAAGGGATCGAAGAGACATTTTGAGTAAGCCTATAAGTAAGAAAATTAGGTGGGTACATGTTTATAATAGAGTAAATAAGTCACTTTTGTTTTTCTTTAAATCAAGAAATTTACTGATCTCTACTGCATCATAAGTGTTGCATCTATTGCTTTTGAATGATTTATGAAATCTACTGTATGTTGCTACATGAATTGTGTGATAGTTTATAAAAGTGATTTCTTTTGAAAGGACTCTGAAAAGGATCTTCTCTTTGAAAATATACATGTTTATGAAATCATGTTTTTGAGAATGATTTTTCAAATATATGAAAAAGCAAGTTTACAAGAAGTGCCGTTTTGGACAACAAGCTTACAGGATTTAAAATATATGTGTTATATAGGTTTGTGGTAGTCCCTCAAAAACCGTTACGTGCACGTTGACTCAAGTATAGGCTTTTCCTGCCTGCCCGCTAGTGGCACGGAGCTCCTTTAAGGACTCTCTCAAGTTTACGACTACACAGGACCATTATATGGGAATGTATAGTGCATCATGTTTTGGACTTACCCAAACCATTCTGATGTGCTTATGTGTTCATGATTTGCGAATAAGTTGAAAAATGCATAAATTGTATTGTTTGTGATTTTGGATTACTTGACAAGACAAGAATTTTTAGAAACATGTGTTTTATAGACTCAATGAAAGTTTTCTATGGCAAGAAAATGGTTTCAAAAGTTTGCTTATCTTTTATTATAAACTGTTATCCACAAGTTTTCAAGCTCACCCCCTTCCTGTCCCCACCTTCAGGTGATGAGCAAGAGATGGAGTGAAAGAAAGTCAAGGCATTACTCCAAACTTGCTTGTGTTGTATTTTGAGTTAGTTTTGGAAAACATAAGACTTTAGTCACATTTCAAGAATTTGTAGTTCATGTAACTTTTGTATTTTGATATTTTGGATTTTGTTGTAATGTGGCTTGAAATGCCATTATAGCTTTGTAAAACCCTTTGTTTTTAGGGTATTGAAAAGTGAATGAGAAAAATTAGTTGTACGTAATGTATTAAAGAGAATGACATAGTAAAGATACGCTCAAGTCTTATGATATTCGCAAGAGGTTGGGTTTCAGAAACGAGTCCCAACAGAGATGCTTGCTGAACCTTTGACTAAAGGACTTTGCCTTACGGTTTTTAGAGACATGTATACAGTATGGGTGTGTTAGAGTCCTTAAACACTGTTAATTAGGGATCGTTATGTTTGCTGCTTATATATTTATATGTTTTCAAGTATTATAACAGTATGGTTGTTTAGCAATAAAGATGATCATCATTTATCCTCAAACATACATGTTATTATACACTGTCATAATACAGGTGAAAGTCTTAAGATCTGTGTCAATCTTAAGTATTGTAGAAGTCATTGGGCATATATACAGATTAATCTTGAGTCTATGTCATTAGGACACATATAAATGTATATATGTATCCATGGATTTTGACATAACATAGGGGTATATAAATGTTTAATCCCATAAAGGTTTTCTCTAATACGGTTTAACATTCAGTGAAAGAAAACATATTTTCTCTAATGCATTTTAGCATTTAATGGGAGAAAATAAAGATTTCTCTAATGCAGATTAGCATTTAGTGAGAGAAAACAAATTTCTCTAGTACAATTTAACATAAAGTTCAAAGAAATTAAGACCTACAAACGAAAAGATGATACATTTCAGATCATAAAAATATCATCCTAGTTTACTACACTCCATTTTCTTATTTATATTAATGAGATATTACATATGCATGATTGTATTAAATTTGTGTAATACATGACACATGTATTTGATATTTTTCAATATTAAAAACCTTACGGAACAAAATGATGGACTTTTATTATTTTTGGATCAAATGGTTTTTTAAAGTTGATCGACCTATACAATGATTAGCTTAACCGTATTTTAAACTATTTTTACATTTGCAATAACTAGTATAATTAATTATTATTAAAGGGGGAGAATGTTAGATATTTTAGTGTAGGGTAGGCAACAAATTAATTACGTTTTAATGGTTTTAATAAATTATCAGTTAAGCTAATCAAGTTTGATCTAGATAAAAATAATAAAATGGTCTAATAAAGAATCTAGATTAGTGGGCTAAAGTTCAGCGAGGAAAATAAACCTTAGTCAGTGTAAACTGGACCTGTGTTAAGCTTGTGATGGAGAGGCACGATATGAATACTATACATACATATATATATATATACATATATATAAAGTTAAGATCCCGTATAGTTGCTTAAACAAATTATGAACATACGAATACTCTGACTCATTAAAAGGAAAACGTGTTAAAAAAGGTACAAAAAGGCCTTAACAACATCTCAGGGATTGACTCTCGTGAAGGCCTCAATGAATTCACACTCGTTTCAATTTCGAAAAGTTCATTTGAAATCATAGAACTACAATCAGATATTTTTCGCATGTTTTTGTTTCGTCCCTTTCATGTTCAATTCAAGATTCGTAACTAAGGCTCCTATTACGTTGTACAAAAGGGGCCTCTTCCTCTTTCTATGTTAAAGGCATTACAAATATGAAACAGTTACGTAAGAATCGATTTATTGTATATTTCCAAATTTGTACGACAATATGCTCTTGTATACAGAAAGCAAAATTTCAATCAAACAAATATGTAAGAGAAAGCAATAGTTAATTGTCTTTTAAGTTATAAGTTAAAATTTTTTATATAAGATAAGCTTTGAAATTCAAAATTAATAATTAAAAAGTTTTTTAAATGCAAAAAGTCTTTTTAACCGGCAATAATAAAATTTCAAGAAATAGAAAATCTATATTCACATGTTTAATAATTGATATTTAATTATTTGTTGTAACTAATGGTTGAAATCATATGCAAGCATAGAATTTAGAATTTTTTTAAAATATGTGACAAGTTAATTTTTATTTATTAATTATTATTAGTTAAAAATAATAACTTATTTGTAGAAAAAAATTAATGTGTAGCATTTTAGTTATATTGTCATAAATTGAAATTTTAATATTTTATTAATATTTTTATTTTAACACAATTAAATTTAGATAAAAGTTCGAATTTAAAATATAATTTTTGGTTTGTCTAACCCGACCCAACAAGACTTTCTATTGGGCCAACCCACTTTGCATATACTTATAAATAAGCGTTGTTTCAGGGTAGGGCATGCTCTTCGTCTCCAATCTCTCCTAGCCGTCGAAGGGTTTAACGTTTGCAACCATGGGGTACTTTCTCTCTCTCCTCTTCCCTCTTTCCGTTGTTTAAGACTTTGTTTTGTTTTCTTTTTGTTGGTTGTTTGATATGAAAGCTATTGATGCATGAAAGTTACCGAAAGTTCGCTTGTTAGACAATACTGTCTTTCCATGGCGGTGCCGTGCTAAGTTGCTGCTATCTTTGCTTTGACTGGGATTTCTCTTTCTACATAACACTCTCGTTTATGGGTTAGGTTAGCTTTTGTTTGAACACTGAAGATATTAGCTTGTTAGCTTGTCGATAACAGAGGAATCTTGAATATTTGCTTGGGGTAGATTAAGCTGTTTTGTGAAGTTAAAAACTTGACTATTAAATCGCCGTTTTCATTCAACCTCCGATATGGGTTTGCATTTCTTAAAAGAAACAATCCTTTTGGGTTCGTTTTCCATTTGTTGATTGTGCTATGCTGTATATGGACTTATACCCTGCTTATCCATGTCATTCAGCTGCCAAGCTGTTATTTGTTCTCTATTAAGTTCGTTTAAGTGGAGATATCACATATGGTCTTAATATATGTGTTGAATGTATGTAACGATGCCTACGATCCTGTAGGAAGACACGCGGTATGGGAGCTGGTCGCAAGCTGAAGTCCCACCGAAGAAGGCAAAGGTGGGCTGACAAGTCATACAAGAAATCCCATCTTGGGAATGAATGGAAAAAGCCATTTCAAGGATCCTCCCATGCCAAAGGAATTGTTCTTGAGAAGATGTAAGACAGAACATGATGATTAGTACATTCTTATATTCTTCATGCTATCATCCTTACAGCGTTAAACAGAGATTTAATTGGCAATCTTCTTATGCAGAGGTATTGAGGCCAAGCAGCCAAACTCTGCTATTCGTAAATGTGCTAGGGTTCAGCTAATTAAAAATGGGAAGAAGATTGCTGCCTTTGTTCCTAACGATGGTTGCTTGAACTACATTGAAGAGAACGTGAGTGTTCAGCTTGTGTAGGTTATTTGTGTTGGTATTCATTGTTTTGTTATGCATTGCATTAAGCGATAATGGGAATTGGTGTATGGTTGCAGGACGAAGTGTTGATTGCTGGATTTGGACGTAAGGGCCATGCTGTTGGTGATATTCCTGGTGTTAGATTCAAGGTTGTGAAGGTTTCTGGTGTCTCCCTCCTGGCACTTTTCAAGGAGAAAAAGGAGAAGCCAAGATCTTAATTTTGGATGGGGAGCTAATTGCCTCTTTTATACTTCATTTCTTAATCTTCCTAAAGATTTTGGATTTACCATTTTTGTTGAGTGGATCTATGCAACATCTTTTTTTTTTTCACTAGTTATCATATTGAAATTCTGGATTCAAATTCTCACTTGGGTTATTTTAGTTTTGATTGATAGCTTATAAGAAACCTAGATGACTTCAACTACTTGCCATGCTTGAGGCTGACCATAAGATTGCAACAGTGTATAATGCCAATTGATACAATCATGGTATTTGGGAACAATTTCGAGCATAAAGTCATGCTAGAAAAGAGTAAATAGTACTCCCTCTGAGGCTCTGATTCATAATAAGAGTTATTTTAGAAAAATACACGTTTATTAAGAAAGCTAATAAAATTATAGATATACCCTTATTAATACTCTCATAAAATTAGCATGTGAGAGAAATTACATATTAAATTGTTTTAAAATTGTGATTTGTATAATTAAGATGAGAGAAATAAAAGGTTAATTTTAGAAGAAAAATTATAAACATGCATACAAAATCAAAAATGACACTTATTTTGAATAATTAAAATGTATCTAAAACGACTCTTATTATAAATCAGATGGAATATTGATATTGCTCTTGTTTAGAATTCTAACTCGGGAAATACATGATTCGGCTTGATTTGACTTGTGAGATATTATTCTGATTCTGTTTCATGTGGGACTAATTAAAACAATTGATTTGAGAACAAGTTGAAAGTAAAAGTAATTGATATAGCCATCAAATTTTCCAATTTATCAGCACTTTGGGGATCTAAGTTGCTTCAGAAGTTGACATGAGTTGAGGACTCGATGTATGTATCGTGTACTGGGCAGAGTTTTGAATACTATACCGGATGGAAGTGGTACTAAAATGAGTTGTATTGTAGTAAAACATAATCAAAATCCATGCTTTCTACACGTATAAGCCTGAATTATCTCAGTAAACAATTAAAAGAAGACAGTCTTTTTCTAATAAATACCACACAGCACTTTAAAATCGGTTTAATCACACCATAGTGAACATCTTTATCAATCCTCAGTTGTTAACCTATACCGCATATTTGGCACGTGAATATTTATCAAACATCTGCTTCTACGTTGATACTATAGTTCCTTACTATAGTGCAGTTCTCCGCTGATGTTAATGGAATGAAAGAAGGGATTCACCAACAGTTGCGCTATTCACCTCCTCATGAATGCCCTGAAACTCAAATTGTTGGATCATACCAACTACTTCTTCAGAAGTAGTCTTTCCCGTTTCATGGAAATTAGAAGAATTCAAAGCACTTCTGACGTGATTTTTGCCACTTCTGACGAATCTGATTTTTCAACATTGGAATTGGTACTTGAGCTAAGAGCACTTTGAGGTGTGTTAAGAGGGATCAATCTTTGTTCCTTTAACAGTACCAGTATCATCACTTACTTTATCCTTCAAAACAGATGGGGTCCCTTGTTTTCCAACACGATTAAATGATTCTCCAGCAGGTTGAGACTTTCCAAGGCTTGGTAATTGTGACTCTTGTGGGCTCACACTGCCAGTTCCAGCTCCAGTTTTAGGCAAGGCATTCGGTAAAGCCAGACGAGATTGTGTACTTTCATTAGGAGATCGTGTAGCTGCTGTTCTCACCTACACATCATCAAAGTGAGCGTTAGGGTATACTTGCCCAGTATGACCAAAATTTTATACAAGTGGAAATAAAAGAGATGCTTTTGATTAAATAGGCTGAATAGATAAGTATCTTAATCTACTGGTTCCAATATGTCATCAAGTACCTACTTCGTATTAAAACTTCCTTAAAATCATTTGTTAACTAGGCACGATAGTAATATAGCAGAAATTATCACTCACCCCATCAAAGAAACCAATTTTTGGTGATGGCTTCCGAAGCCCTGAACGTTTAACGGATTCTGTGCCCAAAGGTGCACTTATACCTATTGTCCCTCTTTGAACTTTCTTTACAGCTTCACCCGTGGATCCAGTACGTTGAGAACAATGTCCGGTTGACCAATTTTCATGAGAACGGTTCTGAGAATCCAGAACTTGGTTGGCATCACCATCTTCCGAAGTATCAAAGCTAGGACTTGCGTGGTTAGAGCCTTTGTTAAGAGTAGAAGTGGGCGAGAGTGACTCTGCAGACCATTCGCTGACAGAGCTGGCAGGCGATATGCGAGAAGGGAGCTTGTTTTTATGTTCCAAACAAGGTGAGATATTTGAATTGGTTGACCGATGGCCATTCCTTGATAAGATTCTTACTGCTCTTTTTATTGTTGAACCAGGGGTAGCATGATCCTTCCCAGCTTTGGTATAGACTTTTCTTTTCATAGAATCTGATGACTCACCAGTAATATCGTCCGATGACAAATTTTCGGAGCTGTCCACAGAGGAAGCAGGCGTTATTATCTGCGTCTTTGTTGCCACTGAAGAACAAGAAGAAGGTTTCGAAGGTAGCTTGGACCTAGATGCATTATTCCTTGAACTGCCCGAAGCTGAAAATTTCACACATCTACCTGCAACAATGTGATGTCAAGCATTATCATTGGATGCAAAGGTCGTAAATCTAAAGATACAATGTTTCAGTTACCAATTGGAACTTGTGCATGATCTGAATTACCAGTTGCTCTTTTCTCATTGTTTGAAGTTACAGGTGATACAGTTGCAATGCCATTCTCCATATTACGGTTTGCACCCAGTGAAATTCTTTTGGATGCTGACGTCGAGATTGAACCGACTCTTCCAACAACCTTTGGTGGTTTAGTTATGGATGAAGTTGACTGTCCATTTACAGCAACAGAACGTATTGAAGCAGCATTATTTCAACAGCACATCATTTGTCAAATCTTTATGTATAATGAAACACATTATATAATGCATATTCTCTACTTTTCAATTAAATGGACTCTAATTAAATAATATTCCTTTAAAAGCAGCATATAATCAACAAATTCTCTTGAATTTATTGAGACAGACAGAGACCTGCTTTAATGTTCTCCCAGATCCCTGCATAGCATTTGGCTTCTCCAGAGCAGCTTTAGTATTTAGCTGAGATTGACAAGCACGTAGTCTAAGCCACAGAAACTAGTTAATGATGACTTTGGGATACCAACCATAAAACTTACCTGGATTTGAGATGTAGCATCCTCTTTTTCTGTAGCTGAAATAGAGTTCTCAGTTAAAAAGTGACTTCAATAAGCAAATTTGCGCATCATAAATTAACTTAGATCTCCCAACCTAGTGATTAGTAAACAGAGCAGCCGACAAATCTGAACTTGGAACCAAAAAGAATATAATCTTAGAATGAACAACTAAGCTCTCAATAAAATTTCAGTTTATGTGAAAAGAAACTAAAAAAAGAGTAAAATCCTATATCACATTAACCCATTACGTAGAGGATAACAAGTAGACAATACACCATTCTTAACCTAATTGTACACTTTATAGAATATAAGATAATTTCCCTAAGAGTACGACTGGAGTACTTGTACATTATCTCCACCACATTTCTGACTCAAGAATTCAAATTTCATTCTGTTGATCAAGTTTATCCGACACTAAAATCTGACAGAGCTATAAAAACCAGCAGCATAGTGGTGGCTAGAGTGGCATTGAAGTATTAGGTCAGAGTGACGGCGCATAGAATATAATGAATAGGAACAAGGTGGGTAGAAAATGAAATAACAATGGTCCTATAAGTAGGATTGATTCCCCAAGGTGGCAGACGTTTGATGATATGCGGGATGCAAAATGGACACTATACTTTCTATGCCATGTTTACAAAAAATGCATACATACACTTGGCAGTTCGGTTATCTTTTATTCCACTTTGCACGTCATTGGTTGAATTCACCAGATTCAGCGCTCTACCGGACTTCTGTATAGAAGCTCTAATGTCTCCAAACAAATCAGCATCAAGAGTATCAATCGTCAAATTGTCACTTGCTAATGTAGATATGGACTCGCTAGATTTCTGCACATCCTCTTCAATTCCAGGCAGCATATGTTTTCTGCCTTTCTCATTCCCTGTAATCATGGTAGACAACTCCTCTGGTTCCAGAACACCTAATTACACCAGAATATTATCTAACTAGAATACTGTGATTCGTACAAAATGGAGACAAGAGAAAGCATTAAAACTACCACGTGTAGAGACCGAATATGAATTCATTGACTCTTTTAGACTAACTGGAAGTCGAAAAGAGAAACTCAAACTTTCACAGGCTCTCGAAGAATACCTGCACTTGTGAAGAATGCATTGTCCCAGGCTAGGCTTTTTCTCAAGTTGTATCTTCCACTTTTTGCAGTTCCTTCTGGTTCGGATGATTGGACCGGTTTGCATACTTCCTTCCCAACTTCAGTGGACGTATCTGACCACAACAATCACACGATTCTAATTAAAGAATTGAATTTAATTCACCAGCACTCACTCTTTTCAATGGCAGTTTTAGACAGAGGAAGTATTTCAAAACTTCCAAAACTGCAATCCTATAAACTTTCACTGATCTGCGTCTCATTTCTTCCATTAAACATCATAATCTTGATCTTAAAATACTTCTTTTAAACAAGAGAGATAAGTGAACGTCACAAAGAAAGCTTGTTCAGAAACAAGAAAGAAAACACATTCCAAAGCTCATTTACAGCGATAAGCGTCGAACTGAGAGGGAAAGACACCAAAAGAGAACCTGAAACTTGGCGAATCTGAAGATCCGGAGAAGGAGAAGCATAAAGAAGGCAATCGTCCTCAAAGGAAACATCAATGAGACTCAGCCTTCTGCTAATATCGAAACCGAAGTTCTCAACCGATTCATTCATTCTTCCCGAGAATTATAGCAGCCAAACGAGCAGTTACAATCGAAATTCGAAGGCTACACCTTAAGATTACAGAAGTAATCTAGAGAGTGATAAGCAAATGAATGAAAATTGTGGAATTTTGTTTTCGGTAATTTGTTTTTCTTCGATTAGCGAGGGAAGAAGGATGTTTGAATTATAGTGAAGCGGCGGTTCAAAAAAAAGTAAACAAAACTTTGGGAGGAGATTCCGTGTGTGACTCTGTATAAATGTAACGTCTATTTTTGAATTCTGATTGTTGGTGCCCTTTGAATAAGGATGTCAATGAGCTGGTCGGGTTCGGTCATCAAAACCCAAGTCGTAACCCAAACAAGCCTGAAGTGGTCTAAACTCGTGCTCATTCTGAACTTTTACCCAATTTTTTAAGAAATTAAAAATATAAATTGATGTCATTTTTTACAAAACGAAATCGTTTTATTTATAAAAGTTGGCATTTGGCGCTGAACCTTAGTAACCTGAGCCCAAGCACAACTTGGTACCCATTTTTTAAAAAAATTATAGGCTTAAGGTTTGGTCAACTCGAGCTTGACTTTTTGACTTAGAAGAAACCGTCCTAATCAACTCATTTATTTTGTACCAAATTAATTTACTTAAAATATTACAAATAATTTTATTTTCACTTAAATTTTAATTAAATCTTAAATTATTTTATTATTTGAATTAGATATGGGTGAAGCTATTTAAATTAACATAAAAAAGAATTATTTAAGCATCACTCAATTTATTGTCGGTTTTAAAAATATTATTAGATACGTCAAATATAGTTTTAAGAGGATTAGCATTCATATTTATTTTTAAAATTAAAAGTTTATAATTATGTTCATAATGATATTAATTTTGTATAAAATTATTTAAATAATTGTATAATTGTAAAATTAAATAAAAACAATTCATTTTTGTTAAACTTATTATTAAGGGTTAATTGACAATAATTCACAAACTTTATTCAATTTTATTAAAAGATTAATAATTAAATACTTAAGCTTTTAATTTTTTCAATTCTAACCCAACGTTAATATTCCCGTTAACATTGTTGATGTAGCTTGCCACATAAATAGAAATCATAAACACTTATACATGTCAAACTTAATTAAATTTAACTAAATTGTGTTGTTTTGTGATTGAAATTCTTAAATTAATCATTGTCATATTGATACAATATGACAACAAGACTCGGTAATGCTAATACAAGATGACAATGACACAGTATCTAACAAATTGAATAAAATCTCAATTTGTCACCTAAACCCTCTTTGTTTCTATGTGAGAACAAATTAATTTAGGATTTTCAATTCTAAACATTTAGAGAATGAATTTGATTTAGAGATTTCAATCTCAAAATAACGTAATATAGTTAAACTTAATTAAGTCTGACGTGTATAATTATTTAGAGTTTCTATCTTATATGACAAATTACGTGAGCAACATTAATAGAAATACTAACGTCGGGTTAGAATTGAAAAAAGAAAATAAAAATTTAAATATTTAACTATCACTTTTTTAAATTCGCATTATAATTATAAAATTAGGTAAAGTTTGATATTTTATAATTAATCTATTATTAAAAAGAAAACGTAGTAAATATAAGTAAATTTTATTACGTGTTATATTTAGTAAGCATGTGATCAATTTCATCTACACTGCACACAAACACTTTCTAAAAGTATTTTCATTCAATTAATTCTTTTTTTTGTTGCCCACGAGATGTCCAGGAGAGTCTCAATTATAGGAAGACACCTTTAAACTATTCACTTCTAAACTAATCCTCGTTCGAGCCAAGTAGTTCTCTTGCAGGAGGCAAAGCTCTGGCCTCAAGTTTTAAACAGCTGCATACATGAAAACGGTTCAAACTCACAATTTCACTTAAACCAAGAGAACCCCATACCAACTCACCAGTATCTTGAGGTTTCATTCAATTAATTCTTCAATCTTATTGTTTGAACCATAATACTCCGACCATCAATTATCCGTCCAATCTAAACTCAATTCATAATCGTCTGTGGTCTCATGATCATTATTTTTAGGTTGCGATTGACAAGAAGCTCTGGGTTCCTTCACGACCCGTTGATTATCACGAGCAGATTCTGGTAAATCTTCTTGATCTGACATCTATTCCGATTCATCTATGTTACAGTTCCCCCCGGTTGTTATACATTTTACACAGCACCCAATCGTCCAACTGCCACACAAGGCAAAAGAAGAAGAAGTATCATGATCATTACGGATTCTAAAGAACAACTTGGGATAAGTATAACTATATGTACCTTCATCTTATCTGTAGCTGTTGTGCTAGAGGATGGAGCAATCAGAGTATACTCGTGCATCTTCCTCATTGCTTTGGCTCTACTAGAGTGCTTTCCTTCGTAATAGTCCAGCGATTTCCTATAGCCTTTAGGATTTGGACCGCTACCTGAAATTGACTTATCAGTCCCAGTTGGCTTCTAGTATCAATCGCTAGCTGCTCGGTTTGGTCGTCTCCCATTAGGGTACTTTCGATGTCTGGAAGTGGAGAAGAGTCGAGGAAAATGAGGAAGAGAAGAATAATAAATAACAATTTACTGACACTGTTACGTATCTCTGTTGATCGTGATCTTGTAACTCGGATAGAATCTTGTGGTGGAGTGGATTTAGGTAGAGAAGGCCACAAATTTGTGGTGTTTTTCTTATTCTTGCCTTTCCCTATGATATTGGTGGTTGTAACAAGAGAACTGGAAACAACTGATTCACTTCGAGGGGAACCAAACCTCCGTAAAACACGCAGTGTTTAGGAATAATTCTAGTCCCTTTGTATTCATGCTTAGACTCTTTATATACAAGACTCTTGTTAACAAATTCAGAGAAAGTCATGCAACTAATGAAAGCAAATTGACCACTACTTAGAATGTGGACATGATTAAGCAAATAACTGACCCACTATGTAAAAAATTTACATGAATAAGGAATTAATTAACCGGCCCAGTAACTAGTCAAATAAACCACTGAAGATGATGTAAATAATGGCAGATACCCTTAACATTCCTCCCCCCTCGGATCGTCCTTGTCCTCAAGGACGAAGCCTGGAAACCGCAATTTGATTTCCTCCATATTTTCCCAGGTAGAATCAGATGGTGATAATCCACGCCAATGAATCAGAACTTCCTTCTTCTGTTTGCGAACTCAAGTATCTAGAATAGCTTGGCGAAGGGCTACAGCGAAGTCTTCTTCCTCTTGGACCACTGGAAGAGTTTCCTGGGCAACCAAACTTTCACCAAGTTTTCTTTTTAAACAAGAAACATGGAAAACTGGATGGAGTTTTGACTGAGGTGGTAACCGAAGTTTGTAGGCTACTGGTCCAATTCGTTCAACAATCTCATATGGTCCATAGAATCTTGGTGACAACTTGAGATTCTTCCTTAGAGAGAGTGAGACGTGTCTGTATGGCTGAAGCTTAAGATAGACTAAATCTCCCACCAAGAATTCCTTATCCATTCTATGCGCATCATAAAACTTCTTCATTCGATTTTGAGCCGTAACAAGTTGGATTTTTAAGTCTTTGATAATTAATCTGGTCTCTATCTTTCAGCAACAAATCCACCGCTTCATTCCTTGTCGTTCCAGGTACATAAGAGAGGAGAGTCGGTGGTTCTCGTCCATATAATATCTCATATGGAGGCTTTTTTGTTGATGAGTGCCAGCTAGTGTTATAGCAATATTCCGCCCAGGGAATCCATTTAACCCATTCCTTTAGTCTTGAACCAGTAAAGCAGCGGAGATACATTTCGAGTGTGCGATTAACGACCTCCGTTTGGCCATCGGTTTGAGGATGGTATGAGGAATTGAAATTGAAATTATTTCCTTGCAATTGGAATAACTCTCTCCAAAATAGACTTGTAAAAATTGGGTCTTTATCACAGACAATTGATTCTGGCATCCCATATAATTTAAAAATGTTTTCAAAGAAAATATGAGCAATTGTGGATGCGGTACAAGGATGAGAGATAGGGATAAAATGAGAGTATTTTGAAAGTCTATCCACTACCACGAAAAGAACTGATTTACCCCTTGAATTTGGAAGATCTTCTATGAAGTCCATGGATATGTCGCTCCACACCCTATTCGGAATTGGAAGAGGCTATAGTAACCCTGCTAGAGAAGTGTTTTCTCCTTTGTTTCTCTGACATGTATCACAAGCTTTAACATGCTCCTTAATGTCTTTTCTCATTCCCCTCCAATAGAACATCGACCGCACCCTGTGAAATGTCTTGTGATACCCTTCATGTGTGCTTGCGTGGATCTCTGATAGAATGGTAGCAGTCACCAATGAGTTGGGCAGAAGATAAATTCTGTCTTTGAAGAAGAGGACTCCATCAATATGCTTCCATGGACCTACGACTTCATCTTGTAGACACTTCTTCACCAGTCCCTGCAATTCAGGCATGGTTTGTACTTCTTCTTTGATTGATTCTAGCCACTTCGGTATTGGTGTGGAGATTGCAGCTAGACTTCCATCTTCATGTCTCCTGGATAAGGCGTCTACCACTTTGTTTTCAGCCCCTCACTTATATTCGATGACGAAGTCATAGCCTATGAGCTTGATCAACCACTTTTGTTGCATCTCTGTTGTGATCTTCTGCTCCCACAGAAACTTCAAACTCTTCTGGTCTGTACGTACTATAAATGATCGGCCAAATAGATACGGTCTCCATTTTTTTACCGCCAACAGTAGCGCCAACATCTCCTTCTCATATGTGGAGAGTTGTAGATTTTTTCCTTTCAAAGCACGGCTGAAAAAAGCCATAGGTCTATCATCCTGCATAAGAACACCACCAACACCAACACCCGAAGCATCACATTCAACAATAAAAGGCTTAAAGAAGTCTGGAAAAGCTAATACTGGTGTATAAGTCATTACTTGCTTCAATTACTCAAATGCCACTTGAGCTCCTACATTCCAACTAAATCCATTCTTCTTGAGCATGTCTATGAGAGGAACGGCTACCTTTCCATAGTTTTGGATAAACTTTCGATAATAACCTGTCAGTCCTAAGAATCCTCTAAGTGCCTTGAGAGTGGTTGGCTTCGGCCATTCCACCATAGCTCAAACCTTCTCCGGATCAATAGCAACCCCTGCATGAGAAATTATGTGGCCCAAATACTTGACCACTTTTAGGCCAAAACTGCAATTTTCTTTTCTCACGTAAAGTTCGTGAGCCTTTAGTATAGTGAGAGTGACCTTCAAGTGCTCAAGATGCTCTAGATGCTCTTCCCACGATTTACTATAGATTAAAATGTCATCAAAAAATACCAAAATGAACTTACGGAGGTGAGTTTTGAAGATCTCATTCATTAGAGATTGGAACGTCGATGGAGCGTTAGTGAGTCCGAATGACATAACTAAGAACTCGTAATGTCCTTGATGTGTGCGAAATGCTATTTTCGATATATCGCCAGGGGACATGCGGATTTGATGATAGCCTGATTGTAGATCGATCTTGGAGAAGAATCTTGCTCCATGTAATTCGTCAAGTAGTTCATCAATTACTGGTATCGAGAACTTATCTTTGATCGTATTTTAGTTTAAAGCGCGATAGTCAATACAAAGTCTCCAAGAACCATCAGCTTTCTTTACGAGCAATATGGGTGAAGAATATGGGTTGTTGCTAGGACGTATGACACCAGTATACAACATATCTGCTACAAGCTTCTCGATCTCATTCTTTAATAGGTGAGGATATCGGTATGGATGAACACAAACTTGTTCACTCCCATATTTCAGGAAAATTTTGTGGTCATGAGCACGAGATGGAGGGAGTCCTCGTGGCTCTTCAAAAATCTCAGGAAATCCCTGTAGCAATTGCAATAATTCCAAATTAGGAAAATTTGATGAAGTTTGGGATTGCGAAGTACCTGGTACGCTCATGAGGGTGAGAGCGTTGATCTGAAGTAAGACCCCCTTTTTCTTCTTATTTATTTCTTCGGTGATTTCTAATCCGTCAACAATCTTGTCACTTGGTGATGTCATCCCATGAAGCATTATCTACCTCCCATGGACCGTGAATTGCATCTGCAATTTTAAGAAATCCCACAAAATAGGGCCAAGTGTACAAAGCCATTGTGTTCCCAGCACTATGTCACATCCTTCTAAGGGTAATAAATAGAAGTCTAGAGTTAAGGAGAGGCCATGTAACAATACGCTAACTGCCTTGCATCTTCCTTGACTGGTGATTTTTTCTCCATTAGTGACAACAACTTCAAACTTCACTTTGCAATTTGGAGCGAGTCCTATTTTTTGAGCCACCCCGTTATCGAGAAAATTATGGGTACTACCTGAGTCCACCAGCACTATGATACGTTGCTGCCCGATTCTTCCCTGTATTCACATGGTTTGTGATTTCCTCACCCCCGAGATTGCATGAAGTGAAATCTCTGGTGTCTCTTCCATGTCTGTACCCAAATCTGTTTCATCCTCATCATCTGACCAGCAGCCCTCAATTAAGAATAGCTTCGAGCACTTGTGACCTGGTCCAAACTTCTCGTTGCAATTGAAACATAGCCCCCTGTCTCTTCGTTCCTTCAATTCAGCTGGTGTTAATCGCTTGACTGGCAAGGACGGGTGGCTGAGATTTTGCTCTTTCGTGGGTTGTATCCTCTTTTTGTCAGAAGTGGTTGCAATTGGACATTTAAGTGCCTGTTGACGAGACTCATATAGCCTTGACAACCCGATAGCTGCAGAGAGATTAGGTGGTTTGCATGCCTGCACGTCCGTACTAATGCTTTCCTTTAATCCACTAACAAAACACCCCACTTGTTGTGCTGGTGTCAATGTTCCAGCCCGTACCAATAGCCTCTCAAATTGAGTCTGGTAGTCTCGCACAGAAGCTGTTTGTTTAAGCTTTATCAAGTCCCCGAAGAAGTCTTGATATTGTGTTGGCCCATAACGCGTATTTACACCTTCCTTGAAAGCTTCCCATGTGACCATTCCTTGCTCTTCCTTCATTAATCGATACCACAGCTGTGCATCACCTTCCAAATTAATAGAAGCAATTCAAACTTTCTCCTCCTCTGGCACCTCATGTATCTCAAAGAAAGTCTCAGCCCTGTAAGCCCAGCTGGTTGGGTCTTCGGTACCTGAAAACCTTGGAAAATCTATTTTGACAGTTTTGGGCAGCAATGTTCCTGTAGATCCTCCAATACCACTTCCTCTGTTTCTAAAACCTCTGTTCTGGTTGTTTGAAGACTCTTCTAGCTCCTTTTGTTGTGCCTCCCAATTGTCTAGTCTCGAGTTGAAAGAAGACAACAACTTGCCCATGGTCTCCGATAGGCGACTAACCTCCGCTTCTAATTTGTCCATTCGTGAGTCTCGTTCTTGGTTTGACATGCCTGGCTTTGATACCAAATTGTTACGTATCTCTATTGATCGTGATCTTGTAACTCGGATAGAATCTTGTGGTGGAGTGGATTTAGGTAGAGAAGGCCACAAATCTGTGGTGTTTTTCTTATTCTTGCCTTTCCCTATGATGTCTGTAACATCCCGTCACCGATGGGATGGGTACAGTTCATTGCATTCATATTTGGCATGCTCATGCATTATCTAGTTAT
>JANIJH010000005.1:6694203-6704351 GCA_024520975.1 Erythroxylum areolatum | reverse complement strand
CCCCATTAAGTGTAAACACCGATTGATTTCATTTCATAAACTTTACACACACTCTCTGTGGAATCGACCTAGACTTACCACTGCTACAGTAATAGTCTAGTTATTTTAATTTTAACTAGCGAAACGACACGCGGTCATCTTTCAATAGTGATCCTTGAATTGTCTATAATTAGTTGGCTAAGTTATTACTTTAGATAAGTATGTCTGATTTGTATATGGAAATGGACAATTATGTCAATTACTTAGGTTAATTATTTAATTTATAATCATTTTAGGGTTGTAATTTAAAATAATGTAAACTTTGACGCTGCCTTATAATTGACCCAATAATGCTATTTTGTTGGGTTGGGCTGACCTTTTAATGGACCCAAATGATGGTTGTTTTTTTTCAGATACAAAGGAAAACCGAAGCTTTTCTAACGCATGATTCTGCGATACAAAACTCTGTACATGTCACGGGTAAGAAAATTCATAACTGTCAACGGTGGTGCATGCCACTACATGTTTTTTTAATCAAGAAAGTTTAATAATTTCAATTGCTTCATAAGTGTTCCATCTATCGCTTCTTGAATGAATTGAAAATCTGCTATATGTTTGATATATGAATTGTGTTGATATGTGAAAAGATTTTTGAAAATGAATTTTTTGTGAAAAGATACATGTTTTCGAATTTTTTTTCAAAATATTTCATGTCTTTGAAAAGTCAAGATTCAGAAAAGTATCATTTTGAGCAATATGTTTACAAGCATATGAAAACAAGTTTCCAAGAATGTGTCATTTGGGCAAACAGTTTTTAATTCATGAATTACATGTTATGTGGGTTTGGTGTAATCTATTCAAGAATGTCACGTGCACGTTGACGAAGTTAAAGACTTCTCCCGCCTGCTCACTAGTGGCACGAAGCTTCTTTATGGACTCTCTCAAGTTTATGCCTACGCAAAACCATTATGTGGGATTGCGATAGTACCTTAAGTTCACAACTACAGATGACCATTATGTGAAAATGCGTAGTTCGTCATTTCATGGATTTACCCAAACCATTCTGACGTGCTTATATACTTATGATCTGTGAACAAGTTTGATGCATTCATATTTTATGGTTTGTAAATTTGATTACAAGATAAGAATTTGAGAAACTTGTGTTTTATGAACTTAAAGAGAATTTTCTGCGATAAGTAAATGCTTTCAAAGGTTTTGCTTACTTTTCGTTATAAACTGTTACCCACAAGCTTTCAAGCTCACCTCCCCCTCCCCCTTTTATCCTATTTTCAGATGATAACTAAGAGACCAAATGATCAAGAGCCTAAGGGCATTTTTCCAAATTTGGTTATTTTGTAGTTAGAGTTGATTTGGGAAAGCAAGAAGTCTGTTTATTCAAGGACCTTTTGTAAATTGAGATTTTGAGACGATAATGTAATATGGCTTAGAATGCCATTAAAGATTTGTAAAACTTTATTCTTTTGACGTTAATGAAATGTGAATGGTGTGTGGATGATGTGAGTGAAATTAGACATACGTGAAGAAGTAATCGAATTGAGTTGATGATTTTGGAACATAAATCGTTGATATAACTACATCTGATTAGTCATAATTTCTATCTTCGTTTATGTGACATCTCACTTATGCATACATACATACATACATACATACATACATACATACATACATACATACATGCATGCATGCATATATACATACATACATACATACATACATACATACATACATACATACATACATACATACATATATGCATACATGCATACATGCATACATACATACATCCATACATACATACATGCATACATACATATATATATATATATATATATATATATATATATATATATAAGACAAATAAGTTGAGATTTGAGAGTTTAATGAAATCATTTTGGCAGCTGAATGGTTATGTTGAGAACATTTCAAGTTTGCATGGTGCAAAATTTCAAGTCTTCCATAAGGGAAAAATTCGTGTTCTAACTTTAGAGCAAAATCTGGATTGATCTAGGATTAATTTGACAAGTTGTCTTTATGGAAGCTGTAGCTTGTGTTTAAAGGATGAAATTTTTAGATATCGGAGTCAAAAATTATGGTCCTTATAAGTGGAGATACTCAGGAGTATAGGACGTATCATCTAGTGATGACATATTGTTTGGTAATGACGTGTTGTCTGGTGAGGACACATCTTTTGGTGAGAACGTGTCATCTAGTGAGGACATATCATCTGATGAGGACACTTCTTCTGGTGAGGACATGTCGTCTAGTAAGGACGCTTTGTCTAGTGAGGACATATCGTCTGGTGAGGATGCTTCATCTAGTGAGGATGTATCATCTGGTAAGGACGTTTCATCTGGTGATGACGTATCGTCTGGTGACATCATATTGTTTGATAATGATGTCATATCGTCTAGTGCACTGTTCATCTGATTCTATCGTCTGATCCCATTTTGACCTTATACATGATCGAATTTGTCTTCAATGTCTTCATGAAAGTTGTAGATATTTAAGTCCTATTTCGAACCATCTAAAGAACACCTCAATCTAGGTTCTCTAGAGAAAGTTATGACTATTTTCTTAATTCATCTAAGGCTTCTTCTGATCCTATCATCTGGTCCCACTTTCGATCCTGTAGATGATAGATTTTATCTTCAAGGCCTTTCACTTGAAGTCCCCTTCGGAACCATTTAAATAAATACTTAATCTGATATCTCTAGAGAAAGCAATGCTAATGGCAAGACATCCTTTGTGTACTATTAATAACCTTCTTATGGTCACTGTTCATAATGTATCGTCTGGTCCAATTCTAACTCTTTAGATGATAAAATCTTACTTTAATGTCTTTATGAAAGTTGTAGATATTGAAGTCCTCTTTCGAACCCTTTAAGAATGACCTTGATCTAATATCCCTAGAGCAATTTATGCCATTGTCCCGAACCAGGTTCATTATGATTGAGGACAGTACCTCCAAATGAAGTGGTTCTTGAAGGAATAAATCCCAACACACATTATGCTATCTCTGCACAAAAATTAGCAGCATTCCAAATTGATTGGAAAAAGGTTTTGATTAAAGGAAAGTAAAAGAATATGTTGTAATAGTATAAACTGATGTTATTTTACTAAACATACTTCAACATTTTGAATATATCTGGATCTTTAGGGTTCCAACTGAGATGATTTCTAATGTGGAGTAAACTAGAGACACAGGTTTACAAATTATATGAAGAGGTCAAATTCTAATTCAGCCTTTAAGATGTTCAATATCTAGATGGAAGTTGGGCATAGAATATTTGCTTCAGTATAAGAATGATTCGAAAAATAGGGTCTGACACTTATAGTATCAGAGAATGAAGATGAACCGAGGTTGACTAATGAGGGTTAATTGGAATAACCATACATGATAACAAGTACAAACACATATTTTATGACTCCGAAAGTTGGGCTTTGGAAGCGAGGTCCAATAGTTAAGGTATTAGAGCCTAGAATTAGGATCTTACATGGGTATTTTTGAAAATATGCATCAAGTTACATGTATTTTGACATGTCTTAGCATGCAACAACAACTGCTCCTTAATCTAAGATGCATGTGTATGAGTTACACACATGAGTAATTGATAAGAGTTTGACCTGATAGAATTAGTGAGAAAAATGATGCTCTTCTATGATATAAGAAAATGAAAGTTGTGGATAACTAGAAATGGGACCCAAGGGCAATTCAAAGCAGATAATATCTGTAGGCAAGTGGTCTAGGCTATTACAAGTAGTATCAGAGCCAGTACTCGAACCGTTGTGCTAGTTAGGCTGGGCCCTATGCGAGGTAGAGAGTGTGAGATCTCACATTGGTTGGAGAGGAGAACGAAGTATGTATTGTAAGGTTATGGATACCTCTACTCTTAAGACGCGTCTTCCTAAGTGTGGGAAGAACAAAACCATGAGGGGTTTAGCCCAAAGGACAACCTAAAGCGGATAACATCTGTCGGCGGGTGGTTGTTCACAAAACCGCTTATGGTTTTGCTCTTCCCACCCTTAGGAAAGCATGCCTAAGGTGGAGAGGTATCCATATACTTATTGTTGGACCCTGAACTTTTCTTAGAAGATTAGAACTATTAAATGAGAAATGTGGATAGATTCATGTCGTGCTTTGATGTTTTTATGGGTAAGAGATTTCAAAATGGGAAGAATTAAGGTGAAAGTTATAAGTAAAATGAAAGCCAAAAATGAAGTTGTATTTGTGTAGTAAGTTGATGAAGGAGATGTATTTATAGGTGTATGTTCTGTCATTGGTGTTCATGATTAATTATGAATTATAAAATTCTTTATAAATGATATTGATTTGAAATGAAGTTGAGAATGAGGAGTAAATGAAGTAGAAAAGGTGATCTTAATATGATTTGTGTTAAGGAAAGATTGTGAAACAAAATGGGTGGTTGATCTGGAAAATTGTTCGCGGAGTATGTTTCAGTCCTTTAGCCACCACTTTTTCTCTAGTTACCTAAATGAGATAGTTATTTATTTGGATTGAACTAAAAACATATGGCTACATTTCTTATGAAGACGTATAATTTAAATTCTATCTTTAAGAATCTCAAAATTTGTCATGAAGTTGAGAATTGAGTGCAGAATATTGGATGAATGTAAAATTTATGTTCCAAATTTGAGGGAAAATTTGGATTAATCTAGGCTGATTTAGGCAAATATTCTTTTGGAAAGTTGTAAGTCTTTCTTTTAGCTTTCCAACGGTATATAGTATGAAATTTTTGGACATCTAAGTTGAAAGCTATGGTCCTTGTAAGGGAAGTTGTATCTTCTTTGTTTTGCTTCTTCTGTGTTTTGTTTATTATGTGATGATGTCATCTTCTTCTGTGTTTTACTTCTTTTGCCTTTTTTCTTCTTCTGTGATGACATCATATTCTTCTCTGTTTCTTCTGTGATGACGTCATCTTCTTCTATGTTTTGCTTCTTTTGTTTTTTTTGGCTTGGTCTATCGTCTATTCCATTTTTGACACTTCAAATGATAGAATCTGTCTTTAAGGTCTGCATGAAAGTTGTAGATCTCGCTTTCAAACCATATAAAGAAAACCTTAATCTAATATCTATAGGGAAGGTTACAGCAATTTTCTCACTTCTTCTGTCTTTTTTCATTCGTCTGCTTTTTTCATTTGAACCTTATAAAGAGCACCTTAGTCTGATAACTTTAAGGAAAGTTATAGCAATTTTTTCACTTCTTCTGTCCTTTTCCATTAGTTTGCTTTTCATTTGTACCTAATTTATGGCCCCTTTTAATCCTTCATATGATACAATATGACCTTAAGGTCTTCTTCAAAGTTGTAGATCTCGAAGTTCTCTTTACAATCATCCTAAGATGATCTTAATCCAACATCTTTAGTAAAAGTTATGTCATTTTTCCCGAGACAAGTTTAATATGATTGAGGACCAAACCTTGATTGATTTTTTCAGCCATAATTTTGTTACCCGACCACCAAATGAAGTGATTCTTGAATCACTAGTTTCTTAACCCATTTTTCTATCCGTCCGTAAATTTTTATAGATTTTGGTATTGATGTGAAAAAGATGTATTAAATCAAGTAAGGGTGTCGATTGGAAGAGAAGGAATTATATATTTTACTGAACATGCTTCAGTGTTTTGATGATTTCTGGATCAATAGAGCTCCAAATGAGATGATTCTAGTTTCAAGATAAACTAGACATATGGTGTACAAATATTGAAATCTAATTCAGTCTCTAAGTGTAACATCCCGTTACCGGAGTGGCGGGTATATTGGTAAGTTGGATCGGGTTAGGATTTGGTACAGGCAAAGTGTTGCATTTCACATGCATTACAGTTTCGATAGTCATTGATAAATGATTATTGACTGTATAAGTATATATATATATATGTGTACATACATGTATGACGATTCCCGAAATCAGAAAATTGGTCATAATTGTTTAGATGAAAATTGGCTAGATTGTGTAATCGAAAATTTGGTTATAATAGGACAGATGAGGATTGGATTGTGAAAAGTGGAAATTGAATAAGTGTATTAATTAGGTTTTGAATATGAAATTGGAATGAAATGGAATATAGAGAATTGGAAATTGGAATATGAGTATAGAAATAAGTATTTCCTAATTTTCTGAATTTATGATAATTTTCCCAGAATTTATAGAGTGATGGATCCGGACCGGAAAATTGACTTAGGGACTGATTTATTTGATTCCGAGTCCGAGATTGAATGACAATTGATATGAAATAAATTGAATTATGATTTTAGGAATTATTGGTTATGAGTAGCGCGAATTTGGGAGAAAAAAATAGAATAAGAATCGGATGTATTAGACCTTAAGAATTGGACATGAGGCTGATGATCTCATATTTATATATATATATATATATATATGCATAAGCTTAAAGGTAAGCTTATTTCTTCATTTTCTCTTTGCCATCGTCGACGGTCGTGGGTGAGCAAATTTGGGATTTGGAGTTGTTTGATGGATTCTCAAAGGATTGAAGCTTAAATCAAGTAAGTTTCTATGTGTTTATGCCTTAAATCGTTTGTATTAATCAGTGATTTGAGTAAGAAATGGTTTAGAGAAATTGAAAGTTTACGATGATAGGGTTTGATGGTTTTGATTTGGGTTTTTGACGGAAATTGAGTTAAATGATGAATTGAGGTTAGATATGAATTGGGTTTAAGGCTTAGAAATGATTGAGAGTGTTTAGAATGAATTTGGATGAGATTAGATGAAAAGATCAGATGAGATTTCTGGGTTTCAGACGAATATCTGGGTTCTCACGTCGCGACGTGTGAAGAACACGCCGCGGCGTATTCCCTAAGTGTGCACGTCGCGACGAATATAAATTATTTAATTTGTACGCCGCGACAAATGGGAAATAGGTGCATGCCGCGGCGAAGGAGTTGGTTGCGCCGTGGCGAAGAGGTCAGCTTCCGCACGTCGCGACGAGCAAGATTGCACGTCGCGGCGAGCATGTGAGAGAGGTACGCCACGGTGCGCGAGACGCACGCCGCGGCGAAGAAAGGAGGTTCGCCGCGACGAGGGGCCAGACGTCGCGGCGAAGGAGGCTGATTTCTGAAAAATTTATAAATGAGGTTTTTGAATTGGAGAGTTTTGGGATTTAATTTGGATTGGGTATAGATCAAAATGACATTTGAGATAATAGGAATTACAAATTAGAAGAAATGAAATTAAGTGATTATGAGGTGATTGTTACAAGTAATGAGTTTAAGGTTGATTTCAAATAATTGGTTTCCTAGTGATTAATTGGAATTTAGAGACTACGAATATTGAATTGATAAGATTGGATATTCGGAATTTAATTAGATGATTATCGGAATTTGATGTCAAAGAAATAGTAATTATGATTTTAATTGGAAAGGGACTATAGAGTATAGATGAACTATTAAAGTGAGCGATCAAACTGAGAAATTGGGGAATTGGATCGGGAATGTCATAACATGTATAGTATTTATTGTAATTGTTATTGATTATTGAAATTGGCATAATTGGTAATGTGTTCTATTTGATTTGGTATAGAGGTTCCGATGGATCGACACTCCACGGACGATATTGGGACTTCCAGGCTGTAGCTCGGAAGTGTAGGTGAGTAACCTAGTTGGTTTCTCCACCTTATGTGTTTATTGGTTATATGCATTTATTGCCATGAGGAAGTCAGGATGGATTTATGTGTGATGTGATTTGATTGATTTCGGACCATGGGTGTTCGAAATATTTGATTGTGATATAGAAGTGTAAATGTGAATAAATGTGTATGAATGCATGAGTGATTGAAATGTAAATGCGTTAGTGAAATGAAAATGCATATGAATGAAATACCGGACTAAAAGTCCGAAGACATTGGAAATTGATTGGAAATAGTAAATGATTGAAATTGGAAATCGGAAAGTGACATGTGCATTCATGCATAGTAAATGATCAGATAATTGGCAGTTGTGACCGGTGGTACCAATGTATTCCGAGCCTCAGCTCGATGCCGAGCATTAGCTCGATGATCAGGGCTATGCCCAACGTATATGAGAGCTTTAAGCTCAATGCACAGGACCTCAGGTCCAACGATTGATAGAGCCTCAGGCTCAACGCAGGGCATATCACGCCCAACGATTTCAGAGCCACTGGCTCAACGTAATGTGCCCGTCACTGGGACAATTTCAGGCGCACGGTCACAACAACGAAATGAAAATGGAACAGTGTCTCATGTGTATTGCATTGATATATGAATATAAATGATTTAAAGTGTGAATTGGAAATTGCATGTGTATGTGAATTTGAAATTGTGTGTGTTATGTGGTAATTGTGTATATGATTGGTAAATGCATGAGTTGGGTGAACCATCGATGATGGTTTCTCATTGAGTTCGCAAACTCACCCAACATTGCATCTATTTTTCAGGAAATGAAGAGTACCCCGTTAGTGAAACGGGAGTATGTCTACAGCTGAGAGTTCAGAGTCAGGGTCGGGATCAGTCACGTCTGCATAATTATCAATTTGGATTTTGTGTAATCGGTAATTTCATAATTTGGTATTGGATTTGTTTTGGGCCAGATTTGGAAATGATTATTGTATATAAATTAATTTGGTTATTGTAATCGTGTGTGACTAAGAATGATTTTGTATGCAAAATGTTTTAGTATTATGGGCCCAAAATATTGATCGTATATGCGCACTCATCGTTTTTAAAAAAGAAAAAGAAAATGTCATATAAGTTTTAAAAAGATAGTAAACGTTCTAGTACGCCACTCTTGCGGGTCACGGGCTCGGATATCACCGTGGATATCGAGTTCAGGTCTCGTCGGGTGTGGGGTGCTACACTAAGACTTTCATTTCTAAATGAAAGTTGGGTATAGTATATTATTTCAGTATGACAATAGTCTGAAATATTTAGGCCCTAACTTTCAGATTTCTAAACCAAATGGATTAATTTTGGTGTCATTGGAAACTTAAGACAAGGAAGAACACTTTTCTAGAAGAAGAGTTATGTCAAAATATTCAATGGTGCTTTTGGCAAGACACTTAAGTATAAAAGACATAAAGCATAAATGGAAGGGCAAATGGGACAATTATCAATCATTAAGGGCATGATTGGAAGAAGAAGTGTTGTCTTGCTTATAAATGAAGAAGAAAGACGTGCATGGAAGGATAAGCAGAAGAGAAGAATGAAAATTTAAGAGAAAAGAAAGAATGTCATGAAAAAGAGAGAGAAATACAAAAAGAGGAAGAGAATGAGAGAAAGAAGAGAAAACAAGATAGGGTTTCAATTGTGTTAACCTTCAAGAGAGATTTTGGAGTTGTTCAAGAAAGGAAAAAGGAAGAGAAAGAGAAGAGCTTCCCTTTGAGCTAAAGATCTCTTCAATTGGTGAAGAATCAAGGTAAGATCATTTTGGATCTTTTGGATTTTTAGAAGAATTTTAGTCCGTAGAGTTTAGAAATGCTTGGGTTTAAGCATTCTATAATCAATTTTAGTGATTTTGCATTTTGGGATTTTCTATTGGATTCCTATTGAATAAAACTTGGTTTGTTTTAGAGAACTAAGAGAATCCTACCCAAAAGCAAGGAAAAACACAACCTTGACTTAGATTTTTGCAAGCGAATTAGGTGGATAATGTATTTATAGTTATTGTGTGATTGGGCAAATTCTTGCTTATGTATAAATATGTGTTAAATTTTTTGAATTTGACTTGTTGAAAATACATGATGATTTTGATTTTGTTATATTGTGAAAGAAGCATTATATCTTTATAAAATTAAATTGTGATTTTGATCAATGTTATGCCATTGAAATATGTTATGGCATTTTGTATATATATAGAAAGGAAGGAACATGAAAGATGAAAGAAAAGGTTTGAAAATATAAAAGCATTTTGGTAAAATGATTCTGAGCATGATTATGTGCTTCTGCTTTGGCGAGAGTGGAATCATTCTGTTCGTCATGTGCACGTTGACAAGAGCCTTCTCCTGGCTGTCTGCTTGTGGCATATAAGCTCCAAAAAATGGACTCATTCTATTCATAGGGTAAACTTCAATTTCTTCATTCTGTTTCATGGAACCCTCGAGCTATTTGTTGCGCATTGCATCTTTAAATTGTCAAGTATGAAGCATGTTGAGTGTTATGT
>JANIJH010000005.1:6542768-6554022 GCA_024520975.1 Erythroxylum areolatum | reverse complement strand
TTAGTATCTGAAGAAAAAGAATAGATTTCAGAATCATCACTAGGTTCATGGAGTTGCATAAAGAACAATAAAGATAAAATGGAAGCTTACGAGCAGTTGGAGCAGCATTCTGTTTTTTATCCCCTTGCTTCCCGTTAAGCTTATTTTGCATCCAACCAAAGAACTGTAAACAGGAAATTTATCAAACCTGTCAGGACCCCATTTACTTCTACTTGTCCAGCCGTCAACCTTCATGAACTTTAACTGAGAAGCAAAAATCTCTCTGTTAAAGAGTAACTTACCTTCATGGTGAGATATACCAGTGACAACCTGGAGATTTTGATGAGCAAATGTAAAGGTGGTGGCGGTAGTAACCAAAAAGTGGGCAACAGAAACCTGAAGTTCTGCAAAAACTAAATCTTAGGAAACCAATGAGAAACTGATCAACATGAGATAAAGTATGAAACAGAAGGACGAGGTTTTGATGAATTTCATGACCGAACCTTGATCAGATGCAAATTCTACTGGCTCAAGTTCCCACACACGTACAGCCCTCTGACCAATCTTGCACAATCTACATTCCTCTCAACCCTCTTTTTTACTACCATTGGATTTTTCTTTCTGTTCGATAACCAAGTCTCTTATACTATACCATCACTCTCAAAGCACAAAAACACATTCTCTTGTATATATTTTAATCTTCCTTGGTCACTTTTCTTTATTATTTTGGGTTGCATGGTTGAGGAAGAATCAATGAACATTCTTTATGAGCATTGTTTGAGATTTGCTTTCGTGGCAAGATTTTGACCATGTGATATCCGAGGACAAGTTTCAGAAGTACAAACACTCTGACTCAATCCCTATACATCTGCAATCCAATATGAATATTACAAGAGGATTAGCAATGAAGATACAGTAAACCAATAATGAATATATTCTCCTCACCCCTATATTCTCGTTGCCTTTACAATAAGAGCATCACATTGTTTACTTGCAGATTCGTATAAAAAGTCTAGAATTAGATGTTATTAGCAGGAGATTATTCAGTAAATTCTTTAAATTGCAGAAATAATACATCTTTAATGATTTATTCAGGACAGTCCATAAAAATTAGACTAACTAAAATACTTAAAATCATATAAAAAACTTCCAGTTAAGAGGTACTTAATGTGTGGGGATTGGGACTATTAGCCTTCATGTGATAGTGTTACTATATCTGCATCCAGTATATTATTCTTGGTATCTACATAGTGAAACTTGTGCACTGTTTACTGTCAACTATATATCAAGAACAGATTGCAAGTTGCTTAGTTAATGTGTATGTGTTCATGCGGCTTCCAAATAAAGATTGCACCTTTTCCAATTGTATGTACAAATTGGGCATCATTTAAGCCTCAAAGATAGGCATAGCTGCATCAGATTCATAGTTACTGAGAAATGAAATTGGTAGAGAAGAAAACAGAAGCTCATGCGCATGATCATGTTCATGTTCCCCTGGCAGACTAAATCAGGTCATTAGTCTTACCTGCTCCCAGTTGTAAAGCACTATGGATAATCCCACCTACATGGTGACAAGAGTTATCATTTGAGACTTTTTCACCAGAAATTGATCAAATCATGTATTACTTTTATATCTGAATTCAATTTTAATTAAATCGAATTCGGTTAATAAAAATGCTCCTTGAACATCTGCTTCAATTTGAATCAACAAAGGTGAGTTGTTAATGTTCAATACAAGATCTAATCAGTTCACAGACAAAATTTTCCCATCCTATAGCCTTGGAAATGCAACTGCACTTTTAAGCAAACATTAGCTGGAGACTATGGCTTCTTTTTCTCTGAGACTTTGATGTATATCGATCAGAAAATGTGTGATTTGGGCTGCCCAACATCTTCTTTCAACCCTGAATAAGATTGTTGCTTTAAAGGTTGGATCTTTTTCTTCTCCTTACTACTAAAAAGCTAAAGGATCAATCTTTTGCGTCCCGTGCGTATGGTTTTGGAGGGGAAATCTTACCAGAAAAGGTGTTGGATCATGACAGTTGTCTAGGTGTCACGACAAACATATTGCCATGATTTCTTGTCGGACCAACAGGTGTCCCAGAGGTCGAGTTGACTTTTCTTCTTCTACTGAAAAACCTATCAACCTCTCTCATTCCATTTATATCGACACATTTCCAACACCCCTTCTTCTTTGCTACGTAGCACATGATTGGATCACACACTATATGCAGAAAATATCTGCGATTTATTAGTATAAAAACTGGTTAATCACTTAACTAGCTACAAAAGATGTTGTTTGCCTTTCTCCCTTGGCGAGTTTACTTAATAAATTGAAGTACGGTACAACAGTGGGCTTTGATATTCCAAACTATAGTGATTGGTTGACACGAATTCTCCCCCTTGGACCACTTAATCATGCGTAGTCTTATGCGATTATGTGGTTAAACGGATAATCACAAAGATAAAGCATAAAAAAAGTTTATGAACACAAGCAGCTATGTGTAGGATGTTCTAAGGTTGATGGGTTCCAGAGCTTCTTCCATCGGTTTTCATGGATACAAGGTTAGCCAGTAAAATAATATCCTGTGGATGCCACCCGTCGACTTAAGAGGGTTTTACTCATTTCAATATCAAAAGCATAGAGCTAAAATTACTATAAAGTTCGGATCATTTGAATAATATTTCGTCACCTTGATCGTCACTTTGGTGCTAAAAGCCTAAAGTTGTGAACCTCTTAACATGAATTCCTTTTTAAATATGCATCTCCTCGAGATGGAAGTAACAAAGCAAAATGAGAAAAGGGGAGTTGAGGATTGCTCCCACCAAGATGATAAGCAAAAGCCATGTGAGTTCTTGCATCTACTAGATGTCTAGGGTTCAGGAACATACTATATTCTGCAAAGCTTGTTAATTCTGGAAGGTTTAACACTCTTTGCCCAACATAAACTAAAGACCTTTTACGATGTTGAACTCTATCATCCATGAAGAAGAGTGGGGGCCATCATGCTTTGATTTGACTAGCTCAGCCCTTTCATTGGATCTCAGGATAATAATTAACAAATTCTCTAGCATTAAGAGAGATTAAGCAAATGCTTCATTTCCCATCAACATCCCCTGGAAACACGTCAGAACGGAGTACGACCTTGTTATTAAGGATGACTTGGATGGACCAAAGGGTCAAATTTGATCCGAAGCTCAATTTGAGTGAATTTAAATCAATATCGTAAGAGTACTCATGTTATAGGGGAATCCTGCATTTTGCTTCTCCAACCTCAGGTGACTTCCTATAAACTGAAGTCAAGCAATTTAGTGAAAACTAAAGCAGGTTCTGACTTTGAAGTTAAACTTAAACTACACATGAACACAATAGATCTGATGGAAGGAGTAATCATTCTTGCAATTTAATGCAGGAGTTAGAGATTCTTAACATAGAAAGAAACCATCTTCAATGGTTTAAATTGTCTTAGAATATACTAACTCTGATATTAGAAACTGAAATTGCATCAGTCACAAAACCTATCAAGAAACAGGAGAGATCAATAGTACATATATGTTGATGAAATGACATTATATGTGCACCTTGGGAAAGATAACATTGAACTGAAATTATGTGCATGCATGTGGCTGCCTGTATCTTAAACCTGTGAACTTTTAACTGATAAAATGGTCACTCATTGGAAGTTGCTAAGCCATATGGTGGCTTTGGATTGACATTGTAGGCAAGATATTGTAGTACTTATAGAGACAATTCATTTGACATTTGTGCATACTTAAACTTCTTAAAGATCCAACTACACTGTCAATTATAAGCATCAGCAGACAGTAAGGTAAGAGCTGACGTGTTTCTCATAGTCTCGTTAGCAGGTTAATTCCATCAAAGAATATAAAACCATATGACAGGTAGATAACAGATAGCTAGCTACTCTTACCATCCAATATTCTTCTGTTGGATTTGGAGAGCCCACTTATAGGGGAGATCTTCAATATGGGCCTAGTGAGGGAATATATTCATGAGCTATGATACCACACTTCAACTTAAAACTTAAAGCATTAAGTTTATAGATTATTTCTATTTATATGTCTTTCGCTAGTTTCTTCTCTTTTTAATGCAGAATTCCTACTCATAATTGACATCTCAATAATTTTCTTATCAAGTATGAACTTTCAGATCAGACTTGTGTTTCTATTTCAGCGAAAGTCTTTTTCTGTTTTTTTTTAGTTCCTCGAGTATATGACGTCATCAAGAGTCCTTCTACTTTCTAGTCTGGGCCTAATAAGAGTCTCCTTGCGCTTTTTCGTAGGGAAGCAACTACGAGATTTGATTACTATCTTCGTACTTGTTCCTTGTCAAACTATTAATTCTAATACCACTTGGTAAATTTGGGGAGTCCACTTATATAGGAGATTTTTAATATGAACCTAGTGAGAAAACATATGCATAAACTTTGACAGCATATTTTAACTTAAAACTTTAAGACGTTAAATTTATAAACTTTTTATGTTTATATGTCTTTCATTAATTTCATCATTTTTAAAATTCTTACTCACACTTATATTCCATCATTTTCTAACAGATACGTTCGACCAATGGACTCGATAAAAGAATCTCAATCCTACATAGTCATGTAACCATAACTCAACTAAACCCTTAAAACCAGCCCAAGCAATTCAAGCAAACGATGTCGCTCTGTTAATACCGAAACGGCGTCATTTAAGTCCTTCCCAAGTCTAAAGGAAAGGTTGTAAACGCATCTCATCCAATCCAGTACTGCCACCCGTCAAAAGCTCTTTCCCTTCGCTCTTAGAAACAAAATGTGGGACTTTATAATAAGGACGCGTATATACATAAACCTATATGTTTGGGTCAATTGCTTAGAAACTAAGTACTAAATAAGATTTCCATTATAATTTCAGGTTCGTGATCAATTTTTGACACGTTAATTTCGTTTTCTTTTTCGTTAGTTCATTATAATTCTGTTTGATTTTGTTTTTGTTCTTTTCGTCATTATTTCGGTGACTGCAATTGGAAGATAATTTAGAGATTTTTGTTTTGTTTTGTTTAATTTTGTGAAAAGGTAGTAGAGGAATAGAGAAGTTTTGGGTGTTGTAAATAGTTTTGAAATTAGGGTTCGTTCGGTGGAGGTTGTTATTCTCTTGGATTCATGTAAATTCGCCGCTCTGAAATTGTTTCTCTCTTGTTTTCTTAAATTATGTCTTTGCGGGCGTGTGTGCATTTGTTGAAAGATTAGGACTTTTTTTTATATGACCCAAATTGGTTAAATTTGATCATTCTTCAGTAATCTGCATATCACGTTGACTGCTACGACAGACATTCTTAATCGCCCTATTTTGATATTATTAATGACTAGTATATGATGCAAAAGTTTGAACTTTATGTGCTTTTCTGTAAATTTTATGGTTAATGTTGGATTAGGTGTAAGGTGATGGCAACTGCAACAATGGCTACAGCAGCTGGTGTGGCTGCACTTTTGTACTATACAATGAACCGTAAGTTGAAGGCTGGGATATCTAACGATGGTGATGTCGATGATGATAATGATAATGAGAATGAGAATGAGAGTGAGAATTCAAGTGGGAATCCACCTAGTCAAGCTGTCCCCTTAGGAATTGAGCGTGTCTCGCATAGGCTAGTTCAAGCTCCTGCAACATGGTTGGACACAATCTCAACCTTGTCAGAGACTCTTAGGTTTACTTATTCTGAGACTTTAGGGAAGTGGCCAATTGGAGACTTGGCTTTTGGTATTAACTTTCTATTAAAGAGACAGGTGCGCTATTTGTTTCTTGCTTTTTAGTGTTGTTATTTAATGGGAAATGCTGCAGTTGTATATTCTACAGATGCCTTGGTAGTGAATAGCATCATTGATTTGATTTGTGTTTTACTGTTTAAAAGATGATATTTTGCATTTGAGTATCATCTCAGCATCATGTTTTGTATGATTTCAACTGATAACAGTTTTTTATTTAGAGAAGAAAAGGGAAAACAATGACCAATGAATACTATTATATGGCAGATTTCTGATTCATGCCCTACTTTTAGATACCTTGTGAAAATTATAATTATGGGGATGAATAAGTCTAGGAAAGCACCATTGAATTTCCTATGTCAAGCTTTGATTGCAAAAACTGAAAATATGCTGTATTGGCTGTAGCCTATTCCGTTCTTTCAATCAAATACAATTTTTTACTGTTAAAGGATAACCTTGGTATTGCTATTGCCCTTATCTTTACAAAGATTGTATTCTGTTTCTATTGCTGTTGATAATCTGATCCTGTAATGAAACATCTCAGGGGAACCTACATGTTGGCAATATCTTTGGTGGAAAGGAAAGTATACAGCTTGAAGGACATGAAACTGCTGTTGAACTTAGATGTCTCTTGAACTTATTGACCTTGTGTTGGCATTTCTCCAAAAAACCATTTCTTTTATTTTTGGAAGAGACAGGATATATGGAGGAAAATGTTCTTCTTCAAGAACCAAAAGCGGGAGTAAGTTATGCGAATTTCCACTCTTTTATTGATTTCTATGTTCGGATATTAAATTTATTTTTGGTTTTTGGAATCGAGTGTAGTAAGTATCATTTTAACATCTGAAGCCTCCCTGCAATATACTGGGTTTATTGGTTTTTCAACATTGGTTAAACAAAAAGTAATAGTTGCATACATCTAAAAGATTGTGCAGTATCTTTTATTTTCAACTATATTATCGGAAAAACGATACGCATGCTGTCCTCCATGGTAAATTTGTGTGTTCATCTATTTAATGCAGATATTGAAGCCAGCTTTTACAGTTTTGGTTGACCATAGAACGAAATATCTTCTCTTATTGATTCGTGGTACGCATAGTATCAAGGATACTTTAACAGCTGCAACTGGTGCTGTTGTGCCATTTCATCATTCTGTTGTGCATGAGGGAGGAGTAAGCAATTTAGTTTTGGGATATGCACACTGTGGGATGGTTGCAGCAGCTAGGTGGATTTCAAAGCTTGCAACTCCTTGTCTTAAGAGGGCTCTTGAGCAATATCCAGATTACAAAGTTAAGGTAATGATGTAAATAGCATCTTTCTTTCTAAGAGCATGCTTCTTTGGCATGTTCCTGTCTTTGATTACTAAGATGAAGGAAAACCAACATTTATTTGTTGATTCAAAGATTGTAGGACACTCCTTGGGTGGAGGCACTGCAGCGCTTTTAACCTATGTATTGAGAGAGCAAAAAGAACTGTCGACAGCTACCTGTGTTGCATTTGCTCCAGGTTTCTATTGATTGCACATGAAAATATTCTAACTTGAAATTTTTCTTAGACTGATGTACTCTTCTTGGTTGTATATGCGTATTTGTGTGTGTGTATATATATATATATAGCTGGAGTAGTTATGTGTACATACAAATATAAATACAAAATTGACTGCTCTTGGTTGTGTGTTGTGACCTGCTATTATGTATCAGCTGCATGCATGACCTGGGAATTAGCTGAATCAGGCAATGATTTCATTATCTCCGTCATAAATGGGGCTGATCTAGTGCCTACATTCTCAGCTGCGTCAGTGGATGACTTGCGCGCAGAGGTTAGTCTGAGGCTTGAATGAAATAAGAAAAAGCTTTGAAATTGATTCTAGTGTGCCTACAAGTTGAATGTTGCATCTGTGATAGGAAATTGTGTAATAATTATGCTATTCTTATGGTTAACATTGTTATTATTGTTTGAAATGAGTCTCTCCAAATCTTCCATTTCCTCTAGAAATATCAGAAAACAATTAAACAGCATTTTAGCTTCCATGGGTTCCACTTTCTGCTTTTTTTTTATTGTTGTTTGTTATGCTCCTTACAATATCATATCCTTTTTCAGGTAACAGCATCAGCATGGTTGAATGACTTGAGGAATCAAATTGAGCGTACAAGAATTCTTAGCACTGTTTATCGCTCTGCATCTGCGTTGGGTTCCCGTCTCCCATCAATGGCAAGTGCTAGAGCCAAAGTTGCTGGTGCAGGTGCAATTTTGCGCCCTGTCTCCAGTGGCACACAGGTGACCTGTCAACCCACAACTAACTATTTTTGGGACTGCATAATGTCCTACTGGACCTGTCATGTTATAGTGTTTGTATAATCTTTTCTTACCCTGTTCTCATGGGCTATTTCAAACGCCCTTCATACACGTTTGCACCAGTTAACAGTGGTTCCTCAAACCATCATTGTTTATTCTCCAAATCCTTGCCAATTTCTGCTTCTATGAAAAATCATTTGTCACTATTTGCACCTGTAATTTAAGTTTAGTTGCTTGGTTTCTTATTCTTCAGGTTGTAATGAGGAGGGCCCAGAGCATGGCTCAGGCAGCATGGACTACACGTTCTGCCCTTCGCTTGTCTTCCTGGTCGTGCATTGGTCCTCGTCATCGAGGCACAGCTGGACATTCCAAACCACCAGACGGAAGCTCCCAAGAATCTCCGTCTAAGAGTGAAACGTCTGAGCCGCTCCTTACATCTCCTAGACATAGCATTACGATTCCTTCAGATGAACTTCCTGTATCTGGAGGAGCAGAATGGGTGTCAGAAATTGATCATTGCCTTGGGGAAGAAATACTTTCTCATGATATAAATGCTCATCTTCATGAGGAAGATGTAATGAGCCGTAGCCCTGAAGATCAAATGAATGATGTCGAGTTGTGGAAGCAACTCGAGCATGAAATTTATGATAGAATGAGTGAGGAGGATGCTGATGTCGCCAAGGAAATAAAGGAAGAAGAAGCAGCGGCCATAGCAGAGGTGGGTGAGGTCCAGCCTGAAACTGCTGCGCCAGAGGCGAAGGAAGTGCACAGATTCTTCCCTCCTGGAAAAATCATGCATATTATTAACTTGCAAATCGATAGGGTAGAGAGCGGAGATAATTCCCCCACAACTTCCAATGATTCAGACAGTGAACAACAGCCAGTGGAGCCTAAAGTTGGAATTTTCATTACCCCTAGATCACTATATAGTAAACTAAGGCTTTCTCAGGCCATGATTAGTGATCATTTCATGCCAGTGTATAGAAAACAGATTGAAAAGGTAATTAAAGAGCTCGAGAATGAAGGAAGTGCTGATCATTATTGCAGTGGTGAGGTAGTTTTATAGCCATACTGACAGTTGACATACATGAATCAGCTTTAGGAACAGAAGTTTTGATTTTTTTTCTTCCACACTTCAAAAAAGAGCAAGTTATGCTTAACCTCTGACATCTTCCCATACAACTGTATCAGAAGTTCATGGGAGCTTTTAAACCCTTGAACCATTGTTTTAAGGAAGCCATTTGCTTTAGGAGGACGATCACCCTTTGTAATATGTCCAATTGAAAATTTTGCTTTTTGCTGACCCCCAACAATGTGGGTGACCTCCACATTGATATATCCGATAACTCTGTGAAAGCTTTCTTTTTATGTTGTTCGTGCAGTTCTTACCACATGTATGAAATGTTTGTGATCTTTCTGAAGTGCATCCCCAATGCCCAACATGTTGTGGCAGAATACAGGATGGTAAAAGTTAACTATATTGACCTTTCGCACTATCAGTTTTTTTTTTTTTTAAATCTACGAGGTGTCTTAGGAGAGTCTCAACTCATGAGAAGACGTCTTTAAGCTATTCACTCCCAAAATAATTCCTACTTGCACCGGATCAGTCGTAAGGGATAAAGTGTTGGCCAAATAGATTTTTTCATTATCAGGATTCGAACTTGAGACCTCTGGTTAAGGGATAAGAGTGCTGAATCACTCACACTAACTTATTTGGTTCTATCTGTTTTAAGTGAAAGAAATTGATCCACTTTTGTCTCTTCTAAGCTGTGAGGAAAAGGTGGAAGGCAGCCAGATATTAAATGCAGGTGACATGAACTGTTCTGGAAAGGATGATATTGCCCTTCACCTTCATTAATGTTTCTTGAAGCTATTTTTCATCTGCCCCATTCAATCTTTAGCGCTGGAGCAAAGAGACCTGGATGCCATGAACCCACTTGTTATGTGCAGATGCACCAATGAACCCACTTGTTATACCAAAGAAAACATGTCAGGACTCAATAATTATACCTCATGCCAAGTTGAAAGGCATAATGTATGAAAAATGGACTGCACTGGATGGTCCACCAGCCAATTAGAATTTGTAGCTGGGTTTTAGTCCACATATCAACTTTGATGTGTCACATTATAAGCTCACATCAATTGTCCTGCATAGACCCAACATCATAATATCTTCTTTGTTTATCACGCTTGCAAAACACGGCTCTCTCTTGCTTTTTTTTCTTTGAAAACACCCCTAAAGTATGTTTTTAAAGCCACATAGTTTGCTAAAGAGACATATTTAAGTGGAGTTCTACTCTAATTATTATTTGCTTAATGGTACTTTGGGAATTGGCGATTCCTAGAAATACACTTCAGTAACATCAAATCATATGGGCACAGTCCCCAGTTTCAAAACCCCATCACCTGATATTCGATCTATATTGTTCATTACTTCAATGGATGATATGACGTGTCTTCTTCCAACCAAGATGCATTCCCTTTTGATTAAGTAATTAAGTGACGATCTAATCATGACTATAACCTTTAACAACTAGCTAGATATTTCCATAAATCCGCGACAAAGGACTTAATATTCGTAGACCGTGTAATTAAAGACAACACAGTATAAACTGGGCGATTTTCAATCTTCATAACAGTTGCTTACTATGTTCAACCACTGTATGCATCAGCCACTTTCAATAATTCATAGCCACCCTTGACGTGATTAGTGTTCAACACGTAAAGCTTTGTTTGATTCGAAACGATCAATCATGTGTCATTCCTTGACCCTTGCTCCGTTATATAACTAATCGCGCTTATTTTTAAGCAGTGTTTTGAAACTTGGACTGGTCATCGAACTGGAAGTTTTACTGGTCACCGGTTTGATCGATTCGATCGATTCAACCGATCATAATTATACAATAATTATATTTAATTATATATAATATTAATAATATAAAAAATACAAAAATATATCAAAAAATTTATTGAACTAGTGGTCGGACCTATTTTGATAGGTTCTCACTGGTTCAATTAAGAACCGATTTTTAAGAGTGAACCAGACCGGATAGCCGACCGGTCACCGGTCGAACAGATCAAACCGACAGGTCCAGTTCGATTTTTAAAACATGGCTCTCAAGCGTACATGTCCCAAGCATCAAATGCTCTATTTAACCTTTTCTCATTTCAATTATCATTTACTTTTTTGTGACATTGTTTGAGCCTGGTTT
>JANIJH010000005.1:6527460-6538574 GCA_024520975.1 Erythroxylum areolatum | reverse complement strand
CTTTTGCTTATGTTGACTGGATTGTGCGAGCCCAGATGTTGGAACACAAGATAGTCCCTGCTTCGGGGGTTCAGGTGGGCACCATGGTGGGCTGGACTAAACCCCTCGTAAGCTGGGTTAAAGTCAATACAGACGGGGCGGTTAAGCTCGGAGCCTCTACGACTTTTGCTGGCGGTTTGATTCGAGATTGCTATGGGAACTGGTGTGTTGGATTTCGATAAAACATCAGTCGAGCCTCGCCTTTAACGACTGAGCTTTGGGGTGTATTCTCCAGCATCTCTCTAGCATGAGAGATGGGGTATCGTAGGGTGATCGTCGAGGTGGACGTCCTCGAGGTTATTAATATCTTCTCTGACCCGCACTATGAGCTAACTGGGGTTATGTTTTTGGTGACAGATATCCGGGAGCTTTTACAGCAACCGTGGGAGCTTCACCTGCAACATGTAGTTCGCAAGGAGAACCAGTGCGCGGACCGGTTGGCAACCCTTGCAGGCATCCTTCCCCACGGCATTCGTATTCTCCAGGAGCCTCCTTTCAGGGTACAAGAGCTAATTTGCATCGATGCGACAGGTCAATTGTATTCTAGAGCTGTAAATTGATCTAGGTGTTTTTTTTTTTTGTAACCAAAAAAAATAAATCATGTGATAGGTAAATAATATTGTAAGAGAATAAGTGATAATCTTCAAATTATGAAAGCAAAATTTAAAAAAAATCATATTATTGAAAATCATATTATATTTAACCCTAAAATTTAACCGAAGTGATAGTTGGGTTTCTTCTTCTTTAAACATCTTCGAATGATATTTTTATGTAAATTATTAAAAAAAATGCAAAAAGTCAATCTTCGTTGATTATGACACAAGTGTGGATTTACTCTGAACATGGCTCCAAGAACGAGTAGTCTCAAATCACCGAAATGGGTGACCTCATACTCACCATTATGAAAGATCAGTCCTTTTGGATCACCAAAGTAAATGCACATGCTTCACATGCATAGGTGTGAAAATGCAAAGATCTTGTTATGTGTAGATTGGTACAAGGTGAGCCAATAAAAGAGTTCAATCTATGGCATGCAATGCAATGGGCCAAAACACAATCAATTGGTGATACATGGGAAAGATGGGAACAAGACAATAGGAACAGGTTATCCTTCTCCCATCCCTTTTTTTTTTTTAATCTTTGCATTTAAGTGGATGTCTCTTTCTTACATTCAATGCCAATTGCTTTGGCTTTGGTAATATTACTCTGGTCCATATATATTTATTAAACAAGAGTACTTGATGATGACTTGCTTGGTTGTTCATCCAAGATTTATCATTATCATTTAGGAATCACCAATAGGCATATAACATAAATGCCCTTTTTTTTTCTTGATTGAAAAATTCATAATTGAAGTTGAGAGCTCAAAGGGGTTGCTTAAATTATACTTCTCACCAAACTATATAATTAAAAAGTTTCAATTATGACCTCCCTTTCCCATTACAAATGTGAATATAGGTTTATTTCACCAACTTTGACCATGCAATGCAGTTTTTTTTAATTATATTACTCTTTCAATATGTCTCTTTATTAATCAGGAATAAAGCTGTGTACTACTAAACTTCTTAAAGCTTCGCATTTTAGGAAAACTCTCACTAAAAATTGTTATTGTTGTACTACTCTTTTACAAAATTAATAGTGTAATTTTAAATAATTTATTTAGATAACTATATTATATATCCATAATAATTTATTTGATATGAATTAGAAGATAAGGATTTGGGAATTATGATGTAATGATAATAATTACTGTTTAGTTAATTTAAAATCTATAATACTAATGTACATCTAATGTCACTCTCTTGCACTGGAAAGGCCAATAGGGACCAAACTAATCAAACAAACAAAACTAATTGTAGAGTCCAAACCATTCCACGTTATATCTTACACGTTATGTGTTATCCACGTGGCTATCGTGGATTGGTACACAGATACAGAAACGCGAGTAAAAAACCTCCAAACTGCATATATTGGCTAAGAATGAGGAGGGGTTGAATATGCTTAGCTGGCAATCAATATATCAACGGCCACGGTTGATTCACAGCATCAAGAGCTGATGTGGATTGTATCCTTTAAAGTTTCAATCATTGGTTCTCTCTCTTCCTTTCTCTTTTTATATGTCTTTCTCTCCGGTGTTGGTATTTGCTTGAGTGGAGAATGTTTCTGTGGAGGAGAAACAAAAAGCAGTCTCTTGGTTTTGTTCAATAATAAGTTTGATTTGAGTTTTCTAAAGGATGTCAGGAAAAGGGTTTCTTTGTGTTTGAAATTCTTTGGGAGAGCTCTTGAGAAAGAAGAGGGAAAGCAAAGATATTTCAAAGAAAGATCCTTTCTTTTTCTATGAAATGGTTTTGGGGTGTGAGATTTTCTTCATTGAAGAAGAGAAGTTTGAAGAAGGAGAGTGGGAAAAAGAGAGATAAGAGTTTTTGAAAGCCAAAATAGCAGAAGTAGAGGGGAGCTAGATATACATATATAAGCTTTTGTGTACCTACACAGAGAAAGACACTTGTCTACTTTTGATCTACTTCTGCTGGTAATTCTCCTCAAGCGCATGTTTCTTTTATTGCTTTCCTCCATGATTATGGTTATTAAGATTGTTGTTTATTTTTTGGTCAATCAAGCTACTCTCTGCTGCAGTTCCTATGATTAAGTTGCTGTTGTGTTCTGTATTTTGTGCAATGTTTTTGAAGTGTCTGCAATTTTAGAAAGTATTTTGCAGTCCAGCTTGTCTTCAATTAAGTTTCCTTCTTTTGTTTCTTTGAAAGAAATCGAAAGAGAATTATTTATGCGAGGCATTAATTCATATATTATATTGGATTTCCACGTAAACTTTCCATCTTAGTGATTTATATATTCTTGGAAAATTCGTAGAGAACCAATATTTGCTATATCTGTCTTGCATTAATGATGTTAAAGATCATGTTTTCTGGTCATGCTTGATTGGTATTAAGCATCTTAGTTGCCATTAACGGAGACTACCTATGAAGTTTGTTGCATAGTTTGAGCTAATTTTGACACGAAGTTTTTTTCTTTTTTTTGTTATTGATAGCTGTGTGTGCTTGTGATGGCTTCCAGGTGATTGGCAAAATGTCTGCTACTGTAATCAGCGACCCTATGGTTGTTTCAGCTCCAGAAACTCAATCAACATCAGCGAAACTCGTTACACAGATCGAGATCGAGTTTGCTAAATGTGACTGTTGTGGCCTGACGGAGGAGTGCACACCAGGGTATATTGAAAGAGTACGTGAAAGATACCAAGGAAAATGGATATGTGGATTATGTGCAGAAGCTGTAAAAGATGAGAATCTAAGGACTGAGAGGCTTATTAGCACAGAAGAAGCATTGAGTAGGCACATGAACTTCTGCAAGAAGTTTATGTCCTCAGGACCACCTCCTGATCCAACAATGCACCTCATTTCAGCTATGAGACAAATTCTTCGCCGAAGTTTGGATTCTTCAAGAGCTTCGGGATCAACCCCAACTAGTCCTACCAAAAGTAATGATGGTGAAACACCGACTCGTGCTAAGCTTACTAGGTCTGGAAGTTGTTTCCCTACTCTGTCTGGATGACATGTAAATCGTAGTGTGGAACATGGATGTCAATAAAACTAAAGTTCAGATTGGCAGGGGAGGTGATAGAATTAAGTTTTATTTATGAAAATAATAGAAAATGCAAAAAAAAGTGAATTTTAGGACCTTAAATTGTAGTTACATAGTTGTCAGACACAAAATTTCTTGTCAAAAAATGAAACTTTTCTGTTCCTTTTTCTCCTTGCATCTTCTTGTTCCAGCTGATTGACACAAGCCATCAATCGTGGAACGTAGTTGTATCAGCAACATTGATTCAGGGTACAATACGATTTTAGAGGGTATAAACCTCCAGCTTCAACAATTAGTTGGAAGTTGGTGAGAAATCATTGTCTGTAATCTGAAATGGTTGAAGAGATCTGAGTTTATTTATAGGTTTAAAAAAAGAGGCTTCGGCTAGCATGCAATTGTTTAATGGTTATACCCAGTTATGATCCTGCTGGAGTGATTCTCTTGGAGCTTGGATGCCATTAATGGCATTGCTAAGTTTAGTTGTTATCTTGTCACAGATGAAGTATTCCATTGACACGTATCAACAAACAAATATGATTGAGCTGTCAAATGAATGACACTTTGTCCTTTAACTTGTACGAGTCTCTTCATCTTTGCAAGTCTCCTGATTCTTGATCTCTTGGGAATGAGACAACTCCTAAACTTGTGTTAAAGATAGAATTTTTAATTATGTGTCAATGGCTTAGATAAATGCTTAATAATCTGAATATGTACTTTACGACACCAAGGAACCTGTGAATTCTGTCTTTGTTGGAGAAAAGATTGGTAAGAATCAAAATCTACGTCAGTTGACTCAGTTATAGTGGCAGATATATGTTTGTTCTTGATTCTACCAATCAGAACATTGCGGATCGGAATAGGCTTGAGAAGTTTGAGTACATCTTAACAGGAGCCTGACTTTAAAAAGTAGATAACGATAGGGAGCACAGAATATGGTAGCAACCAAGAAATGGTTACTCTCTTTCGAACCTTAGATATTAATTGGTAGACATGAACACGTTGTATTAATGGTGAGAACCATAGCCAGGCAATGCTTCCTTTAGATTTACACGTTACGTACATGCAATTGGGGCCATATATAAAACTGCCCTGCCTGGACCAGAAGAACATATATACATGTGGATAATACATTAGAGAGACGATAAATAAAGTGGGGAGAGTATTTCTGAAAGAAGATTGAGACAAAGTGTACGCGAGAAAAAGCCAAAGGTTCCCATTAGATCTCTCTGTGAGTGAGCATACACGTAGACTAAAACCAGTTTAGTGAATTGGTACGCATCTGTGCTTCTGATAGGTGAATATGGAGACAGCCGGGAGTCACTGAACATGGCAGTCTGTGTATGTGTAAGGTTGGTGAGATGAATAATTGTATGCATGTTGATGTAGTTTGTGGGGCTTCATCTCTGCACGGATTGCTACCGGACAAGTTAATCTCAATCAGAGCAGGACCCACCTAGCTTACTGGTTTCTTGAATGAATAGCCCAGCCCCCATGACCACGCTCTACATTACTGTTGTCAGGCTATTTAACCTTCTGCTTTCTGATTTTTTTTGCTTGAGATATGAACATTTTATTTGAAACATGTTCATATAATTTTTCCGTAAAAGATATAGGATTTTCTTGTAACTTAAAATTTTCCAAATTTTAAAGATGTCAATTTTTTCAATTTATTAAAAAATTCTTTGAAATATAAAATAATATCAATAATAATAATCCAGTAAAAATTTCGTTAGTATGCGAGATTTGGGATGGTTTAATAATACACGGTTTTAAATGTAACTAACGGAGAGTCTGTTTCTAAATAACTTATATATATATATAAAGAAAATAAATAGATAAATAAATAAAATAAACATTATATTTGAACTAATTCAATGTTATGGACATGACGATTCTTAAATTTAATCTTAACTAATTAAATCTAATTAAAAATAATATTCTATTATAGTTATTTTAAATTATTGATATGAACCAAATTTAAGTAGGGTCATATCGAGTTCAATAACTAACTTCAGTTGTTATGTTAATAATATTTAATTGATTGATTATTTTATTCATGTCAAGTCTTTTGCCATTATTTTTTAGTAAAGTAAAAGCCTAAGAAGAATTTCTTTTAAGAACCAAAAATTTATAAAAAAAATTATGTCCTTGTTTGGTAAATTAATGACTTATTAGCCATTTTTTGGCAGATTGAAAGATTTTAACTATTTGATCATAATTAGGTTTGATAATTAGCTGATTGAGTTGGATGATTGAATTTAATTTGTTAAATTTGAAAATGCTATTACGAGGAGCTTTTTTCTGGAAAATTAAGGACTAAAAGATTATTATATCTAAAAGTTATTAAATATTACTGAAAGAGAAAGATAGAGATATAAATTTTACTTAATTTATACAAAATTTAAAAAGTTAATGATTAAATTAAAAATTTGAAATATTTAATATTAAATTAAAATTTTAAAAAAATTAAATACTTTTAGATTTGTTATCTTTATTATATTACATTAATTGCTTTTGTATATAACCTATATTTAGGTCCCTTTTTATATCAATATTTGGTATATAATATTATTAGCACTTGTATATTGTTTAATTCAATTCAATTTAATCTAAAATTAATAATTCAAATTTAAATTAATTATTTTTATCTAAATGTAATTAAACTACACGAGGGTGTCTCATATCTTGTCCTAGTTTGTTCATTGGTCACTTGAAGAAAAAAATCTTTTAAATCATCCATCATTCAAAGTGCACTTGATTCATTTGAAAATGATTTTTCTATTTAACATTCTTGCTCGAAACTTGCCCAACGGGTCCTACCTTGAGTAAGATTGATCAGATTGCATTAATTAGGAATACTAAAAGTTGCATTCCCAAGCTATATGTTAGTATACATTGAAATAAATAAATAAATGTCATCTTTCATGATCATAAAGTAAATATCATATGATGCAATCATTTTAGGACCGGAAATATCATATGATGATCTTATCCAGAGGTATCTCAATACTTGTAAATAGAGCATTAATGGTGGATACTCCCATCTCCAGCTAGGACTGATGGTGAATATAATAAAAAGCAATAAATAATTGCTTTATCTTTGACAATGTTGGTTTAGTTTCCTAGAAAATAACACCTCCAAAACCCTCCTTGCAATGCATCTATAAACTCTCGTTATAATCATGACATGAACGTTTATCGAACCACCTTAAAACAGTTCTTTGCCTGTTGCCCATTTGTCCTCATCATCATTCAACTCATTAGAAGTTCGTATTCTGTTTCTTCTTAATCCCATTTAGACTTGTCTGACAGGAAAGAAAGTTTCATTGTAGTAATTAAAACCTAGTTGATGGTGAAAGAGATCACTTAAAAGAACTTGTGACCTGCAACTTCTAAAAGTTGAGAAGCTATTGCTGCCATTGACACGAAGATAATGATTTGGCAACAAGGATTTCACGCGACAAAATATGATTTTGGGAAGTGACAAGTTGAGATGATTGGAATACAGTAGATTAGAAGGTTTCTGTGGAACCTAAAAGAAATAATCTTTGAAACAAAGAAATAACTTTCCTCAAGTTATTGCAATGTATGACCATTTACTGGAGCATCATGCCTGTTCACAGAATAGAACCTATAGATCAAGTGCTTTCACTTTTAAGAGTTTGCCTTGGTTATGGTTGTTTATTTTCTCAAAGTTTGTGGATGTGATTTCTAATCTCATAATCATTCAAAGCAACAAACTCAAGCAGTGAATTAAATTAAATTAAAAATATTTTTTAAATCAACTATACCAATTTGATTAGAGCTAATTCAAAACTTAACCTAATCAAGACTAAACTTGTTGGTTTAAGAAGGGCCAAGCCAGTTTTGCCAGCCCTAAAATCAAGCAACATGGCAATATAATTCCAAGTTCTTGAAGTTTGATTCTCAGATTTGCAGGCATCTTTCAACAACGTGAGTCAACGTTGCCGCAAAATGTCACATGATTCATACCTATTGTTTGTCTTACTCAGAAGATTAATAATTTTATAAGTCAAGACTAATTTAACTTCAATGATTAACATTAGATAAGGTGAACTACTCCATCGAAAACAACTTTTAACTCCAATAATTCAAGTTATTTAATCCTGCAGCTGCTGTGCAAAAGCTGACTTAAAATCATCAACAATCATCAGATTAATTATAGTATTGAATAACCCTTCGGGTACACATAAATTACCTGTTAACCACGTAACTTTGTACTTGGCCAGTTTCACATAGATATGTCAATCTTGAACCAAGATAAGTTTAATGCATAAATCAATTCAGAGTTGAAGAAAACAGCATATTCTCATTCATATTAAGAGACCGAGATAACAGAAGTAGATACTAAACCAAGTATGAGCTCAGTAGCAACAGTCTAAATGAATCTAAAATTTCTTTATTCGTACGCTTGAATGAACTTTGTGCAGCCGACTTTTATTCAGGGAAAGGCTAGCTTCAAGCATAAAAGATTTCAGATGAAAGCTCTGCAACAAAGTTTGGAGACCCTTCACGTTAAAGCCAAGAATGCTTAAAGCTCTGAAACCTACAAGCAAGAAACATGGATTTATTTAACCGACAAGAGCACTGCTTACCGCAAAAGTACAGTAGAGTTGATTTGTAAAATGATAATATTCATCACCTTAAGCTGTTATTAGCCAAAATTGATTCCTTGTGCCAGCGGTAATTCACTCCCATAATTGATTGTACTGCAAAAAAGATCAACCAAGAAATTTAGAATTAAAATGGCAATATCAACAAACGAATATTTCTCCCTGGAGACCAGAGATGCGAGAGATAGAAATGTAAGAATATATGCAAATCCACCAATGAAGCTAACTAGAGGTAGAAATCATCTTTACCAGGTGGAGCGTCGCATGTACTGCTTCCAAGAATCACTTCCTGCTTCACGGCCACCGCCTGTAGCCTTTTCACCGCCGAAAGCACCACCAATTTCAGCACCATTTGTTGGAATATTTACATTTACAATTCCACAATCACTTCCATGTGGTCTGCATTATGTGTAACCATGTAAACTCTGGACCGGAACCAGCAAAATTGTAGAGTACTCCAGAGGCAGACAAATTCATGATATAACAAGTTCCAATCTTGGGCAATATCATACATTCAAGACTATTAAACATTTGGAAAGCAAGTAATGCACTTCATAAAAGTTAGTGGCGCTTACCCAACCCACTTAAAGATAACTTCAGGATTGCGGGTGAAGATAGAACTGCTTAATCCTTGAGGGACTGAATTGTTTATTTCAATAGCTTCCTGTAAAGTCTACAGAAGAGTTCAGTTTTCAGGAGTTAGGTCAATTGCAAAGCAGATAAACAAAAGAAATGATGTACCCCAGAGCTATATGGCAGCAACAATTTTCTTTTTAAGCCATCACATAATTCAGACGTATAAGGCAACCAAGATACTCTTTTTAAGCTATCAACAACAAAAACTTGTTCATATAATCATCCCAGCCAAACAAAATGTTCCTAGAGAATGACCAACCTGAAACTTCATCACATAAAGAACAGGAGCAAATAGCTCTTCCTTCACAACATCTGCCTTAGAAGAAATCTCAACTATAGTGGGTTGCACATAATTCCCCTCAGACTCTATAGCTGAGCCACCTGTTAGGATCTTACCTCCCTGCAAAATATCAGTGAAAACTAATTGATGAATAACTTCAGGAAATATACTCCTACCCCAAAAATAAATCATTCAACAAACACGCAGCCATGATTGGAAATCCTATGCAACTAAAACAGCTTCATGACTTTACAATTGAAAAAAAATTATGGGATTATGGAAGAAGAAATCTCTTAGCCATTCCAGGGAAGGTATCTTGCTGAAAATCATGACCTTTTCATTTCAAGACCATCTACAATCTTAACATAGACACAACTCCATTTTATATGATTTAGAGAAAGATATACCAAGCTGACCATACCTGGGACTTGATGATCTCTATTCCCTTCTCAAAATTCTTTCTCGATTCAGAAGTATGCAGTGGCCCAAGCAAGGTACCTTTCTCCAATGGATCCCCAATTTTAACTTGTTTGTATACATCAACTAATTGATCAAGAACAGTATCATATATACTCTCATGAAGAATCTACAACATAGACAAACATAAAGTTCAGAAAGCAAGACACCAGACAGCTATCAAATGCCAAAGTTCCAAAACAGAACAGGATGATTTACAATACCAGCCTACGACATGTCGTGCACCGCTGACCAGCAGTTCCCACAGCAGCAAAAAGGACAGATCGAACAGCTAGCTTGATGTCTGCATCATCCATGACTATAATGGCATTGTTCCCACTTAACTCAAGTAAGCATTTACCAAATCTCTGATTCACTGTTTGTTGCACAAGTTGGCCAACCTATATATTGTTTATTCATCATTTAGATGAAACAAAGATGGATTAGTAAATAGTTACTCTCTATGTGAAATGGATAATGTTAGAAATCACACATAATATATCCAGTATGCTCTGAAAAATGTGTTTCAATTCAAATGGATTTGACGTAAACCCCAAGTTTAGCATTTATCTAGAGAGTTTGTAGAAACATCTTTTTCAGTAGATTAAACAGAAATACATCAACATCAACCAAAAACCACGAATTCAGTAATTTTTACCAGGAAAACGTGTAATAAATTACTTGTAGAGCATGTGAATATGAGAAATAAGTCTATCATATGCATTTTTTCAACTGCTTTCAAGTAATGAAAAAAAGTAATTTTATGCAGTTCATATTGCACAGATAAATTCAAGAAGAAAGAGAGGATTTTCATAGAAAGATAAATGAATGAGAGAGTTTTCTAAGAAAGATAGGTCAAATAGAGTTGCCTTAGAAAGATAGTTGATGGATAGTAACTTATAATACAGTACAAGATTGAAATACCTTTGAACTCCCAGTGAATGAGACAAGGGGGATCCTGGTGTCCTTTGCTATTGCTTGGCCAATATCAGCACCACCACAAAAGGCTGTAAATATTGCACCAGGTAAGTTATTCTTCTCCAGCACCTCAGCTACAAGTTTTGTAATCCCTATGGTGACCAAAGGGGTTGTTGGTGCACCTTTCCTGCAATAAAGGATGAAAAATAAAATACATGAGAATAATGGAAATAAAATACATGAGAATAATGGAGTCCCTTTCCAGCTACATAAAGAAACTCAGGACTGACAATAACCCATAGAGGATGCAGAAATGCCTTAACATTCAACCAATTTTCCAAAATTCCAAGTGCCTTGACTGAAACTAAAGTCTACAAAATTGACTTAAAAGGGCTAAAGCTGCTATACAAAAGGGTAAGTGTTGTGGATGGCGTCGTTGATATTCTCTTTTATTTTTGGTTTATTGTTTCCTATTCTGTAGGTAGTTTAGAGATATAGGACTTCTATAATTATTTTCCTATTCTTATCCCGTAGGAAGTTTAGAGGTATAGGAC
>JANIJH010000005.1:6458469-6470334 GCA_024520975.1 Erythroxylum areolatum | reverse complement strand
GGTGTCGGCCTTCTGGAGACAATTTCCTAGCGAGGTGGTGGACACCGACTTTTTCCAGCACGATGAGACACAGTGGTTACAGGCTAATCTCACAAAGGTTGTTCCGGTTCATCAAGCTATATGGGCCACTATTTTTGGAGTCGCCTGCTGGTTTCTTTGAAAATGACGTAATAGCTTCATTTTTTAGCCCGGTTTTGTTTGGCCGGAGGAGAGGTCCCAGGTCACCCTAGCTTATGTCGCCTGGATTGAGCGAGCCCGGCTACTGAAACCCCGAGTGTTCCCTGCTCAAGGTGTCCCGGTGGGCACTCCTGTGGGTTGGACCAAACTCCCAGAGGAGTGGATGAAAGTTAATACAGACGAAGCGGTGAAACCAGGAGCTTCTACGTCTTCTGCCGGGGGGTTAATTAGGGATTGCCGCGGCCACTGGCGTGGCGGCTTCTAACAGAATCTCAGTAGGTGTTCACCTTTAACGGCTGAGCTTTAGGGGGTGTTCACTGGCCTTATGCTGGCTTGAGATCTGAGACATCGCAGGGTGATTGTCGAGGTAAACTCCGCTGAGGTCATTACTCTCCTCTCTAATCCTCACAGTGTGCTAACTGAGTTTCCTTTTTTGCTGCCAGGCACTTGAGAGCTTTTACAGAAACCTTGGGAGGTTCGCATCCAGCATGTTGTCCGGGAAGGCAATCAGTATACTAACCGTTTGGCAACCTTTGCCAGCGTTCTACGTCCGGGTCTGCATGTCCTCTAGGAGTCACCCTTCAAAGTCCAGGAGTTGCTTTGCGGCGATGCGCAAGCGGCGACTTTTGCTCGTGCAATGAATTAATTTAGCTTAGTTTGTCCCTTTGTACTCCAAAAAAAAAAAAAAAAAAAGATACTTTTGATGAACTTTGTCCTTCCAGTTTCTCAGGAAAATATCAGATAAACATAACCACTCAATGGCCATTTCTTCAACCTCTTCCCTTCTCCACCATCACAACCCCACGGCCACCGCCTCCTCCTCATCTGTCTAGTTTTATTTTTCTTGATATCTTCTTTGTCGTTGTTGTCGTCGTTAGATGGTTTAGAAACTTCCATAATACATGTATCTAGATCACGCAAGCCCTCTCTTTCTCCACACACCATGACTGGAACACCTCCATCATCCAATCCCTCCCTCCCTCTCCTCACCCCACCAAGCTCCTCTACACCTACCAACGTTCCACCGCTGGCTTCTCCGCTCGCCTCACCGAATCCCAGGCCACCAGGTTTAGAGAACTTCCTGGTATTCATTTTTAGATGGTTATTACACCTTATAAAATGCCAAGGAGACTTACAGGACCCGGATTGTGTTATGAAATCCACTTGGCCTGAAATGAACCAATTACTCCCGTCAGGTTAGAGCAGGATGTACCGAGATCATTCTGCAACGCTTTCGATAGCTGCTAATTCCTGAACCTGCCACCATTTTCTAGTATACGTTTCATTCGAAGTAATTTCACATCAGCGTCAACTGCTTCACTAGAAAGGGTTGTTTTTACTTGCAGAGTCAGATTTACCTGAAAAGCTGTTTAAGAGAATAGATACTTATAGCATGAGCTTATGGACCCTCATGTTGAGCACAAAACATGACAATGACTAATAGCTAGAGATTTGCTATAATACTGTTACTGATCTGATCAGGTAAAGACATGGATTTTGCCAGAGAAAAGAACTTATATTAAGGTCCCTTTTGATCTTTACTTTTACTTGCTGGAGTCTACCTTCCTAGCGTGAAAAAACATTGCGTCCATAAATCTAAACCACCATGGTTAGTCTTGTACCTGTGAAGAAGCAGTATTCAACGAGAAAAAGATGACATGTATCAAACGGACCTGCGAAAATGGACGTGTGAACTACAAAAGGTCCAAAGGATAACACATTTATAGCTAACAAGTCCAACTCTCACTAGACAGCAGCCATAGTAATTTGTCATCTTCTAAGAAAATAAAAGCCATTTCTTCCCCATAATTAAGAAATGCCACTCATGCTACCCCACACCTGCACCCCATGCCTTTGGTCAAGAAACCCAAAAATATCGAGAACAGCTTTCCATTCACTGGTGATACCTACCTACCATCCCGGAGCCTGTCATGGGACCCCACCAGATTAAAAAATCCTATCTTTGCACGAAGTTTCTCAAAGCACACAAGGACAAAACAACCAGAAAGGAAAGAGGTTATCTTTTGATATTAAAACGATATGATTGAACTTTGTCAGAAATTAAGCAATCTAATCTTAATAATAGGCCTGGTGCATTATATGTGTAGAGACAAAGTTAATTATCAAAAGCAAAACAGGGAGAAACTATTTATTAGTGGTTTACGTGGATCTGTATTGTCCAAGATTCTATCTTTTCTCTTCCATCTGATTAAAGATACTTTTGATGAACTTTGTCCTTCCAGTTTCTCAGGAACATAGCAGATAAACATAACCACTCAATGGCCATTTCTTCAACCTCTTCCCTTCTCCACCGTCACAACCACCACGGCCACCACCTCCTCCTCGTCTGTCTAGTTTTGTTTTTCTTGATATCTTCGTCGTCGTCGTCGTCAGATGGTTTAGAAACTTTCATAATACATGTATCTAGATCTCGCAAGCCCTCTCTTTTCTCCACACACCATGACTGGTACACCTCCATCATCCAATCCCTCCCTCCCTCTCCTCACCCCACCAAGCTCCTCTACACCTACCAACGTTCCATCGCTGGCTTCTCCGCTCGCCTCGCGGAAGCCCAGGCCACCAGGCTCAGAGAACTTCCCGGTATTCTCTCTGTTGTCCCTGATCAAATCCGCCAACTCCATACCACGCACACTCCGACCTTTTTAGGCCTCTCTGATAATTCTGGCCTGTGGCAGAACGCTCGTTATGGTGATGGTGTGATCGTTGGAGTTCTTGACACAGGGATATGGCCTGGACATCCTAGCTTTTCAGACAACGGTTTATCTGATGTCCCAAAAACCTGGAAAGGTGTCTGTGAGACAGGTCAAGACTTTCCTGCTTCAGCTTGCAACAAAAAACTCATAGGTGCTAGAGCTTTCTACAGGGGATATGAGTCTTTCAGAGGGAAAGAAATTGAGGAATTGGATGGTGAAAGCAAATCTCCAAGAGATACTGAGGGTCACGGGACTCATACAGCTTCAACTGCCACTGGTTCTGTTGTTAAAAATGCGAGCTTATTTCAGTATGCACCTGGGGAAGCTCGTGGGATGGCGCCTATGGCACGAGTTGCTGCTTATAAGATTTGCTGGAGTCTTGGTTGTTTTGATTCTGACATTCTTGCTGCTATGGATGAAGCTATTGCTGATGGGGTTCATGTGATTTCTTTGTCTGTTGGTGCTAATGGTTATGCTCCTCCGTATGATCAGGACTCGATTGCAATTGGAGCATTTGGTGCTGTGCAACATGGTATCTTGGTGTCCTGTTCTGCTGGGAATTCAGGGCCTGATCCTTATACTGCAGTCAATATTGCTCCTTGGATTGTCACCGTTGGGGCTTCCACCATTGATAGGGAGTTTCCAGCTGATGTGCTTCTTGGAAATGGTATAACTTTTGGCGGGGTTTCTCTGTATTCTGGTGATCCACTTCCTGATATTAAGCTTCCTTTGGTCTATGGTGGTGATTGTGGCAGCAGATATTGCTATGCTGGACTTCTACAGCCATCAAAAGTTCAAGGGAAGATTGTGGTCTGTGATCGTGGAGGTAATGCTAGAGTGGCCAAAGGAAGAGCAGTGAAGCTTGCAGGTGGACTTGGAATGATATTGACCAACACAGAAGATAGTGGTGAGGAGCTCATTGCTGATTCGCATCTCCTGCCTGCAACTATGGTTGGCGAAAAAGCTGCAAATAAGATCAAAGAGTATATCAAATTGGATCAGTTTCCTACTGCAACGATTGCGTTCCGGGGAACAGTAATTGGAAGCTCACCTCCTGCTCCTAAAGTTGCAGCCTTCTCGAGTCGCGGCCCAAATCATTTGACCCCAGAGATTTTGAAGCCTGATGTCATTGCTCCTGGTGTAAACATCTTAGCTGGTTGGACTGGTTCTATTGGACCAACAGATTTGGACATTGATCCTAGAAGAGTTCAGTTTAACATAATTTCAGGTACATCAATGTCTTGTCCTCATGTTAGTGGAATCGCTGCTTTGCTCAGAAATGCATACCCCAGTTGGTCTCCAGCTGCTATAAAATCTGCTCTGGTCACTACTGCTTATGATTTAGATAACTCAGGGCAGGCCATTAAGGATCTTGCTAGTGCACAAGAATCAACCCCCTTTGTTCGTGGAGCTGGCCACGTGAATCCTAACAGAGCTCTGGATCCAGGACTAGTGTATGACATTCAACCTACTGATTACGTCACATTCCTTTGCTCTATTGGGTATGATTCTAAGCGAATTTCAGTTTTCCTTAAAGGGGCTACTAGTTTGGACGTATGTGATGGTAAAGTGGGAAGTCCTGGCAATCTCAACTATCCATCATTCTCTGTTGTTTTCGAGAATAACAATGTTGTGGTTAGCTATAGTAGGGTGGTAAAGAACGTGGGGAGTGATCCTGATGCCATTTATGAGGTTAAAGTGAATGCCCCTGCAAATTTGGACATCAATGTCTCACCAAGTAAGCTTGCATTTAGTGCAGAGAATCAGACATTGTCCTATGACATTACGTTCTCGAGTCTGAGCTTGGGGTGGTCAAGAAGTAGCTCACAAGCATTTGGATGGATTGAGTGGAGCGATGGAATTCACAAGGTAAGGAGTCCCATTGCTGTTAAGTGGAGTCAAAGTTCATCATCCATGGATTCCATGTAGTCAAGCACAGGATCATTATCAAGTTATGTTGTAAACGTCTATTGGAGCTATCTTATGCAACCAAGTTGGAAATCAAAATGTAACGCTGATATGACGATGTATTTTTCCAGCAATAAAAATTGTTTCCTGTTGATAGGAATTTCATGTTGACCTCTTGTCTTAGTTTTGCGGCAACGTACTGTCGTCTTACCATAACAAGACCAGAATGTCCAAAGTACTCTAAAACTGCCCGATAGAGTTATATACATATAGAAAATGTGCGTGAGCAATGTAGTCGCTTTGGCCGAGTGGTTAAGGCGTGTGCCTGCTAAGTACATGGGGTTTCCCCGCGAGAGTTCGAATCTCTCAGGCGACGACTTGCTTTACTTTTTTCTTATCATCATTTCTTATTGCTCCATGTTAGGCTTTGATTGCAGGGGTTTGTAAATAGATATAATATTAGAAAATTATAGTTTGAAAATAATTAAAGTATTTATAATGTATATAGTAAAATAATTGTTTCTTTGACTTGCATGAACACACTCATTTTGCATTAAAAGTAATCTACTTTCACTTGTAAACAGTTGTTCTGAAGCAGTGTATTGAACGTTTGAGTAAGATGTTATTTAGAAGAAGATTTTTACATTTCATCTTAAACCCTTCAAATTAAAAGTTTTATATTTTGTATTGTTTACGAACGAATGAGATGTAATATAAAACACTCTTCTTCTATATGATAGACATTTCATTTTATTAATAAACTTTTATCCGAACATAACCTTACATAATCTTCCGCCTGCACTAAAATATTTTAAATATTATAAATATTACTTTGACCATTTATAAATAATTGGGATAAGTAACATTGACTTTTGTTATAGTTTAATTAATTTTTAAAAGTATTACAAAAATTATTATATTTAACACACATGAATACGAGTAACACATACAAATCAATCAAATGTTATTAATAAATTAACTTAATATAATTTGTAAATTTATTTTAAATCGATTAAATTTTATCCGAATAGCACATATGAATCAATTAAATGTATTACACATTTAATTAGATTTTATTTAGTTAAAGTTGAATTTAAGAAGTATAATAAATCGTTGAATTAGTAATGTTTAATTAGTATTAAAAAAATCTTACATTTAACACACGTGATATTAGTAAAACATATAAATCAATTAAATGTTACTAATATATTAACTTAATATGACTTTTAAATTAAATTTAAGTTGATTAAACTTGATCCGAAGAGCATATATGAATCAATTACATGTATTTACAAATTTAATTAAAGTTTAATTCGTTAAAGTCGAATCTAATAATTGTTTTAAATTGTAGAGTTCACGTATGTGATATTTATACCATATGTGTTTCCTATTACTTTTTAACAAAAATTTAAAAAATAAAATTTTGAGAAATTGAAAATCATGCATAATTGTGTTTGATAATTTTGATCATTATTAATTATTTTTAATTAATTAAACCACTAGTAAATTTTGTTTCTTTTCCCTTAAATTATAACATATTTACAAAGTGAGTAAAAAGAGTAGGCGGTTTATAAGCTCTTGTCATACGAATCAGTTGATCCAGATCCGTTCATGTTTGCTATAACAAGATTACATAATAATTTAAACAACTTGTTAATAACACGTAAAATGTGTAGTTGGTACTAGACTGGGCTAGGCTGAGTATACGGCAACCCGACTTCAAAATTAATTAGACTTTGGGTAATCTAAAATATGCTAAAGTTTGAATCCACCCAATTCCCAACCCCATTTTACCCAATTTGCCATCTCCATTTACAAACTTTTTAACTTCAAACTATCATCTTTCCAGTAATAATTCACAACTAACTGAAATTTTTCGGTAATTTCCAATAATAGTTTTTTTAATGTTTATTAGCTGACAAACCGTGAGAGCAGGCCGTCCACTCCTTAGTAATATTCGCCGCAAGCCTTTGTTTCTTGGGTTGGAGCCCCCGTTTACAATAGTTTGTTCCAATCCTAAGTCACTTAATCTAGGTTACATATTTATATTTAATGTAATATGATAAGAATTGGTTAACTAAAACGGAGAACATAATCCCTTATTTTTGTAATAATAACTATTTTATTTCTTATCTATTCTAGTAGGTGAATCAAGCATCCTGTAAGAGAAATAAAGAGAAAAGAGACAAGAGACTATAGCGACGTCGACAACAACAATACTCGCTAAAAATTCTGTTGAGACGTTGTGTTTGAGAAAGTTCAATAATACGAAATCTTATTCTTAAATTAATAAAGAAACTATTTCTAATCACTCACATGAATGCATAAATAAAATAAAATAAATAATAATCATATAAATAAAAGTAAATGTAGCAAACCATGATAACACTCAAAATGTTTACGAAAAAATCTTATAAATAAATAGTATAATTTATTTTAGGCTAATATATTACAGAATTTAGGATCTTAGGAAATCATTATTGATTAGAGTTGAATTAAGTATTATAAATAATAAGATAGTTGCATTGATTACTTTGTATTTAAGATACTTTAGAATTTATATTATTTTAATTTTTTATTTTTGAAAATCACCATTTCTTCTATAATTTCTTTTATCTATCACATAATATCTTATCTAATGTTTTATTATATATTCAAAATTTAAATTTAAATACTATCTAGTTTTAAGTAAAAGATAGATAAAAATAAATAAAATACATCACTTGCAAAATTGTGCAATAATTAAATAAGATCGTAGAAAAATAAATAAAATACAACATTTTCGACATTGTACAACAATTTAATAAGATCATAGAAAAATAAGTAATAATCTTAAATACATAAAAAAATTCAAATCTCATAATATATATCCCTTGAGACAATTCTACTGTTATTTTATATGACCAGTGAAGCGCTTCGTCATAAATGCTTTGTGCAATGTCTGTGCTTGATGTCCATTTCTTAGATACTTCTTTACTTCTCACAATGGAGATTATCATAGCTGTATACATCATATATATCATTGAACATTAAGTGATTGTCCTTCCAACAATTTCTACCACCGAAGTTGTGAAAAATGGCCAACAATATCATTGAGCATTAAGTGGTTGTCCTTCTAACAATTTCCACCGCATAAATTTATTTAACATTTATATATTTTGACAATATTTTAATTCAATTATTTTTATTAATAATTATTAAATTAATTAATTACTGAACTTAAATAAGTTATTACATAAAATTTAATTATTCATAAAATATAAAATATAAAATAAAAACAAATAGACGCTTGTTATAACTCTTCAAGACTCATTGTTTATGAGGCAGTTGTGATATATAATATGGTTGATTTTTTTTTTTACTTACGAAGTGTCTTAGGAGAGTCTTAATTACAGAAAGAAACTTTCAAGTCGTCCACACTCAGACTAGTCTCCGCTCGAACCAAATAAGTCTCTTACAAGAAATAAAATTCTAATCCTAAGTTTTAAATGGCTGAATACATAAAGGAAGATTTGAACTTGTAATCTCACTTAACCCAAAAAAACCCCTTGTCAACTTACCTACGCCTTGTGCGTTAATCATATATGTTGATAACATGTAGGACAAATGACTTCACATACCCTTTTCATATGGTTGCTGATACAGATGTCTCTCACTAACGGAGGTACCTGTTTTATCTACAAAACTAATCTCGACATTGGAACCAACAAATAATACAATTAGATAGAGACTTGCAGGTTGAGTATAACTCCAATTTTGGTCATGGTTTACGTAACCTATTCAGAACCATACTACTTCGAAACTGGATCTATACGATGAGAGATGTGATATAGGATAATTGGGTGCATGAGAAATTGCACGGTTGTTGTGAGTAACAATCCAGCTTCACGTCATTTTAAGGTGGAAACAGATTGTTTTTAGTTGGTGCAGAAGTTCTATAGTGCAAGAACTGACATTAATGAATTAGGAATGATACTGAAAGAATGCAAATTAATAGTATGTATTTTTCAATCCTTTACATTTAAATGAATTCTAAGGCATAAATATGGTAGCCTACTTATTATCTAAATCAACTGTTAGATATTTCAATAGGCTTAGTTAGAATATGCTTTTTGTCTTTTTATTAGACACTCTAAATTATGATATTGTCATGTCTCAATAAATAAATAAATATTTTTTCATAAAAAAAGCCTGAGCATAATTCCTTCAATTAAAGTTTTTGTTTGATTTGTTTTGTTTTATTAAGAAGTTTAAAAGATACTTATATTTTATCTTCACTAATTTTAATTTTAAATAGTTTTATGGTATTAATAAAAGTTTTACTATAGGTTTTATAATATTAAACTTTTCTTTTATTATTTTGAAGCTTTTATATATGATTTGATTAAATTTAGGTATGTTTTATAATGTTATCTAAAAATATAAATTACTTACTTTATTAACATTGAATTGTCTTATTAGATATTTGTAATTATAAATATCAAAATTTTCAATATTTAAAATTTTAAAATTAAGTAAAGAATGTCAAATGATGAAGTACGATGGTCATAAAAAAGGATAATTTATAGTCTAAAACCATGATGAATCCACCTAATTTCTTCAATTACACACCGAGGAAGCTCACTCACATCAAGATCAAGAGGCTATGATAAAAAAAAGGCAATAAATAAATAATTGTTACAAGAAAATCAGGACTGCTTGCACAAAATCCAAAACTCATTTATTATCTAAAAACTACTCTCCACTCCATTCCCTATACATAATTATTTTTTAGTTTTTCTAGCCTCTCCAATCCATGACTTAGGTGTTGCCCTTAGGCCATTTGATTGTTTGTTGCTAAAACAACGGACCGTCCACATTTTAATACTACTTGCTTGTTCTTCTTCCTTTTTAGTAACGCGAGAAGCTGCCATTTTGTGATCATGTACCTAAAATAGATTCTCAACCAACAAAGAAGACTCCAAGTTCATAAGAAGATGCCTTTGTCTCTTTATATAGTCAACCATCCATCTAAGCTTGTGACCTCCATACCACAATCCTCCTCTTGGACTCTCATGGCTCAAGGTGGTCATGACATTCCTCACCAAACCCCTCTTACCCCAACTTTCCGGTGGCCGACCCGCCGGAGAGTTTCGCTGCGAAGACGGAAGCCATTGACAGCACGGCTAGGAGGGAAAAAGCCCCGACGAGGAACGATTCTGATGAGAATGTTCAGAAGAATGAGACTGAGGTGCTTGAAGTTGCGGTATGCTCGCATGGTAAGGAAGTTGAAGGCTTATTATCTTAATTTGGTTAAGGACATGAAGAATGGTGCAGCCACCATAGAAGCTTATCATCAAAGGCTTTTGATGGAGGCCAGTTTTCTTGTTCCCGTTGTGGGAGTTCCTCTTAGCACCTAAATCTTCTGTGCTTGTAGAAGACCACCCTCAGTATTCCATGTAAAAGTCTTAAAACTTTTAGACTGTTCTTCTGATGTAATTTCAAAACTTGCATTTAAGGAATATCCTTTTTTCTTACTCTTTCATCAATTTATTAGAGTTCGCCATTTTTGTGGGGTAAAAAGATCTGAGAAAATCATATCCGTCTTGGAGGCATAAAAGAAAGAATCTCCATACCCTTCCTTATTTCCTGTAGAGCTCCAGGCTGGAAACTGGCATTATTCGAAAGCACAGAAACCTTTTTGTATTGCAAATTGGGAAGAAGCTTGAGCTCCGGGAGTTCTTTAATGGGAACAATTAGTTTAACGAGTTATTATAACGCTTGCATGTACGTTACAAGCCACAAGTCGACAACCGGATCTTCGAAGCAATCGAGTTTCCCCCTTCAAGTCAGATTTTGATTACTACTTCCTATGCACAATAAGAATGGATCTTTTGCTTTATTGATGTTAATAACATATCTTAAAATTTTTAATCTTGTTTTACAAAGAATCACTTAAATTTTAATTGAGTCTTACGTAATTTGATAGTAGTAGTAATTTACTCTATATTTATATCAATCCACCTAATGAATCTTTTGTTGGTAGAAATAAATATTTTTTATTATTATTAGTTGGTGATGGGAGATGATCTCATCAAATATTTTATTTTTGTTTTTAGACTAGCAAAGTTTGACATTAAATTTTCTATTATAAGTAAGTCAAGACAATTATCAAATAATTTTTTTAAATATTTTATAATACTAATTTTAGAAATTTTAATTTATCTAAAATTTGAAAAGAATAATTGATCGGGAGTGAATATATGTTGCAGGTTATAAATATCATTTAAATCGAATTCATCACTTTGACTTTGAGTTATGAATTATGTGTGTATGATAATTTATGCACCATATGCTCGAAAACGATTGTATATAAATCATATGCTATTTCTTGTTTTTGAGATTAAGATTAATCGACAACAAATTTAAAATACTAATTATATTGTTCATTTTTATATAAATGGGAATGAAGAATGAGAAATATTTTTCTTAAAATATGAATAAAGGGTTCATGAAGCATAATATTCATTTTTGCTAGAAAATTGAAAACGATGGCATTATTTAAAATTAAATTGTCGCTAACATTATCTTGTAATTACGATTTCTCAACTCTGATGTCCACGTCCCATGAAGCCATTGTTATTTGTGGAAAAGTTGGATACATTTGTCACTCAAGAAAAAGATCAGAAAGTTATAAACGAAACGTAACAATAGTTTTATATTTTAGGTCGAACGTAACAGGAAAATAAACGAAGGAATGTGAAAAATACCTAACTTTTGCAATTCTTAACTTTTGAGTTTTTTTTTATTAAATAAAATTTTTAATTAAATGACTAACTTTTTAAAACTTTAATAATTCGCTTTATATAGAAAATATAACAGAGCGTTTTATTAATGAGAACACAACCGCTACTCACTCAATCAAATTATCTTAGTTACTGTAACTCAAGAAGAAGCTTTAAATAAAAAAACTTCAATCAACTAACAATCTGAAAATAACTAATCATCTACGGAAACGACTATAATAAGATACATAGAATCTCCACGTCCCCCCTCAAGTTGGACTTTGGAAGAAATCAAACAAAGC
>JANIJH010000005.1:6444935-6456696 GCA_024520975.1 Erythroxylum areolatum | reverse complement strand
TCTCACACCACTGGGCTACGTAGCTCAGTGGTGTGAGGCGTGGATCATGCACCCAACAAAACCCTGAGATTTCAGGTTCGACTCCCAAGACCCCCAAGAAATGGGGATAGGAGGTAAACAACTTAGGCAGTCAAAGAAGACAAAACCTCAATAGTGCGGGCCCACCCAAACCAAGATATATTGTTATTTTTCAAAGCATATCAAGAAGAGATCGTACGTACACCATAACATTTTGATCATGTCATGTGCCAAAGCTACAGATACATTAAGGCGGTGAACAGTGTCCACCAAAGGGACAGCGACCTAAGTGGCCGGAGGGGTTAGTTTCGTCAAAGGGACAGCATCGCGTGCAGCCGTTAAGCGCCTAACTCCGTCACGTTTTCATGGATGGACGGTGATGTGTTTGGTACAAATATTGACTTTCTTATTTAAAAAATAAAAATTTCAGTCAGCTGAATTGAACTAGTCCATTGTCAAACTTAAAAGAATGTAAGGCCACCATATTCATACGGGGGTCAAGATTTTAGTCTTTGAAAATACTGAATTTTTAGAGGAAAAAATAAGATTTTGTAGAAGGTTTTTTTATATAAGAATAATATTTATTATCTTTTAATAAGTTGTTTGATTATTTATCACCTTTTGAAATATTATCTTCAAATTTTGATAAATTAATGTTTCATGCTGTGACTATAAATTAAAAAAAAGAGCCTTTCTTGTCAAATTGGGTTAGTTGATTATTTTCAAAAATTTATGAGAGTAAGCTTTGGAATAACAAATAAAATTATTTCTTTATCACCATAAAATTATAGATTCAATTTACGGAAATAATCATTTTATAAAAATATAATTAAAAATTGTGTATATTATAATCCTCTCTTGGAGCTTTATGTAGAATACACATTAACATTTAAGGCAATTTATTAAATGGAATAATTTTTAGACAACAATGGTCATAATTTGATTGAGGATAGTCAATGGCCAGCTATGACACTCAAATTTGCCTGAGAAATCTTGCCATTGAACATGAATCACGAGGTTTCCGTACAATTATAATAGTTTATGTTTAATGAAAACCCTTTTTCTAGAATGTTTAGAATTAAAAAAATAGACCAGATCTTCACTACAATTTGAACCATAATAGGGTACTATAGGCTTTTAGGGTTTGAACTTTCTTATGGATTGATTATTTGCTATAAATTATTTTTCTTTGTTATATGTTAATCTTTTTCGTTAGTTTTGAATTACTTGCACATTGACTATGAATTTCGATGTTCAAATTAATTACTTTCAACCAAAAAGGACAGTCGTTATTAATATCTTCCACAAAGACGAATTGGTTCAAAGGTGGAGAATATATAATAAATGTGAACTAAGTATTTCTCTATTCAACATTTGTATACCTAAAAAAAAAAATTCTCTTAGAGGTCTGATGAATACATACTGCAGCCTTTGACTTGAGAGGGCTACATTTGAAATGAAGAGATTAAATTGACAATATAGAGATAGAAGTTGAATACCATAATTTACCAATTACCATAAGAGTATACTATTTTGAAGGAGACTTGGTTAGTGCCAGAAACGGTCCACCATTTTGAATAAAACAAAGAACTAGTGGACCTTTGCACACTCTTCTTTTTATGTTTTTCCCTTTATATTTGTCTTGGTAAAAGTTCAAACAAAAGGAAAATCCAAATCCAAATCCACCAACTACACTTTTCCTTAAAAATGTAAGACAAAAGATTTTTGTCAAATACTTGTCTTTGCTTACCTTCCCATTTGGTATATCAAAGAGACTTTTAAAAGTATGGGATACCAAAATTTCACTTGGTCTCAATCCAAAATTAAAATATTTAATTTATAACAAAAACATCAATAGTAATACCTAAAGAGAGTACCGCTAAAATGTAGGATTTGAGAAAAATCATCAGTATACAACCTTATCTTTATTTAATAGAGGGACAGTTTTTGATAGACGTATACATGATGCAAAATAGTAATAAAAAATAATAAATACGTATAAATAAAGCTATAAAAATATGTAACGGATACATATTATAGTACATATAGATGTAGTATATTTTTATGCCAGAGGTATTATACCATTAAGGGATAAGCTATGGCTGCCCATCACTCACTACAGTCCCAAAAAGCAAAATATCTGAACTTCGATGTGTCCCAAGATGAAGGGTAATACAAGCATGAAAAGTAGGTTACCACCTCAATCTCATCACCATGAGCATCGTCTCTTATCTTTTTCCAGGTTCCTTCTTTTTCATACATGGTCCACGGATCTTGACAGGACCAACTATGCACAAATCATTCTGTACTAAAAAACTAGTGAACTTTCTTCTTGGTCCTAGCAGGTCTGGCCTCGCCTAACCTTGCGACTGATAAATTTCTATAAATCCTTGCTGGGCAAGAACTAATCTTGCCTGACAAGTATTTTAGAACTAAATAAAACTGAGAACATTGGGCCACCATTACCGGCAGGCCAGGAAATGAGCAGGAAGCTGAGAAGGTGGCCGAGTGATACGGGCATTTAGGTTTGCATGTGCAAAATGTTTCTACAGCACGCCACAAATATGCTAAGTTTGAAACCCTTTCCTGCTGCATTATCTAATCTTCTATGGAGTCATCAACCCTTCTTTTATTTGCATTTATGTCCATGATGACTTAGTGTAACCCAATCATTTCACTAATATTGTTTGATGAGATGTGTTTGAGTTACGTGGGTAATACGGAATGCGGTTCTGTTTGTCGTTATTCTTTTGCTCAATTTGACCATTTTGTCAGCTCAGCTGACAAGCTTGAACCTTAATGAAGGAAAATGATACATACCAACTTGAAAATATACACATAATTATTCAACAACTTTTTAATTTTGGATGAAAGATAAACATTTTTTTATATAATTTTACTTATTTTATAAATATTTTATCATTTTAAATTTATCAAAATTTATAATTTGACAATATAATTTAAAAAGTTTGTCGCCGTGTGTATTTAGTCAATTTTAATTAAAATATGTAGTTTGAAAAATACTTAACCTTAATTTTATTTTTTAAAATTTTATATTATTATATTTTTAGTAATTCAAAAACAATTATATTTTTTAAAATTAGTAAAATCACATTAAAAAAGTCCACTTTTACTCATAACTTTTACATGTTAACTTAAAAATATACACATAATTAATTAATACAGCTTGATATTTCAATGTGATTCATTTAGCAACACAATTGTTAGTGAGTATATAAATTAATTTAGTTGGTCTCACACAAAACTTAAGCTATTATGATGAAATGATCATTTAAGATAATATTAGAGTCTTTATAAGCAAGTGATAGTAAGTTCAAATCTTACCATTTATTTATTATTTAGTACAAATCTTACCGTATGCCATCTATTTATTATTCAGCATAAAATAAAACAGAGTGAATTTGGGCAAATATCAAACGTAAAAGATTTTCAATTAAAGAGATGTGTCAGTGAATCGAATCCATGTTAACAATTACTCCAGGAGGCAAATCTTAGATAAAATCCAATGTGGGGCCTTAGACCTTAATTTTAGTGTATAATGTGGTTAAGGTACATGTACAAACTGAAACCGTGGATCTTCCACAGCCTTTCAAAAAACAGAGGGGAAAAAAAAAGCTTTAGTTAAATTCTGGCTTCTGCAACTGCAGAAGCATTGGTTACTGAAAAAGGACAGGTGACTCGAAAGTCATAGTTCATCACCATTATCATGAATTGATAGCTTTAAAAATTGGAAATGCACTATCCTCAGATATCTCTTTTCCTTTTTTCCAATTACATCTGGTGAAGGGTCCACAATGTGATTTAAACAAATTGATCGCGTGGTCTGTGTTCATTTGGCAATTCCCATGATTTGATACACTCATCCTGTGTATCTTTCTTACTGTAGATTTATCCTCCTCCTGTTGCTTTACATTTCCATTAATCTGCCGTAAGTTCTTGTTCTGGTTATATTTTAAGTGGATTTGCGTTAATGTTTTAGAATAGAAATGATCCCATCAAAGGGCTACCAATGTGCCTCTTCTATTATATCACATTGTGATCTTCTCAGTCTATCTTATCATAAGCAAAACCAGGCAAAAGCCTAGAAGATCCTTGGTCGGTGCAAGGGGTCTCTTCTATTGCGAAAAATAGAGGAGTGAAGGGAAAACAAGTACACTGACATGGAGTAAGAGCTTCATGGTCGGAATATCAGGTGGGGTCATGCTCTAAAAGCCTCGTCAACCCACCATAAGTAACAACTTCATAAGAACTTGGTGGATCCGTTCGAAGATTAAACAAATGTTATGTTCTTGAGAAGTGTCAAAACAAAATATGCTAATGTCTCATCAAATTCAATGCAATAACAACAATTTTTAAGCAGAAGAAAGCAGATCATACTTTGGAATTTCGTTCACAGGTCAAGAGATCTTGTAATTAATCGGCGTCTGCAGCTCTTTCCATTACAATCATGAAAAGATACGAATAATAAAACGCTTGATGACGCAGAAGAAACGGCTCACGGATGAAGGACATGCCTGTCTTTTTCACAGAACATGCCTCACTTTCGTTCTTGTTTCCCCTCAAGCGCGTTGGTTCCTTGTTTTTCTTTTACCTCGTTTTTGACTCGAGACTCAGCTTGGTCTTGCATAAAACAATTTCAATGCTTCAAATCTACAAACCACCAAAAGCGAAGCAGCCCCACCACCGTAGTTTCACTAGCGAAATTTGAAAAACGTGTGGACGGTGATGACCTCCATCTCCATAGCTCATAAGACTTTTTTGTTCTCCGGCCTTTTGTGTGTGTATATAAGTAGTAGTACCCCAGCAAGCACACACAAAGCATAGAGGCACGGAGAAAGAGGCATAGGCTTTGAAAAGCTACCTTTAGCACATAATTCACATTTTTTTTGTCATTCTGTGACAGTAAAACTCTAGAGTTTACGAGCACGCAGATAGGGGAAAAGTGATGGCACTTGGTAAAGAAATCATGGGTAGTTCTTTGATCGAGAGATCATCCTTTGTATCATCATCAAAGGCGTTGATCAACCATAATTTCCAACAGGGGTTGAATAAAAATCAGTTCTTGGTAAATCCAGTTTTGGTGCCAGAGCAGAGAAAGATGTATGTGCATAGAGTTGTGAAAGGCCCTGTTGCAGCTATAAGTGAAGATTTGATTAAAAGCAAGAGTCCTATCGTGCCTGAGAAGGCAGTGAAGTTCAAGGTGAGAGCTGTCGTGACCGTGAGAAACAAGCACAAGGAAGACTTCAAAGAGACCATTGTTAAGCACTTGGATAATATTACTGACAAGATCGGGAGAAACGTTGCCTTGCAGCTTATTAGTACTGAAGTTGATCCAAGTAAGGATTTTTTTTTTTGTTTTTTGTGTTATGACGTATTCTGCTGGTGTTGGCAGTTTTGCTAGAAAGAGGAGATTTTCTCTTCAAATTTCGTTCTCTAATTATATCTGGTCATTCAATCACTTGTTCAGCGTTTCTTTACCAGTTCTCTTATGAAAACTCTAGCTTTTGTGTATTTGCGCCTTCCTCTTTTGGGTCCTCAAAGCTTGTCTGGAAATGAGATGAAGATCATAATGTTAGAGATAATTACTGAGTCTTCCATATGGGTTAATAATTTGAGGAATTCTTGCAGAAACTAAAGCATCAAGGAGAAGCAATGAAGCTGGGTTAAAGGACTGGTCGAAGAAATCAAATGTTAAGGCAGAGAGGGTCCATTACACTGCAGAATTCACAGTAGACTCCACCTTTGGGGTGCCTGGGGCAATTACTGTGAACAACAAGCACCAAAAGGAATTTTTCTTGGAGAGTATCACCATTGAAGGTTTTGCTTGCGGTCCAGTTCATTTCCCTTGCAACTCCTGGGTTCAATCAAAGAAAGATCATCCTGGAAAGAGGATATTTTTTTCAAATGAGGTACTTGTCTTTTGACTTTTCTTCATACTTACGTGTTTCTACTTTTTCAACTTCTATGACTTTGGGAGGATGCCAGTCAGATCTTCACTTGCATGTATTCTTGAACACGACACTTCCAGAGGTCAACCTACACACATATTAGACTTTGAAACTTTGCCGATGTTTGAGAAGAACAATTCCAAAAGCCTACTCATATGAAAGCAATATATTTCTTTTATTTGTCTTTTTTTATCCTCATGTTCTACATGGTAACTTTTAGGTGGTTTTTCTGATGTTCTCTTTTGGCCTCCTTGCACAGCTCAATTTTAGTTTTCCAGCCATGGATCTATAATCTAAATGAATTGCATGATGTTGAAAAGAAATAGCCATTTAGGTGCAATACAAAAAGAAAATGACAATGACCATTTTCTTTTTGGAAAAATATGGCTTTATTTAGAGATTCTTGTATTATTGGATGGGACATCTCTCTAGAATGAACCGTGGACCCATGACCTGGAAGCAGCCAGAATAATATGATGGCCAAATTTGTTGCCTGTTGCTAAGATGATTAATCTTATCTATGTATGAGCTTCCACTACTGTTTGTATCCAACAAGTGCAGGGCATATGCTATGCCAGGTACTTGTTTATCAATTAAGAGTTTAACATTTTATAATTTTACTTGAGCAGCCATATTTACCAAGTGAGACACCGCCTGGTCTTAGAGCTCTGAGGGAAAAGGAGCTGAAAAATCTCAGGGGTGATGGCAAAGGAGTTAGAAAATTATCAGAAAGGATTTATGACTATGATATATACAATGATTTGGGAAATCCAGACAGAGGTATTGAATTTGCTAGGCCAAATCTTGGAGGTGAAAAAATTCCGTATCCAAGAAGGTGTCGCACTGGCCGTGGGCCAACTGATACTGGTTAGTGCTCCATCTGTTCTGCATATCTTCAGTTCTGCGCAACACTTTGGAACTAAACTTTTGAGCAATGATGTTGAGAATCCTACTAAATTTTTGTACAATTTTACCAGATATGGATGCTGAAAGTCGTGTAGAAAAGCCAACTCCAACGTATGTGCCTAGAGATGAACAGTTTGAAGAGTCCAAGCACAATACTTTCTCATTTGGAAGGCTTAAGGCAGTGCTACATAATCTAATCCCATCCTTAAAGGCAAGCATTTCTGCTGATAATCACGACTTTGGTGCGTTCTCAGACATTGATGTCCTCTACAGAGAGGGGCTCCTTCTCAAAGTAGGGTTGCAGGATGAAATCATGAGGAAGTTACCATTGCCAAAGGTGGTGACCAAGATTCAAGAATCTAGTGAGGGACTCCTCAGATATGACCTGCCCAAGATTGTTTCCAGTGAGTATTATGTTTACTGAATTAGTTGTTCACAAGAACGGTCATTTAGTATTGCGTGGAATTAATGTGTCACACTTTCTACAGTTCCTAGATAACAGTTTTAATATCCTAGTTAGCAGAAAGATGGTTTCATAATTGCTGAAGCCCAACTGAACAACTTCTAGGCATTGAAGCTGGTGGTGGTCCAGTGCCCATTATAGTCTAATGGAACGCACTTTACAGCATAAAAAAGCAATGGAAAAGACAATTCAAGCATGCGTATTACAGCTATCGAAGAGAAGATTCGTTTATACCTAGCATTTGATCAATAAGAAAAAAAAGAAAAGAAAGAAGTACCTAATCATAAGCTTTCTCTTTTCTCTTTCTGGATCCCCATAGGGTCCAGGCTATCATGAATTGAAAAGTGTGGTTTCTGAATTCCCAATGCCTTTTTGTTTAGTCTAGTTCACCTTTTTCTATCTGTAACGTGCACTAATCATCAATACATGTAGAATGTGGGTTTAATCCCTCATTATTTGCTCATTAATCGATGATTATTTTACTGATCTTAATGTGATCGAAACGTGCAGAGGACAAGTTTGCGTGGTTGAGAGATGATGAATTTGCCCGTCAAGCACTCTCAGGAGTTAACCCTGTCAGCATTCAGAGGCTTCAGGTTTTTCCTCCCAAAAGTAATCTTGATCCTGAAATCTATGGTTCACAAGAATCTGCTCTTAAAGAAGAACACATTGTGGATAATCTCAATGGAATGTCAGTTCAACAGGTAGTCACAGCTAAATTTTGATTATGGTTATCAAAAATTTTCTTTCTTTTTCATTTTTTCTAACCATTACCGATGGTTTAATGGCTGTGTCCTCCACTTGGTGATAATGCAGGCCTTGGAGGATAATAAGCTGTATATAGTGGATTACCATGACATTTATCTCCCATTTTTGGACCGGATAAATGCTCTCGATGGTAGAAAAGCATATGCAACTCGGACCATATTTTTCTTGACCCCCCTTGGGACACTTAAACCTATTGCTATAGAACTCAGTCTTCCACCAACAGCATCTAGTTCTCGATCAAAGCGAGTTGTGACACCTCCTGTTGATGCCACCAGCAATTGGATTTGGCAACTCGCCAAGGCTCACGTCTGCTCCAACGATGCTGGAGTTCACCAGCTTGTCAATCACTGGTAAGATTCAGTTTTAGACTTTAGCTAGTTCATTGAGTTTCCTGATGTAGCCCGTGACTGACATCTTGCAAATACAGGCTACGTACACATGCTAGTTTGGAGCCATTTATACTAGCAGCTCACAGGCAATTAAGTGCAATGCACCCCATATACAAACTGTTGGATCCACACATGAGGTATAATCTGGAGATCAATGCCCTGGCTCGTCAAAGCTTGATTAGTGCTGATGGTGTTATTGAGCATTGCTTCACTCCTGGCCGCTATGCCATGGAGATCAGTGCTTCTGCTTATAAGAACAGTTGGCGATTTGACATGGAAGGCCTCCCTGCTGATCTGATTCGCAGGTAACACCTTAGCTTCTAAGTTTGTACTTGTCAATAGCATTAAAAAGAGCAGTGAAGTGACCTAGTGATTAAAACTCCCTACACTGAGACTTTGTCTCGAACTCAAGAGTTCTACAACATACTGTTTAATGTTGACAACAAGAGAGCCATCAATATTACTGAGTTTGCTATAGAATCTGTACTTGAGAGTTAAGATTGGTCTGTTTAATGAAAATTTTGAGAGAAATCTAACCATTGTCCTGATGATCTTGTAGGGGTATGGCTGTACCTGACCCAAAAGAACCGCATGGCCTGAAGCTTCTAATTGAGGACTACCCATATGCCCAAGATGGACTTCTTATCTGGTATGAAATAGAGAACTGGGTACGCACCTATGTGAACCATTACTACCCAAATGCAAGCATGATTTGCAGTGACAAAGAGCTACAAGAATGGTATTATGAGTCTGTCAATGTTGGCCATGCTGACCTGCGCGATGCAGATTGGTGGCCCTCATTAGCCAACTGTGATGATCTTATCTCCATCCTTACCACCATCATTTGGCTTGCATCTGCACAACATGCTGCCCTCAATTTTGGCCAGTACCCTTATGGTGGTTATGTGCCTAATAGACCTCCCTTGATGAGAAGATTAATCCCTGAAGAAAATGACCCTGAATATGAAATTTTCATGGCCGATCCACAAAAGTATTTCCTATCAGCATTGCCAAGTTTGTTACAAGCAACCAAATTTATGGCTGTCGTAGACAATTTATCAACGCATTCACCTGATGAGGAATATATTGGCGAACGACAACAACCGTCAATTTGGACAGGTGATGCTGAAATGATTGAGGCGTTCTACGGATTCTCAGCAGGGATCGGGCAGATAGAGAAGGAGATTGACAGAAGGAATACTGATCCTAACCTGAGGAATAGATGCGGTGCAGGAGTGTTACCATATGAATTACTGGCACCTAGTTCAGGCCCTGGAGTGACATGTAGAGGGGTACCAAATAGTGTCTCAATTTGAGAACGAGGAACTTAAGACTTGTGACCATTTATAGTTGCCTCCTAAGTTGTTACAACTTGTTGAGGTGGGTCACAATTGTAGTAATAGCAAGTAATCTGCATGGGACCATTCTTACATATTTGTATCAATATATCTGCAATTCAGTATATTAACTTAGAAGAATTGTATATGCAATAGGGTCTGATAATCTTATAGAGCTGCAAGCTATTCAATAAAGAGGTGGATTTCAGAAACTCAGATTGATTACTATATGTCGCTGCACTTACAAAAAACATGCACCTACAGAAATTGCAATCAATGACTTGTAAGATTTATATTTCACAATACATCAGCAAAAAGATGACCCTGGCACTGCTCTGAAGTCTTGGTACGGGGTTATCCGAGATAATTTCCAAGACAGTTCCTCTACCATGAAAGTCCGGGCTGACCCACGAGGGTTGTGGTGGAGCCGTTGGGTTCCTCCATCCTTAACCAATGTTTAGTTTTGAGTCTTGAGAATGGAGTTGCTTTAAATACTCGTGAGGGAGAGCTTTGCTGTCCGTAAGGGCCCTATCCGGTTCAAATCCGGATTAGTCGATTGCTCGTGTGGCGTCGAATACCAGATGGTTTAACCGAAAAGAAAAGAAAAAGTCCGGGCTGGCAGGGTGCCATAGCCTCAGGAAAATCCGGTTCGATCCTACAAATAATTGTGGCAGTAGCAGAACCACAACATGTGGATCGCAAGAATGGAATTATAGAAATATGAAAGGACGGGCTATAATGATAGTTCGATGCAACTTATGTGGGTATAAATTAAAGTTTGCAATCGTCACATCTCATAAGCACAAATAAATAAATATAAATTATATATATATATACAATATGGTGCAGTCAACAACTTAAGTTCTTAACTAGACAAAAAAACAATCAAACAAGTTGGTTAGATTAATTAATGGTCTGCTTTGATCTCTAGTCAACCACTCCATGGCCGCCCTTAATTTCATGATCATTTTCACATTAGGAACGAGACACGGATGAGCTCGATGGAGCCAAACTTGCTGTGATCACTTATTGTTTATTTCAAAAATCTTTTAAAAAGTCATTGGCTTTTAGTGGAAAAAAGTTTTATAGTTCACTCGCAATTCACGTGGATTAACACTAGTTTTTTTCATTATTACTATTCACTAATTAAGTCGATATTTAACTAACTACTTGTCTGTGTATAAAATTTTATATAATATAGTCCTTATAAATTAATAACTTCAATAATATAATAATTTTTATAATCTTTAACAATTATTTAGCTAAATTATATTAGGAGACAAATACACAACTCTTAAAATTCAACCAAATATTAACGATAAGAAATAACTCTTTTTATTGCTACAACAGTAGCAGAAAAATATGAGAAGAAATTAAACGATAAAACAAACACCAAGATTGGACATGAAAATTTTCAATGTAGAGAAAAAAAACTATGAAATAAATGAACAAATAAATCCACTAAACTTAATAAGGATTTAAAGAAAAAGTTAATATCTCACACCCATAACAACAAATTGTCTCGTAAAGTTTTAAAAATAAAACTTAGGGGGAGCTTGGTTGATGGGTTTGGGAAGGGGTTAATGGATAAGAAATGAAAAATAAGTGGTTGGTTGCTGATTATAATTATAAGGTAATGGTTTGATATCCCACTTTGGGGGAATCTTCCGTACACCCCATTTAATCTAAGAATGAAACTCATTCGTTAGTTGAGACTCATTTTTTAAAATATTTTTAATACTAATTAATTAAATATTATTAATTAAAATAATAAAATTAATTAATTAATTACAATATAATTAATTAAAATATAATTAATTAAAATAATATAATTAATTAATTACTATAATGAGTTAAAATATAATACATTCATTAATTAAAATATTTTAATTAATTAATTAATTAATTAAA
>JANIJH010000005.1:6414768-6444835 GCA_024520975.1 Erythroxylum areolatum | reverse complement strand
CCAACCACTATCAATAGTAATGGTAATCATTCCTTCCTCTTAACCAACCATCATAATTATAATGATAATATCCATTCTCATTCTTCACTATATTCATTCACATTCTTATTACCATTCCCCTACACAAACCAACCACTCCCTTAAGTTGATATCACAACCAACAATCACTCAAATCAATCCCCTCAAAACAATCAAATAAGGATGAGAATACAATCTTCTTTGCCCTTTCTATATTCTCCCTCACTTTTAGACGTTATGACGTACTGACTCAAGTAGGCTATTTATAGGCATCTCTTGACTTTACAATTCAGAATCTTAATTGATCTAAACTAATTAGCTCACATATATCTTTATCAAGTTACTTCATACTAACTAATTAGATGATATTCTCATCCAAATAAGACTATATCTGATAAGATTTATCTACATCCCAACTGAAAAGATAAATATTTAACTTGGAATGATGCACCCATAAAGAATTCTACTATCTTTAGATGATCCTCTCACATAGTCTTTATCTTTTAGAGCTGGTGTATTTCTATTGTGATCTTATCCTCCATATCATTCAATATCGTTTCTTGATCTCTAACCATTGATGATGAGTCATTCAAGCCTAAAGCCTTTCATAGCACACTGGTATATGCTCTTCACACACGGTCGTGTATCTTCACACTTTTACAGAGACTTATACAGTTGATCTACACAGTTGTGTAAGTCAAGAACTGAACTATAAAGCCATCTACGATCACAAAAAGTCTAAAAAAAGAGTTGGACACTTAACAATATCCTCCTCTAGACCAAATATGAGGAAGACACGATATTCTTCATCATCTACTTGAGATACATCCCAATAAACTACAACAAAACTCGTTTTTGTTTCCAGGAACCACTTTAGTCAACATATCAACACCATTTAAATTTGTATGAAGCTTCTTCAACATTAATTATTGCTCTTCTATCATAGAACTCAACCAATGATATCTGACATTTTCACAAAATGCAACCTCTTGCATATCCTCAAGCTCCCCTTTAGCAACAAGTAATAGGTACTCATAACTTGGATGCTTTTTAGAAAGTCTTTTCTCCCTTGTTGACCTTCGAGTTTGATCACCACCAATGTGTGCTTGGTCATAAACTTCATCTTCTTCACCTATAGAGTGCTCAATAATCGAAGGAGTTGGCAAAGAGCCAACTATGCCATCTAATGAGCTGCAGTATGATGATTTGTCTTCGTTCAGAAGATCAGCACCTCTCTCGTACTCCTGGAACACCACATCCTAGATCATGACCACCTTTTGCTTATCTAAGTCATAAAGTCATAATCCAAACCGATCACCACCTTATTCAGCAAAGATTCAAGGTATCGTGTAACGCCTCAAAAATTTCGATGTCATGGATAGTATTTTTTTAGGTCATGAATAGTATATCCTGAGGTGAACAGTGATGCTCGGGACCCAAATTGCATTTTAATTTATTTGGCATTAGATAATATTATTCAAGGACAACTCGATGATCAATTTAGAGCTCCCAACGAGTTCGTTTTAAGGGTTTGGCCAATAATTGACCAATGATCAAAGTTTGATTTGAGAAAGGATGAAAGTCAATCCTGAAATTATTAATAAAAATGATATTAATTAAGGCCTTTATGTGAGGTTGGTATTTTTATTATGGGTATTTTTTATTGAGCAAAAGAATTAATAGATAAAGTTAATTTAATTTTTTTTTGGAAAACTTTTAATGACCACATGACATTTTTGTCATTTTCTTGTCCACCTACCTCTCTTCTTCACCAAGGAGTGTCGAGAACCACCATCCTTCCTTTTTTCTCCATTTTTCTTTCATTTCTTACATATTCAAGCCATTTTTCTTTAGTTTTAACCCCCAAATCACCTATTAAACACTAAAAGGGTGATTGATTAATGAGTTTGGGAAGAGATCAATAGGTAAAGAATAAAAAATGAGTGGTTGATTATTGATTATCATTATAAGGGCAATAGTTTGATATTCCACTTTTGGAGAATCCTCCATACCTTCCATTTAATAGAGGAATGAAACTTATTCCTTAACAATGACTTTTTTTAATAAAATATTTTTTAATATTAATTAATTAATTAAAATATAATTAATTAATTACAATAGAATTAATCAACATATAAATCATTCATTCATTAAACTATTGTAATTAATTAATTAAAATATAATTAATTGAAATAATATAATTAATTCATTAATTAAAATATCATAATTAATTAATTAAAATATAATTAATTAAAATATAATTATAATTAATTAAATAATTAGTTACAATATAATTAATTAAAACATAATTCGTTCATTAATTAAAATATTGTTATTAATTAATTACAATATTTTAATTAATCAATATTTTGTAGTTAATTAATTACAATATAATTAATTATTTAATTAAAATATAATAAATTTTTATTTTTCAATATTTTTATAAATCAACAATTATCACTGATAATGGGTAATCGTTCCTTCCTCTTAACCAACCATCATAATTATAATGATAATATCAATTCTCATTCTTCACTATTTCGTTCTCATTCCTATTATCATTTCCTTATGCAAACCAACCATCCCTAAATCATCAACCTATGATCCCTAAACTCACCATATCAACAAAAAATGGGAAAAAAAAGATGAAGAAAAGGTATATAGGTGTTCTTGATGAATAGTAATCGAAAATTTGTAAGGTCAGTTGATAGAGTTTTAATTATTTTTAGTACATGATTTTGGAATGATTGCATGCATTAGTGAATCAGCATGGAATTGAATTTGTTATGCAATATTATGAAGATAAAAAAGATGAATTGAAGGAGAGAGATAAAGAGAAAGAGAAGGAATAAGGAATTGATGATAAAATTGAAGTTTATGGAAGTTTAATTTGAAGATTTGGACATCAATTTGGTATATGTTCTTGTAATTATATTTTTTTCCTAAAAATTGTGTATTAGAAAATTTAGGGTTCTTGAGTAAAAATTGGGGGGTTTATAAAATTGTTGTTAAAAATATTTAATTGGATGTTAAATGAAGTATTATATGTGATTAATTGAGATTTTGGACTTATAATTTGTATTTTCCCCAATTGACATACATTATATTTAAATTGATAAACTTGATGTGCATGTTATTTTTGACTAATTGGTGAGATGAATATGTCTTGAATGTTGTATGAATTAAATTAAAACCAATAACGGAAAAAATGACATTAAAGAATGATATTTGCTTTGGTCAAATATGGAATAGCTTGAATTGGCTATTATGAGTGATTATCATTAAATTTCAATGGAATTTAATTAGATTTGCCCTTAGTAAAATAGATAGGAATTGGAGGAATGTGATAAGGTTGGCATACCAGTTAGGGAGTTAGCAGTACTGTGTCATGATATATGTTACCGGAATGTATGGTTCCGAGAGCTCGATCCTGATGTAAGATATTTGATTTAGGTTATGAACAACATGACTTCGAGAGCTCAGTTCCAATGTGAATGTATATAAAAAAATGGATCGTATGGTTCCGAGAACTCGATCTTGTATTTTTAAAATCTCGCTTATTTGGTCAGTGATGCAATTCCGATGAATTTTACTTTGGGGCAATTACAGAAAGTAGATAAATGCATAATTAATGATTAAAGGACTTCAAATGAGATCATTGTATATTTCGGTATAAACTATTATAATAGATACATGCTTGTATTTCATACATTGATTTTTAAATGCCTATTTCTGCTTAAAAATAAATGAAGATATTTATATTTGCAAATTATTATATATCATGTATGTTATGATTAAATTAATTGAATTGAATGAGAAATAAAATTGCTTGAATACCACTAAGCCTATAGCTTAGCTTGTGGATTTTCTTTTCACGCGTAGGTTTTGGAGAGAACTAAAAGAAAGCTGTGGTGGATCTACTACAAGACAAGAGTCATATAGAGGACCTTGAAAGATTTGGAGGTGGAAGTAATACAAAGTTTTTTTTTGGTTTTTGGTTATGGCATATTCATATAAAGAAGTGAAGGATCTTACAGGATTTTATTGTGAATTATATATGAATAAATGAAAGTTATGTATGAAATCTAGTTTAGATGTGTTAAAAGGTATTGGTGGATGGGTAAATTATTTTGTCAAGGAGTTTGACATGGAGATGGATAGTTGAAAAACAAGTATTAGAAGTGTATTGAAGTTTCTTGCAGGAGGTTTTAAGTAAATATAAAGGAAACTCTGTTTAAATTTTTTAAGCGAATAGTAATTGCTAGATTAATGAGGTTTAAATAGAAAATGTTGTAGTTTGAAGTATCAGGTATTTAAGAATATGGTAACACTCGATATGCCGATTTTATTATCAGGTATGAGGTGTTACATATCGATTTTGAGCTAAGCTTCTTTGTCTGATCTTTGAGTATGTGTCTGCATACCTTGTAACCAAAAACTGTCAAATGATAATATGTGGGATCTTTGCCAGTTCATGCTCTCTCGAGTATCTTAAAATCCAACGAAATTGAGGGAGATCAATTTATCAGGTAGACCACTATTTGGACTACTTCTCCCCATAATTTCTTTGGCAATATAGACATTCTAAGCATGCAACAAATCTTCTCCATATTGGTTCTGTTCATGCTTTTAGCAATCCTATTATGGTTGAGTCTTTGGTTCGGTTTTCTTATGTCTGATGTCATGTGATGTATATTCTTCAAACACCTTAAAATTATACTCCCCTCCATTATCTATTCACAGGCAATTCAGCTTCCTCTCAACTTTCCTTCCTACCATAACATGAAACTTCTTGAAAGTTTCAAACACTTGACTCTTAGAGTTTAACATTTACACCCAAGTTTTACTCAAAGAATCATCAATAAATGTAACAAAATATTTGTTACCACCTAGTGACTTCTCCTTAATAGGACCACAGATGTCTAAATGCACCAACTCTAATAACTCTGACATGCTTGCAGATATTCTCTTGAAAGAGACTTTATGCTGCTTTCTAGCTAAACAATGATCACAAGGATTAAGCGGTTGTGAGTTCTTAACTAGAACGAGGGTTTTCTAGCCAGTAACTTTAATCCCTTCTTACTCATGTCTCCCAATTTTCAATACACAAATTTGGTGAAGTTTCCTTATTGGTTGTGTATATTTCTACACCATCACACACCTTTAAGTATGTCTTGTATATTAAGCAACATAATTTCCTCAAGCAATCGTCATTGCACCTTTAGACAATTTCCATTTCCTATTCCTGAAAGTATGCTGAGAGGCTTCTTGATTTAACACATTCGCTGATAACATATTCAACCTTAGATTAGGGATGTGTCATATATCTCTCAAGGTTAGTAAGCGTCTGACATTTATCTGAACGTAGATATCACCATACTGACTATTTTAGCATAACTTTGGTTTCCCATTTTTACAACCCTAAAAATCTCCACTCCCGTATCAATCAACTATTCAGAATCATAATTAATAATATGGAAGCATTCACTAGTTTTACAAACTAGTGACACCTTATCATTCGTGTTTGAAGCAGTTGCAGTTGTACTCTTATTATCATCATAATCTTGATGATCTTGCTTTTTCTGACCCCTCTGTTACTTATAGCAGAACCTCTTGATGTGTCATAGTTGATCGCAATAGTGGCATGTCTTCACGTTATTGTCACTTCCGGACTTTGAACAGTTATTAGACTTGCCACGACCTTTAGGACCCTTACTATTGTTCGTCCCCCTGCTTTTCTGTCATGAAATCCTACACGTTGTCAACTCCAATCTCCTTTCTTCTAATTTCTTCATTAAATATACTATCTTTGATTACATCTTAAGAAAGAACACCTTCAAGAGCTTAGTTGCTAATCATCACCACCAATATTTCCTAGATATCTAGTAACGAACTTAACAAGAACAAAGCTTGAAGCTCATCATAAAATTGATCTTCATTGATGTAAGTTTGTTGATTGCATCTGGGAAATCGCTTAGATGCTTTGAAACTAATTTTCCATCCTTCAACTTCAAATTCACAGGCCTTTTAATAAGAGAAACCTTGTTATAAGCAATCTTCTTTTCATACAGATCTTCTAGCTTCTTCCATAACTCAAAAGTATTAATTTCTTGAGACATATGGTTGAATATGCTAATATCAATCCATTGCCTGATATTTCCTAGAGTTTTCTACCTTATCTTTTCTCATTCTCTATCTGACATCTTTTCAGGTTTTGAAAGAACACCATCCTTCACACCTCGATCCACATCGATAGGATCAAAGATATCCTTGCAATATAGAAGTCCTCCATCATGGGCCTCCATATCGAGTAATTTTATGATGTTAACTTGATACTATATTGTTGTTTCTGCCTTCCATTACAATGGCTCTGATACTACTTTTTGGGAATCAAATACACAACTCTCTAAAAAATAACCAACTATTAATGACAAGAAAGAGCTCTCTTTATTGCATCAAAAAAAAGAGAAGAAACTAAACAATAAAACAAACATCAAGATTTAACGTGGAAAACCCTCTAGTGTAGAGAGCAAAACCATAGGACAAACTAACAAATAAATCTACTAAACTTAATAAGAATTTACAGAAAAAGTTAATCTCTCACCCCTCACAACAACAGATTGTCTCATAAAGTTTCAAGATTGAAACTTAAGTTGATATCACAATCAACAATTACTCAAACCAATCTCCAAAATAATCAAACAAAGATGAAAATACAGCCCTCTTTTCCCTCTCTTTGTTTTCCCTCACTTTTGGACATTGTAGCTACACTCTCTATTTCTATTCTTCTGCAGCACGACTCAAATATAAATAAGTATCTTTTGGTTTTACAACTTAGAATCCTAATTAAATTGAACTAACTATATCACATCGATCCTTATCAAATTATATCACATTAACTAATTAGATGACACTCTCATCCAAATAAGACTATATATGATAGGATTTATCTGCATCTCAACTAACAAGATAAGATATTACAATTAACTAGGAATGATACATCCATATCCATGAAGAACTGTACTATATATCTTCAGATGCTCTCCTTGCATAATCTTTATCTTTTAAAGTTGATGTATATCTACTGTTATCTTATTCATCACATCATCTAAGATCTCTCATCGATCTCTATCCATTGATGATGAGTCATCAAAGTCGAAAGTTTTTCATAGCACACCGATACACAGTGTGATGTCTTTACAGATACTTACACAGTTGAATTACATAATCGCGTGTAAGTCAAGACATGAACCACAAAGTCTTAAAATATGATTGGACACTCAATAAATTATTTCTTGATTGAGCAATACTTCTTTCAATTGAGAAATTTTATAGAAAATTTCCTATGCTATCTCATTTTCTAATCATGTTCAGAATTTGCAGATTAATTATACTTAATTAGGAACTAGTATCTCGAAAACTTCCACGCATTTCTAAGGAAAAGGCTTGGCAGATTCATGATAAATATATAACAAATTTAATAGTAACATTATCTCAACAACCAATAAATTTCATAGTAGCCAGCTTAAAATAACCCTGTTGATGAACTAAGGGTGGCCCAGTATGCTTCCTTTTCAATGAACAAAAGTTAAAGGTTCCCACCAACCAAGACTAATGAAGACAAAAGAGGGTCTTGATTTTCAACTATTGTAATTTAGGTTAATAAAAAAGGTTAAAAAATACTTATTATTTTATGTAGAGAATCGTTAGAAGTAATATGTGTATTACAAACTCTTAATAATAGTTTCATAAAGCTTAAAATCACTCTTTAACATACGCAAAGATGCTTCTAAGTGGCAAGCTTAGGGTATTCTTCTTTGTTACGAGGAACTTGATTAATTAGTCCCCCACTAATGCCTTTTAAGTTAATCTTACACCAACTAAAGTTGGGAGAGCCACCGGCTGCATCGACTCAAATCCATTAATTTGCTTTTGCTTCTGGTTTTGAACTGAGTGAACGTTCAGTGAAATTCCAACTAAGTGAGAGTCAATGGTCAAGTTCCAACAATTCCTATTATTTAAAGGAAAGATCCCTTTTGATTACCATGCCCATTATTTCCAAATCTTTTATTAATATAAAGTCAAGAGTCATTGTTTATAATTATATCCCACATCTCTCCCACAACAACCATATTTTGTATTCTTATGCTCTTGGAAAAGGGTGTCCAATGCCTTTAGCAATTTCTGATGCTTTTTCCTTCACTTTCTTAGAAAACAAACACAGGATTGTCCAATGACTTCAGCAATTTCTGATGCTTTTTCCTTCACTTTCTTGGAAAACAAACACAAGCTACTAACAACCCCTTCACATCCAATTCGTTTTTTTAGTGACTTTTAACATAACATGGCAGGTTAAAGGTAGCTTGCAAAATCCCTACCAATAAAATTAATCAAGAGTTCTTTACCTCATATAAAATTTAATTTTGAAGAGAAAGCCTTTAAAATTCATTTTTTATGTTAAAATATTTAATTTAAGTACTTCTATTTAATTAAAATTGTTATTTAAAAAGTTATGTTGTAATTTGGAAAGTTGAATTCAATATAAAAATAAAATTAATTAAATAAACATTTATTTTTTCTTTTGAGTAAAATTTAATATAACAACAACACTAAATAGAAATCCCGTTAAGACTGAAATTTGAAAAGGATCAGTAGTACGCAATCTTATTTCTAATTAATAAAAAGACTGTTACCCAATGATGCATTAATCAAAATTTCATATAACTACTAATCTCAAATACTCAATCTATTAGAACATGTTTTTTTTTCCCATTTTTTACCTACAAATGATACCAAGAAATGATTCCACTTCCAAAAGTCTCGAGTACATATCAATTCGAAATAATATACACACCCACATGAATTATATTCCACAAGATATAGTATCATGTTCAAGGAAGAGATTCTTTGAAGGGATATTCAATTAATAATTGTGTAAGAAAACAGCACTACATTTCAAGTTTCAACAGAAACATGAATAAAAACAAAATCTTCAAGTCATTGAACAGTTTCAAACGTTAAAATAACAACCTCAACGACCAAGACTTGTAACTTCTCGTCTCTATAAGTACCTTTCGATGTCTACGTGAACCTCATATCCAAAGTTCCATCACAAAATCTTTCAAATTTCCTCGCACCAAATGGATAATCCTACCTGGTTTACCTATCTTGCAGCTTGGCTCGCCACCATAGCTGTCATCCTCCTCTCCCGCCGGTTCAGACGCCGTAGACTCAATCTGCCACCAGGACCAAAACCACTTCCCATCATTGGCAACCTTAACCTTATAGGCTCACTTCCACACCGATCACTTGACAAACTTTCTCAAAAATATGGTCCACTCATGCACCTAAAGTTTGGATCTTTTCCTGTTGTGGTTGGATCTTCTGTCGAAATGGCCAAAACCATGCTTAAAACTCACGACGTTAACTTTGCTTGTCGTCCCAAAACTGCTGCAGGCAAGTACACAACCTACAATTTCTCCGATATCACATGGTCACCCTACGGACCCTATTGGCGTCAAGCTCGTAAGATGTGTTTGACGGAACTTTTCAGCGCTAAACGTCTCGAGTCATACGAGTACATACGCAAGGAGGAGTTGAAATCTCTTCTTAGAAACCTGTTTAAATCAGATGGTGAGGTTGTCAATCTTAAAGATTACCTGTCAGACGTTAGCTTGAATGTGATCAGTCGTATGGTGTTGGGGAAGAAGTATACGGTGAAGGGTGAAAATGAGAATGAAATTGTCACGCCCGAGGAGTTCAAGGAAATGCTTGATGAGTTGTTTTTGCTTAACGGGGTGTTGGATATAGGGGACTCCATACCGTGGATTGCTTTCGTGGATTTGCAAGGGTATATTAAGAGAATGAAGGTTTTGAGCAAGAAGTTCGACAGGTTTTTGGAGCATGTATTGGATGAACATAACGAGAGAAGAAAAGGGGTCGAGGATTATGTGGCTAAGGATATGGTTGATGTGCTTTTGCAGCTTGCAGATGACCCTAATCTTGAGGTTAAGCTAGAGAGAAATGGAGTCAAGGCATTTACTCAGGTTTGTATCAGATAAAACTGTTTTCGTTAAAGTAATCAGAAACCTGATTCACTTCCTTTGCAATTCTCTTCAAGAACAGAAGAAGATTGGCCTTGGAAGATGCCATTGATAAGCTTCCTGTAACTTGTGGGAAGAACAGTACAAATCATGTACTATTCCTATAAATGATGTCTTAATGGGCCTATTTTTGCTGATGATTGAGTTATGCATGGAAATGGCCCAAATTCTTCTTTTGTTATATTTCTTTCTCATTATATTACTTAAGGTTTATCGTTTCAAAAAAAAAAAAATTACTTAAGGTTTATTACTATGATCCTCAGGACTTGATTGCTGGTGGCACTGAAAGCTCTGCAGTGACAGTGGAATGGGCAATCTCTGAGCTATTAAAGAAACCAGAGATCTTTGAGAAGGCAACACAAGAACTTGACAGAGTAATTGGAAGAGAAAGATGGGTAGAAGAGAAAGACATTGTTAATCTACCTTTCATTGATGCTATCATTAAAGAGACAATGAGGTTACACCCTGTGGCACCAATGTTAGTGCCTAGGTTGGCTCGTGAAGACATCAACATTCATGGCTATGACATACAAAAGGGCACTCGTGTACTTGTCAATGTTTGGACAATAGGGAGAGACCCCAGTTTGTGGGAGAACCCAAATGAGTTCTGTCCCGAGAGGTTCATTGGCAAGGCCATAGACGTGAAGGGACATAACTTTGAGTTGTTGCCATTTGGTGCTGGCAGGAGGATGTGCCCTGGTTATAGTCTTGGCCTGAAGGTGATCCAATCAAGCTTGGCAAATATTTTGCATGGATTTAAATGGAAGTTGCCTGGCAATATGAAGACAGAGGACTTGAACATGGAGGAGATCTTTGGTCTCTCTACTCCTAGAAAAATCCCACTCGCTGCTGTTCCTGAGCCTAGGCTTCCTCTTCCCCTATACGGCGTGTGATCACTTTCTACAAGCTTTGGCTTTTGTGGTTTGTACTATGTTTTAGAACGATTAAACGGCGGCGTTTTAGAATGTAATACTATGGTGATCAATAAACTAAAAAAAGGTTATACTTTCTCTGTGTTGTTGCAATGTCAGCTCGTGTCCCTTCTAACCTGTTCTACTCTAGTCGCTCGATTTCCCTAAAACCATCTTCCCCCCCACGGACCTCCGTCACCCGTCCACATGCTCCGCGCCGTCCGGCGAATGTTAGATTTGACGGCAGCTATGTACAGATCAACGGAGAGTTTTCAGTCATCGGCTTCAAGACTCTTCTTTTCTAGTGACTCTGGTGCCACAAACTCAAGGACTGCCGAGTTGACTCGGTTGTCTAGTGTACTTGAGGGATGTGACTATGAGCACTGGCTTGTGGTTATGGAGGCTCCTAAGGGATACCCAGTTCGAGATGAGATAGTTAGTGGATATGTGAAGACATTAGCTATGGCCTTGGGAAGGTGAAGTACATTTCTTTAGAGGTTCCGTTGTTAAAGATGGTGTCTTTACCGATTTTGATCACTTGGCTCAGTCAATTAAAACCCAGGACTCGTTTTTTAGTTGCTAATGTATTAATTATGGGATACTTGCAGTGAAGAGGAAGCAAAGAACGCCATATACTCTGTTTCTACCAAGTACTACTATGCAATTGGTTGCAAAGTGCCGGAGAGTTTGACCTTTAAGATCAAATGTTAGTTACTCTGACACCCTTTTCGTTTTGCTAGAAATAGAGCCGGTTTAAAAAAGTTTGTAGCTTTCACGGATTGTTTTCTTGGTGCAGCATTGCCTAGTGTGAGATGGGTTCTACCGGATTCATACTTATGTTATGGTGAAAACGGATATGGAGGTGAGCTTTTCTCTACGTGAGCTCATATTCTATTGCATCAATTTCCTAGAATGCTCTGACAGTTGTGAATTGTCAATTGTTTGTATTGACTATTGTATCTCCAAGTGCTTTGTCATTCCCTGAAATTTCTGTTAGAATTTTTTTTTTGGGCAAATACTTGATTTAGTCATTCAACTGAATCTGAAGAAGACGACTGATTTCCATTTCTATGGTAATGGATTTTCGCTTGTGTTTCTACTTGCTGTCTGTTCTGTAGTATCTGCAGAAAAGGAAGTTGACTCTTTTATATTTGTATCAATGCTATACATTCCAACAATTCGTCATGAATTTCATTTCAGGAGAACCATTCGTTAATGGGGAGATTGCTCCCTACAATGAGAAGTATCACGAGGAATGGATTAGGGATCAAGATGATGAAAAATGCATCCTAAACTCTACTAAGAAATCCAGGAGAAGGAAAAGGAAGAAATCCCTATCTAATTGAAGATGTGGCTACTTTGCAAACTGATAACGCAATCTAAAAACCAAACTGTTTAGTGTCAATGCATACACCCGTGGTGTGGCTGGAAAGTTAGGTGCCACTATTTGGTTAATAATAGTTTTAGTTGTGGGCTATGGTACTGTTTTTGCTTATGCTGTTTGGTAGTTTTTGTTCCCTTATTCTTACTTGAATGTAAACATGTGGTATTGAATCATTGGAGAGATGATGTATGCATATATGGTGCAGCTGTAATTGTCGGATAAATTCATCCATCCTTTCAGTTAAATAGTCATATTAGTCTTCATCAGTTGAATATACGAATAATTCCTTGCAGACAGATTTGAGTTTTCTCTCACCAATTGAATATGCAAAGACAGCATGATTTTTATCAACACCGAAACTGAAAGTTTGTATGAATTTTATAGTGCATCTCATTGTCTTCTTTTGATGTGAAGACTCTTTCATCAGATGCAAGGGATGGAAAGGGTAGCAGATGATCCATAGTTCCATTAATGTACGTTGACAGAATGATAGTGCCATACAGTAAACAACTTTAATGTCAAGAAACCATTTCACTAGGCGCTTAAAGTCTGAGAGGACCTGAACGTCGTCCCAAAAGTCAATAAAGCTAAAAATCTTCTGGAATTGCCATTAACCGCAAAATATCTTCAACCTTCAGTTGTCAAATTCCCAAGGGCAATAGCACAGTTTGTATATGACTACAGTTTTAGGTGAGTTGTTGGAATTCTACAATAGGTGAGTTGTTGGAATTTTGCAATAGGTGAGTTGCTGGAATTCTGCAATTTTACTTGTCATCCAAAACATGTTTAGCCAAAAGCATGAAATCTTTTAACACAGATTTCAAATTCGTTCACCTACCTTGTTATTCTTTCAGCATCAAACAATTGGTCGTGATGGTATAACTCGTTTTGTGAAACTTTGATCATTTTTAGGTGTAGCACCACTTCTGAAAAGGCCTGTCCAGTTAGAATGAAGTCAATCTCTGTTGAAGTATTTAAGGGTTGAAAATTTTGTCAATGAGAAAATTAAGCACCAATATTATGAGATATGCAGAATACAGTCCGGTAAGAAATTCTTCGGGCTTTATGTGGAAATGTCAGAAAAGTGTGTTGCTTTGAACTTGAGATGACCCTTTTTCAGAAACACTACTTCCTGTCAATATTCAGTCTCCTGTTTCGAGTATCTTATCTTGTTTCCCTATTTTTCTACCTTAGAATATGGGAGATGATCTTCTGTTTAATTTTATGGTATCTTATTCTGTCCCATGAATCTCAGCTATTTATTTATGCGAGACTTGCGTTTATTTATGCGGGATCCACATAGAACTTACATAAATGAATAGCTAAAATTCATGGAACACAATAAAACATCATAAAAATGAACAGGGCATCTGGACTCTTAGAATACTCAATTTGTTTAGAAGATGCAATATTCTTGCCAAAGATGTGAATTCTCAGAGAAGGCTAAAATGGCAACGAGAGGAGCTATACAAATGTTCAGCAGTACTTCTACAATCTAACTCTGCTAGTTAATTTCTTTGTGTACGTGTGAGAGTATAAACTAGTTCCTAAAGCTGTATACAGTTCAGTATCAGAATGGATAGCTCGAGAACTTGATGACTTAGTCTTATGCCTGTGCGTGCAAAATCCACGTTGCCTGTTTTTATGCTCCTCCATTTCCTTCTTTCCTTGAACTCTGTTACAATGTTTTACCTCCGGGCATCCTTTAGGGCATTCTCTCCCTTTCATGTCTATGTCTGTTTCCTTTTTCCCTTCAGTTGGAAAAATGAACACAAATGGCCCGATTGGCATATCATTTAACTCCAACAGTGGCTCTAAGGTATTCACAACAGTGCTCATAGTGGGTCTACTTTTGCAGCGATGGCTCAAGCAATGGTACGCCAAAGCAGCTGCCTTTCTAGTCCCCTTAGTTGAGTACTGGCCTTCGAGTCTAGGGTCCATTATTTGGTCGAGCTTGTGATGATTCTTCAATAATGGCCTTGCCCAACTCACCAAATTCTTCTCTCTATTTGGACGTGCCTTGTCTACTGATCTCCTCCCTGTTAGTAGCTCTAAAAGTACCACTCCAAAACTGAATACATCACTCATTGTTGTTAAGTGACCTGGAAAAGACCATGTTTTTGAGTTGATATACAGATCATTAATGTTAATGTCACTAATCATCAAAAGCTTAAACTTGAATTACCAGTAGCTATATATTCAGGATCGGCATAACCTGCTGTGCCCATAACTTTAGCTGTAACATGTGTCTTATCTCCTTCAGGTCCATCTGTTGCTAAGCCAAAATCTGAAAGTTTTGCGTTATAATCCTGAAGGGAAGTATTCATTTGTCAGTTTGTAACCGGAATGGTGTTGCAGGCCATTAAAAGATGTCTTCTTGGTCAATAAATAAGACAAAGAATAAGGATAAATTATTACCGAGTCTAACAAGATGTTTGAAGCCTTGAAATCTCTGTATATGACTGGTTTTTCTTCTTCATGCAGGAAGGCCAGACCTTTTGCCGCCCCAACTGCAATTTTCAGTCTTGTTAACCACGGCAAGGTCATCGAGTATCCTGCAGTGATCAGATGCCAAAACACGTCAAGAAGGGCAAAAACATCAGAGAAAACGATTAAAGAGACAATTCCAAGCTTGGTTTCCTATCAATTATGTGGATTCTACGACTCAAAACTTCTGTTTTAGTGTTCTCGTCACAAAATCTGTCTCCAACTTACGTCTCTACAATTGTATTTAGTTTTGTTTTACAGAATTGAGGTTGAACACTAGTAACAGAGAGAAGAAATTCCTACTGGTAAATAATTGTTTTTCTAAGCTCCCTTTCTCCATATATTCATAAACTAGAAGCCTATGCTCGTCCTCGCAGCAGTAGCCGATCAAGTTTACTAGATTCGGGTGTCTGAATTGCCCCAGGAAGATCACTTCAGCCTGAAAAGTTCGAAATTGGAATACTTTATTATCTGTCTACTGAAAAATGATAAATGTTCAACTAAATGGAAGTGAATTTACTTTCGTACCAGCCACTCTCTGTGTCCTTGAGAACCATCCAAGTCCAATACCTTGACAGCCACTGTCTGAGCCTTTAAGCCAGGCCTCAGTTTATCATCAATGAACCCCTTGTACACAGTTCCAAATCCACCTTCACCAAGAAGTTCGCTTTTTGAGAGGTTATGTGTTACCATCTTCAGCTCTTTGAGGGTGAAAATATGTAGGCTGGAGATATTAGTTGTTAACTCGTGGACAGAGTTTATCGAACCGGGGTTGCTAAAGTCTGCAAGGGATAATCTTTGAGAGGAACTTGGTTTCGGAACTGCATCATTTTGTTCTGAACATAGGATCTCACTCTTGAAACATCCTGACAACAAAGACTTCCAACTGGAACATTGGAAACACATTCTCTATGAGATATGTGGCAGGCCAGAGTTCTAGCACAAGCCTTTTTTGAGAATGGTTGTATACAAATCTAAACAGTTTCACACCCTTATTCCTACCCTAGTTTTGGCAGAAAATTATGGGGAAGCAGCAGGTATATAAAGGTGACTGCCAGTTAGAATTTTTGTGAGCAAAGCTTTGAAAGACGTCCATGATTCATTGATGACCAATGACTATAGAATCACCACTACTTGGAATAAGAAAACACAAGTATAAGTCTAGAGCTTCGTGTCTTTATCTTGTTCTGCTACTGAAAATTCTATGCAACCCGCTCTACCTTGCGGGTCTTTGTGGGGACGCGTTTAGAATATATATTTTATCCATGTAATATAAGTGTGTGCGCTTGCGTCTCCTCCATTTCAACAGGAACCAGATTCGATCTGTATGATTCTGCAATGTGGTTCTCTGAATGGTGTGTGTAACAATTATACGTTGGTATAAGTGAGATGAGTATATATATATCTCTTATAGACCCATCAAAATAATAAATGAAAGAACATTAGAATATGGATTTCTAGCAATAAACTTGTTCAATTCCAAGTCTTGAGTGATATGAACTAGTCATCACTCTAGCCGAATATGGAATGAGCTGGTCCATGCAACACAGATATACCAAAAGTTGACGAATGTATTATGAATTGAGTGTAGATTACAAAATGATGTTGGAATTGCATGTTTTTTCAATGTATTTCTAGCTTACACAAGCTGGACCTGCCGGATTTTCTTCAAACAAAGACGGTTCCTGTTAGTGACAAGGAGATTCAGACAAAACAAAAGATAAATTGATTATATTTCACGGTCATCACATAAATGTAGTGTTTTTGGAAGATAACAGAGTCTTTTGCACGCCAATAGCACCCCTTGTTCAATTAAACTTCATACTCTCCACAATGTAATCACCTGGAAAAAAAGCTGTTGCAGTCCAATATGGTCCTCTTTTCCGTGCATTTCAAGTTGGCAACAGCTTTCCAAAACCCATCTAACCAATCCAGGATTAGCAGTCGCTTTCACAAACATACTTCTAAAAGAATATTAATATGAGCTCATAAATATTGTTCTTCATTGTTCGTTCTTTTCTGTAATTCTTCTGGTGCGTAAACAAGAAGCAAGGTAGAAACCAAAGGCATTGGAGGATGAACAGCGGAAGAGAATATGGGAAGGTCAAGGCAGATTGTTACATGAGATACTCAACATTCTTGCATGACAAAGTTGAGATGGATATCTGAGTATAAAATCTCATCTTCCTTGTTTTAACCAAAGTCTTCTCTTGATGTAACGTAACTTTTGGTGACAAATTCCATTAACACTTTTGTCTGTTCTTCCCTGTCTTGGAACATGGTTCTTTTTGCTCAATTTTTATAGTGATTCCCAAGTTAATTAGCCAGGAACAGATCATTTGAGAATGTTGTGACAGGTGCTGGCTTGTTCATGTCTATGCGTCGCATTATCAGAAGTAATGTTTTAAATATTGATTTTTTAATTTTAAATTGCACGACTTCTAAAAGACAATGCTCTTGTTAAATATTAAAAGTTTAATTTTTTTTCTTAAGCAAAGGATATAGACTTCTCTTATATTTTTAAAGAAATATTGATAATTATTTTAAACAACCTATAAACATATATTTTAATATTAAAGTTTCTAAGAATACATGCGTTAACATTCAATTATTCGACAAATTCTATTGATATAATTTGACAGACATTTAACAAAAACGTGCTCTTTAAAATTTATAAAATCATAAAGTGTATTCCAATAATATAAAATAAGTAAAATAAAACACATTGTACAAGGAAACACATATTCTGTCTCACGCTTTGTTTGCACACAAGGAGGATTAAAAAAAACACATGGGATGATATGGCTATTAACAAAATGTAGTAAGAATTCAAAGGTCCAACTTGTATTAACTTTCTTAACTTCTTTTCACCAACAATAAGGACTAACAAAAATTCTAGCAATTGGATGTCATATGCAACCTCTAAAACAATTCTTTGGAATGGTAAAAAAGAATTTAATTACATACACACATGCCAAAATTAACAAAAGGAATTGAAAGATAAAAAGATGTATCAGAAAAGAGTGGAAACATAGTTGAAGGTAGGGGTGGAGATAAAAAGTAATAGCTGCCCTCCAACAAGAACTCCTTGAACTGTCAAATCGACCGGCCGAAAATGTACAACTGCAACCAGATATATATAACCAAATTAATCCTACATTAATCATGTTTTTAGAACAAATCAGAAAACCGTGGTGTCGAATAGTTCAAGGCAATACCTCGTTCATGAAATCGACAAAAACTTGCTATTTACAGAAGAAACGCCTGTAATGTTTGCCCATATTAGTCTCAAATTATGATGGGAGATAAGCTACTAAGAAGTGTGCAGAAGTTTGATAACATACCTATGGAAAAACAGAAACTAGATTCTGTTGAAGATAGAAAGCAACAAAAGAACATTTAGCCACAGCAACATTGTTCATCTGCTAAAACACAAGATTGCTGTTTTTCTGATGTGCTATCTGAACACAAGGTTTCCATTCTGTTGAAGTCTCAGGTTTTCAATAAAGGACTGGTAAAACGATCTCAATGCCTTAATATCACTACCCTGGGTGAACAAACATAACATGCTTAGAGCATGAGTTAGAGCAAAAAGAACCAAACCTTCTCTTCCAACAAAATCGAAGCCACTTAGTCCATCTAATTTCATATGGCACATTTTCAACAGTATATAAAGATATAAATAGAAAAGCACGATAGAGCAAACCAGAAGGTTCCCCCCTACTTAATCCAACAACATGCTCCCCAAGTCAAGTATATTCATTTAAACCAACTTCCACTCCCCAGTTTGCATGGAAACTGAAGCTAACTAGTGCAGTTTAACAACAGATAACTGGAATAGATTCACAATTTTCAATTTGCAAACTGATAGTTCAAACCAAACAAGCAGCTCAACTATATGAATACAATTTGGCACATATCATGTTACCTGTAACTTTTGGCAGTATTGCTCGGCCAAACTTTGAGATAGAAAGCTTCTTGATACAAAATGAATGAGGAAATCATTACCAAACTTTTCGTACATGACCTTCTGAGCCTGTACAATTTCTCCAAACAACACAAGCTGAAACAAAGGTCCAGAAAGTATTTAGAGCAGTAAGTATGACCATATGTCACATCATTGATTGCTATACAATTGACCAACACTCTTTTGACCTGTAATTAGGCTGACAGATCAAAAAATAAAACAAAAGCAATTATGTGTGCTATTACAGATGGCTAATGGCAGCTTCTTGTTAAATTTGAATGAAATTGAACACTCAATATGATTAGTCCATTTTTCTTCCATAAAATTATTTGTCAATCACAGACAACGTTTACCACTATAACTGTGTTATACATGTTATTTAACTACCAAGTTAGAGGCTAAACAGGGAAAAAAGAAATATGAAAACAAAAAGTTATGTGCCTCAAACAGGTACAGAGTCCTTAGTAATGTTTTATCCACAACCTAATACCCATTAGGGCACCTAGAAGCTGTTTCCAGGCACACCTCAGAAATTATTCTGCTACCTTACAAATGAAATAACTTCTAAACAGAGAACAAGTAATACAACAAAGAAAAACTGCTTGACACTCACAGTATTTGCATCGTGGAATTCAAACGACTTGTCAAGTACACTGTACAAACAACAGTTTGTTGCAAAAGCCTCGATTATAAAATTCTGGAAACCTGGCACCTGAAAGATTAAATTACATTTGAAAATGGAAACTCCTCAGTAGTTAAAACTGCTAAATGAAAAACCAGATGTGCAACAAACCTGTTCTTGACTCTGAGGTTTCGCACACCAATCTTTAATTAATCTAATGAATATCTGAACACAAGCCTGCATTTCAATCAGTATCATCTTACAATTAGTTTACACCTTTTCCAATATGCAAGAAGACCCAATCCTTCCAGATTAAATACAGATGGCAGTAGAAGTACCTTTCTTACAAGAATATCCTTATGGTTACAAGCTGTATGCAGCAGCAATTTCATGATAGAGTCCAAGTAGTCCCTACTTTTGGGTGAAAGGAAGACTGAAGATAGATCATGTGTAGTGATCACATGAAGAAAAGTGTACATTGTTTTTTGAAGTTCTTGTAGCTCACGGATTTCCTGACCGAGAACATGAAAAGAAGTCTTAGCTAATGCACTCGCTAATGCACTTCATTAATCCTATTTTAACTACATTATAATAACAACGGTAATGACAATGCTGATGATGATTAAGATATTCAATAAGCTCTTATACCTATAAGTTCTTCCACTATAGTCAAAAGTTTAAATGAACAGTGAAAATTTATCCCAATGCCCCACCCCAAATTATATACAAACTAAACACATTATAAATCAAAGCAGCACAACAAAATACATTTCATGTCAAGCGAAGACAAAAAATGGAGTAGGAAATAATTTCTAATTCAAGCATTAAAACATCAAACCCTGTCAATCAAATTATTTTTACTTATATTGGATGTTCATTTCATGAAACATTTGATTGAGAGACATCCCTACCCAATACGCACAACAGACCATTTGGTATTTATTTCCTTACCTCAGTATTGCTTCCAGGTCCTGAAGGAAATGCATCCTTTGGGATAATATTAAATATTCTACCAACAACAGCCGGAAATACTTCCTCCATTATGTCACGAACTGATGCATTGAATTTGCATATAAGCTGATTAAGGAGTATAAGTAAACCAACCATTTCCTTTGGCTGCAGTTAAATCATAGTCTAGACATAAGAGCCTTGAAATGGAGAATATTAGGAAAAACACGTAATTATCATCACATCAAACATGCTCCATTCAACTGCACAGTTTCATCCACTTCACTATGGCAACCAAGTTGCCTATTGTACAAAAAAACCTCACAAGATGTCCTTAGAGCAGACATTGAAGTGGTCTTTGTCCATAATACTGTTCATCGTAAGCAATATACATTTATCATTTCAGAAGAACGAAGCTCCAATTTCAAGCATCATATTGGCTAGTAAGAGACATTTATCCTATCTAGGGAAAGAACCACAATTTTCAAAAGATAGGTACCACAGATCCTTAAATCTATATTATTGTCTTTCAACACAAAGAAAAGAAAAATGTAAGCAGTAATCATTGAATCTCCATAAACTAGTAATAAGGTGATTTCTCTCCTGGGGCCACGAAGTTAAAATAACAATTTCATGTGGACCAATGGAATGGGAATATGTTTTACCTCACTCTCTGCAAGCAATTGTTCCAATGCCTTTGGAAGGTAAGGAAACACTGATACTCCCAGAGTGTCAACCATTCGATGTATGAAGGATGTGACCTGAATAACATGAAAGCAAGCTTTAGGAATGCACAGTCAACAAGCTAAGAAAGGCCAAGATTTCATGGATCCATACTCCTCTTACCTTACTCCTCAAGGCTTCTACTCTTGGAAATACAACAAGAATTTGGAGAAGAACATCAAGTGTCTAGCACAGAAAGAGGAAAACGAAATTAAGAACAGGAAGGAATGCAAAATCAATGAAAAAATTTGTATGAAATAAGATTATTAGAAATCAAGGGAAAAAAAACACTTTTAAGAAATTGCAAATTATTAGAAAGAAACTGAATAGCTAACATACTTACAGAATAATAGAGAAAGGGTATTGACACCAACCTGCTTAAACATGAGGCCTATTGCAGGGCGACTAGCAGTTACAAGACGCTCGCTAAAACCCTAGACCAAAGAACAAAATTGTGATGAAATTCATAGTTAGTTCCTGAACATGCTCCAAAAAGTATGGAAGGGCAGGCAATTCAATGAAAAGATAAAAAATAGTTGCTTAAAAATGAAGTAATTAAGATAAGATTATAGTAAAAGGAGTTTATCTAGCAATACTCAAACGTTCAATACACTGCTTCAGAACAACTGTTTACAAGTGAAAGCAGATTACTTTTAATGCAAAATGAATGTGTTCATGCAGGTCAAAGAAACAATTATCTTTCCAGCATGCTATGAGGTAAAGGGATGGGTAAAGAACCTTGCTGAGTGCATTGATTGCCATTATTATACGCTGAAGATTGGAAACTCTTCCCAGAGAGTCATCTGGATTTATTACTTCAACACTGAGGAGCAATGCCTTAACCTGTAAGAAGAAATGATAAGAGAAGAAAACACTAAATCAATCATTGGAATTGATATGGTATGTTAATGCATAACTGAACACATATGAACCAGAAAAAATATTCCCGTACATCACTTTTTGCAGACAAAAGTACATTATTAATTAAAAGCTGAGGTAGACAAACAATGAATCAACAACAAAGATCAAATGTTTCAGAAAAATCAAATATTTCAGAAGAACTATAAAACTAATCATAACCTGATGACAAAGAGGATTGAGCAATGAAGAGAGATATTCAGATTGCTTTTCAAGCGGCACATCTTCCATTCCAATCAATAAACCGATTGCCTGTGAATAGTCACCAAAGATATTAGAACAAGAATGAAACCCCAATTATTTCATGAACCATTACACAATATCTTCAAGGGCACATCTTTATCCACGCATGCATAACTCTATGGTATTTTGAATTTTAACTATTAGATAACCAACAGGGGGAGAGAAGGAAAAGTACCTCAAAAATGTGACTCCCGTCGTCTGATTCTGAAACATCAGTTTCTGTATGATCCATACTTGTAAATCTAGTAACTGCATCTTGAAGGCTCTGTTAATTCATGACAGTATTCAGAAGATGCAGAATTTAAAAGAAACGATTGTATCTTCCTAAAAATTTTGTAGATGATATATGGCAGAATGTGTCGGATGTTTTATACCTGCAGTATCGTCTCTATAAAAGGCACAAGCTTTGATTTCAACAGCTTCACAACTCTCATGAATAGATAACTCGCTCTCTGACTCACATGTATGTTTGAATGATGTATTCCTCTCTCATCCAGAAAGGCTGCAAGAACCATGGGAATATATTGTGTATTCTCCTGGATGAATTTTATATATCTAGTTATTGTCTCCAAGTACACAAGTGCAACCAGTCTATTAGAATGGCAAGGAAATCGAGTTGAAAGAAGCATTGGCACCAACTCTCCCAACAGTCCACTTCCTGTTCTCAAAGTCTCATCACTTAATGACTCTCCGAGTGCATACAAAAGAGACAAGGCAGCTTCCACCTTTTCAACATTACTTTCAGGTGAAGATACCATGGCACTAGCTAAAGAATTACGGATAAATACTTGAGTAACCTCTGGGGCCACACGACCCACACTACGCAGCAATACAAATAAGTCCTTTCTGAATTCAACCATCCTGTCCTCTTCTTCTCTCCCAATCTTATCCAACATATCAAGATTATCCCTATACGTAGGATCATATTGTATTTGGGAATGGATCACTTCCAATATCAGACCCACATGATGAAGCTGATTCTCCTTCAATGGAGAAGAACTCTTCATTGTGGCAACATAACTTGAAAGAAATTGCACACTAGTGAATGTTGTGTCCACCTCACAATTCTGAATTACATAGAAAACAGAGGGCAGAACTTCGTTCAAAAGTTCAAGGCAAACCATTTTGGAATTTCCTGTATTTACCCTCTTGTAGCATTCCAAGACTTCCACAGCATACCCAGTAATCAGCGCGGCTACTTTACACACCAACTCTGAATCGCTATCCCCGGTTACCAACCCAAAAACCCTAATTCGAAGAGTCTGTAACATTGTTAACTTAGTTTGATGGTCCATCCGCTTAGAAACCACTGCCAAAACACACCCCACAGCAGCACCTTGAAGCTGATCAGACCCTCCATTAAGTAAAATCAATTTAAACAATAACCCCATAACAGCATCGTTAGCAACCAACCCAATATCAATCCATGAAATGTACCTTCTCATCGAATCTAACACATTTGCACAAAGCTCTGGATCAGAATTCATGTACAAGGACACGATGTCGTACCATGCTCCGACCATCTGGCCGACACATTGCTCTCTCATAGCATCCTTTACCCTCCCAGCCACCCCCAATTCCTCCTGAGTTCGTGGATAATCCAAACTAATTAACTCTTCATCCAAGGCATTTAGAACCCGACAAAACATATCAATAACTATTGCTCCTTTGCTTAAATGTGGCAAAAAATCAACAAAAACGGAGGACCAAATCAACGGGTACTCGAAATAAATCAAAGTAACCAAAACCTGAGCAAGCTTGTTTTTTATAAATGCAGGACCCTCTAGAGTCGTTACGGCATTGCTATCCTCAATTTTCTCAAAGCAGCACATCGAGAATACAGATTTCCTTACAAAGTCCTTCTCTTCTGAACTCAAAAGTCCATACTTGACTCTGATAACCTCTTGCAAAGTCTGCAAGCACCAAAACTGAACCTGAACAAGCTTGCAAAACCATAGCTTCTCTATACAAACGCTGCATATAGTTGGAGACTCCTTAATTCGCTGACAAAAGTCCACCGCCCGTGATTTTAGCGCAGAATCTATGGTACCCGATTCATCAAAACTTATAAGTATTGCGTTTTCAAGATCATCCATTGTTTACACTCCACTAAAAACCCAAAACCCCAGTACAATCTTCAGGCTTTACTCGATTGTTTTAAAGGGCTTTGAAGGAATCCCACTAAAGATTTCGTCTTTGGTATTTAGACTTCAAAAGCTTGAGTCTTCTGAGAGCTTACCTTGTGTTTTGGTGATTGGGAGAGAGAGAGAGAGAGATTCTTATAATGTGGGGTTATGGTCTAGGGTTTTTGTGGAGAAAGAAAAAGGCTTAAAGTTGTGTATTTATTTTGGGATTTATGTTTTAAGGTTAGGGGATTTAAATATTTTTTAATAACAACCTGTTATTCATAATAATGATCCTTATTACTTCAAAAAAATAATAATGATCCTTACTAATCAAGAATTTCCATTTGAAATTTGTCGTTTAAAATCATGAATAATGTGATTGAAAAACGTAATCAACTTGTTTATAGAAACCTACTAAATTGGGAACAATTGGTGAATTTAAATATCCTATTCCAAAATAGAAATGGAATGAATGATTTGGTGAATAAGAAAGTGAAATATTTCAAAAATGAAATTTCTTCTTTCAAAATGGAAAAGGAAATTAATAATCAATTTTTTAAAAGTGGGAACCGAATTTGGTAAGATAAAGAAGTTTAAAGTTTAAAATTTTTAATTGTTATAAAATCGTCAAAAATTAAATAATTTTAAATATAATTAAAAAATATTGTCTTTATTTATTAAAAATTTTAAATTTTAATTAAAAAAGAATGTAAAATAAAAATTAATTAATTTATTTTAATTTATAAGAACCTTTAATTTATAAAAATTGATCGATTAATTAATAAACTAGTATATTTTTAACAACAAAAATCATTAAAGTAAATCAAACTGTAGAATTAAAAATCGAATTAAAAAATTTAAAGATTCAAGATTTTTATGATTGAATCAGCCGAACTAGTTGAGTTTTTTAATGTAATGATTTAATGATACTGATATTTAAAAATTGCTTATTAGGGTTTTAAAATTTTAGTAAGCATTTAAATTTGTATCCAATGTATTTATTGTAAATTAGAGACTAATAATTTGAACTTCTTCGATGTAGAAGATTGTCTTTTGTGGACTCATCCACTTGGATTCATATAAAAAAAATTCATGCCATGCTCAGGAAGCCTAAGCCCACTAATTCTGGAAGAAGCCCAATGAAATAATCCAATAAAACCAAACGATCATAGTATTGCACTCAATCAAACAATCGATACTTGTATTATATGATGAATTAAATCTCAATTTAATTTTACAAAAATTAACTAATTCCTTAAAATGGAAATAATCTAAATTTAACATATCGAACGCAAGTATAAAGAAATATGAATAATGCAAATAATGTCTTATTACTGATTAAATATCTTTTATTTGATTTTTAAAATTTGATGATGAAGGTTTATTATTCAAACTTGTTATTTAAATTAAACAATTACATTAATTATTGTCCTTTATATAATTAGTAAAAATTATGAAGAAATTAAAGATATTAATTCTCATAATTTAATGAAGGAATAACAATTATATAGTCCTCAAAATTTGAGAATTTTTTAATTTAGTGTTAATTTTTTTAAAAAAGTTTAATTCAGTGATCAATCTTTTAAAATTATTACAAATTAAATAAAAATATTTTTAGTAATTTAGTAAAATAAGTTTGTTGTTAAATTAGAAACTTTGAAAGTTTAAGATTATATTAAAAAAATTAAAAATAGACACTTTAACATTTGCAATCTACTTAATGAATACTTTTTAAATTAAAAGAGTTTATTAAAATAGGAAGAGGTGAATCTCTTTCTTTTATCTTTACTTTCAAATTTGCTATTTATTTTTTAGCTTTCTAAATAAACATGTTTATTTGATTTTTAATTTTAGTCTCTTTCTAGTTTTCAAAATTTATAAAAACTATAAAAAATAGTTTTTTTATTATTTGATTTATTATTAACTAAATATATATTATTTAATTATTTTATATATTAATTATTAATAACAATTATGAATAATTTAATTGTATTTAGTAATTTATTTAATTTTTATAATTAAATTAATAACTATTATTAAATATAATTAAAATTAAATATTTTCAAGATATAAAACTTCCAAATAAAATTTTGATTTAATAATTAAAATAAATTTAATAAATTTAATAAATTATTTATTTTAATAAAATAACATAATTTGTATTTATAATTTAAAAATATTTATTATATAAGAGATTAAAATAAATTTAAGTATTAAAAATAATTTTTCTTTAAATTTTATCTAATATATATTATCATCGGTAATAAAAATATAACTATATTAACATTATCAACAAATAAATTTTTATATTTATTTAAGAAAAATCACAATAAAAAATAAAAATGAAATCAAACAAAGGTTTTTTGTTTGTTAGTATAAATTTGATTATCGCAAAGTATATTTTCATTCCGATTTTACTTTTTATTCTTATTTTTATTTTTTATTACGATTTTTCGTTACTATTGATCAAACTAAACCTGAGGTGGTATCGTACAATTAATTATTTTGGATGAACAAAAGCGCCGATCTCTCTTATCTCAAGAACGATTCGGAAAATCCAAAACAAAAAGAAGTAACTTAAACCTATCCTTAGGCCATCTCCAACCAATTTTGGTGCAAAAATTCTACTCTAATTAAGGTACCAAAATTACACATTAAAATGATGCAATGAATAATAACATACTAAATTTGATGTGTTACTATTTATTACACCAAAAGTATAAAAAGACAATTTTACCCATTTATATTTTAACATTTTTTAATACTCTTTTCACAAATTGATTTATTTACATAATTTACTAAATAATTAAATTTAACATATTTATTACTTTACACAAAATACATCATTACAAATGTCTCATTGAAACATTTAAAACTAGACTAATATTGAATATAATATTAAATTTATTTTAAATATTTATTTATAATTCTTATTTATTTTTTTAGGTACATCGGAAAGAAGAAAAAATCAAACACTAAAATAAAGACACAAAAAAGAAATTATTCTCTCAAAAAGCACACTCCTGAAGCATCAGCAGCTAGGTTGAGCAAGAGATCTGGAGGCGGAGATAACCATTCTTAAAATTCTTGTCGATTTCTACTTCCGCATTTTGCAAGGGAATCGGCTACGCAATTTCCTTCCCTTAGAGAATGACGCCATAGAATATCCCAATCCCAACTCTTGCAAACAATGATATCAGTGACAATATTAGCCAAAGGGTGGAACAACCAATCATTGCTAGATATCAACCGAAGGGCCTCTAAGGAGTCCGACACCACCATAATTTCCCGAAACCCACGCGCCAAGCTACTTGCAACCCTGTCCTTATGGCTAATAGTTCGGCCGTCATATTCGTCGCAACCCCAATATACCCAATAAACCCATGCAGCCAGCGCCCAAAATGGTCCCTAAAAACACCTCCAATTCTAACGTCGTCAGGATTATTTAAGGTACTACCATCAACATTCAAATAGATGTAATTAAGATTTGGGGCCAACCATGACACCCATCGTTGAACCAGGACAGGATCTCGGTGAAAACTACCAAAGCAACGACACCAATCCTGTATAGTCACAAAAAGAAGAGACTCTTGGTGAAATTTTGTCCAAGGACTCGCTTCAAAGGTAGCTTGATTACGCCCCCACCACATAATCCATGTAGTAGCTAAGAATATTATATCACTATTATGAGAAATACCAGAATCACAAGCCCTCGAACTCCATTTTTTGAACCAACCAACAATTTCAGAATCCACCGGAGCAAAGAAATCGGTTGGGACGACATTATTGAATGCTTTATACCAGAGATACGATACCTCTCTACAGTCTCTAAAAAAATGCATCGGAGAGTGTTATAAATTCATTAATAAAATATGTTATGAACAAAAAGTAAATTTGAAATAAAAATACATAAATTTAAACCATACCATTGATTTTAAAAATTAAAACTCAATAAAAATATTTGAAATTACAACTAGGCTTAAATAAATATCAATAGAGATGACATAGTTATATTTCAAGAATTCCTTGCTAGACGTAGGGAAATTAGAGATAAAGAAACTCATTGTGAACTTCGTAATGTACTGATTGAACATTTATGAAAATTCAAATAATTAGAGACTAAATGAAAAATTTTAACCAGTTTATATTTGTATATGTTATTAATTTGTTATTGTAATAATATTAAATATATTTTATAAATAATATTAATTTAATATAAAGTATATATTAATTAATTAAGAATAATGATTTTTATTTTTATTTTTATTTTTAAAAAATAAATAAATAAATAAAAATTATTGTATAAATATAAATTAATTTAGTTAATAACTAAATTATTGTGGTACATTCTTTGAAAAAAATTTGGTGTAGAATGATTAGAGTAACACCAAATTTGGTGTAAATTTTTTTTGAGAATATTCTACTTTACATTAAATTTGGTATAAAAATTTGATATAATGATTGGAGATGGTCTTAGGGTGTTCGTTATTCATGGCCTTAGGGTGTTAGTGTATGTAAAATGAGGCGTAACCGCAAAGTGCAAGTCCAAATTCAACACATGCAAACGTTGTTTGACTTGCACGCTTCAACAACATCCTTCTTTACATTTCCACGTTCCGAACAAACAGCAAACCGTCCATCCATCAAACTCCGTAACCCTACCTTGTTTATACACTGTCTTATTATTACATTTACATGTGCAAGTGCACCCAACGAATGTGACCCACTTTCCCACGTTTCATACCACACGCTATAATTAAGGCCTTGTTTGTTAACTTAAACTTAATTATTATTTGATTATAAAAAAATAATTTATTCAAAACATATAATTAATGACTTATTTAATGCATATATGAAAATAATAAATTTGAGTTTTAGGTAAAATAAAATAATTTATATATTATTAAATACGCATTTAAAAGACATTAGTGAATATTTTACAGTCCATGTACTGAATTGTTCTCCTCTGACCTTGCTTGAGTTACCGACACAGAGTCCAAGCGATCAGCGGTGAAGATTTCATTCATGCGATCACAAGCACTTCAATGCGGGTCACACAAAGAATCTAGCGGCTCGCGAGGTCCAAACTCCAAACTCAAGCTCAGGATTCGGGGAAGGGGAAGTCAGACTCGGGGACTTAGAGCAAGTCGCAAACACGTGGTGTGAGCGTGACGGGCCTGCTACCGCGCCGGAACAGAACCCGCAACTAGCAGCCGTCAAAGTGGACACTTGTGTTAGGAGCAGTAAGACCACGTGGCGGGGAGGGGGGAGACACGTGGTGGCGGTGTGATTTTGAATTAACAGAACAGGACAACTTTGAAGAAGAAGAAAGAATATGGTAGACGAATACTGGGAGGAATTGGTCCTTATCATCTAGAGAACCATCTTTCTAAAATCTCAATACTGCCCTTTTTGTATTTGTTGCCCAATCAATTATACTTTACCAAAGTAGAGAGCCTCTTCGGTGTTCGGTTCAACTTTTGAACGAGTTCTTAATTATAAAAATAATTGATTTGTCTTTGGAATGAAATATTCAGACGATTCCTCATCCATAAAATGGTTCTTGCCGTGAGGCCAGAGAAAGCAAGTGAAGAAATATCAGGCATGTGGACCCTTT